>JAPTHN010000021.1:2400000-3000000 GCA_026936325.1 Platynereis dumerilii
AATAGTCTAGCATCTTCCAATCAAATATTTCTCCTATCTTCCAATATCAGTTGTTCAGTGGTTTAAGCAATGGCACCTTCAATTTCATTGCGCTAGGTCGGTTTTGAATCCGCGGATTCTTGTGTCAGTCTGCAGCCTCGCTTGTTCGCCTGCATCTACAGCAGACTGTGCTCAGTCAGTATAAGGCGTAATCCAGTTTGGGGTACAAAGCTATCACAGACTATATTTTACGGTAAAAAATTCCTATATTCCTATAATATTTTGTGCGATGTTTGGTGGTCACCCTGAAGAGATTCACCCTATGGCTTTAGAAATTATTTATCTGGAGGCTACCAGAGAGAATTTGGCAAACCTAATTGTTTGTGGCTACACTGGGTATAGATTTGAAATATTTAGTGAAATCCAAGATGGCTGCCAAAATTGCGACCACTGAAGTCATGATGATAATACTCTGCCGGCCAAAAGTTCGGAAACACTGGGAGCTGTCTGGTCTTTGAGCATTGCTGAAGTTGAAATCAATTTTCTGTAAAAATCATTTGTTAATCTGAGACGGCATCTTTTTTTTGAGATTGTAGGCACAAAATCAGTGGTAGTTCATCAAGACGTGCGTTTGAGCTTCATTCATTATTAGTACTGAGTACCGCGATACACCGTATCTTGCGTCGCTATATGTATTGGTTTATTGTATGACATCATACCGGTTATTTTTCAAGGCTAAGATCAGTATTTATTGCCAACAAATTACTTAAAATTCACATGGAATCAGCTCAACTTTGCACAGAAACATCGCTTTTTGTTTGTCGCAAAACGACGAAATGTCGTAAACTGCCGTTTGCAACGTCTGTGGTAAAATCATTTAATGCTGCCAACTGCGCGAAAGTCGCCGAAAAAAGCTAGGCCATCGGGGAACCCATGGTTATGTCTTGACTGGTGTTTCCAAACTTTTGGCCGGCAGTGTAACTGCCACAAATTCATGGTGTGGGTTGGAATGATTCTGTACACTGTTGTAGCTCTGCAAGTATTATGCACCTCTGCAAAGTTTCTACAGGAAATCTGTACTTCCGCAAGGATTATAGAGTTCTGCAAATTCCAGCTATATTCTGGATAAATCTGCAGAATTCTACAATTTTTATCACTTTATAGAGATCACCATAGGACTCAAGGAAGACATCATAGGCCGCGATAGTGATAAAGCTATTTGCGGAAACATAGGCCTGGACATTGTTAATGGGGCCGGGTTTTCCAAGGTCTGTAACAAAGTCTAATCAGCCTGACACGACTGAATAATAGTGGGAATCCATGCTTAATATTCGATTTAAGACTCGGCCATGCAAATCTGTAGTGTTTTCAAACGATTCAAAGTGCTCTAGAGCTGGAGCCCCGAATGCCAGCTCCATTCCCATGGACTCAGAAATGTACAAAATGGCGGCGTGTTCCCGTAAAATATTTTTTGTGCACTGCGACGCCAAAGAGCTGAAAAAGGAGAGTTCTACTATCAGGGCCTATTGTGAATTTGTGAGAGTGGGAAAAGCTTGAAATGACCAAAACATAGAGAAAAATACAGTTCCCACTGAAATCGACCAAAAAAAGAAGCAATCGATCATCAGAATTTTTCCTGAACTGACTGATTTTGGACTAGATTCGATCGTCATGCCACCACAAGGTTAGATGTAAATTATTTCTTTCTGCAGTCGGCAGTCTTGTTTAGCTTGTTTAGTACAGGGATTCTACAAAAATATGCATATTATTGCAATTTTCAACAGAAATCTGAACTTCGGTAGGATAATACTGGGATTTCGGCATTTTATTGATTCCTGCTAAGGGGGTGACTAAGGGCGACCATTTAATAATCGGAAGGGGGGGGGGCTTGGAGTTTTCCTTGGCGGAAACAGTAACGGCGGCCGTAATGATTTATTTCCAGAAAGCAAAGTACTTGAATATTCATTCGGATCATTCCTAAGTGAAGCATAGCCTTCTCAAGAAAAACTCCCACCAGAAATTATTTACTTCAAGACTTCCCGAAATGAATTTATTTATTTCACCAAAACTTAGCTAGAAATTATTTATTTCAAAGAAAGTCAAAGCCCCCCCCCCTTGAGAAGAAATGGTGGCCCCCTAAATTTTGGAAATTCTGTAGAAGTCAGACAGGACACAGACTAGCCCATGTGGCATAATGGCAGCCGTCACAGGCCCCTGGGCACAGGCCAATCCACCTAAGTGAAAGGGCGGGGGGGTTATTGCGAGATGTCTGAAGGTATAGGATTAATGGATAGGATAAACGGGATAAACAGGATAAGGGGTAGGATAAACCGATGGGATGAACGGATGGGATAAATGGATAGGATAAACAAACGGGATAAACTGGCTAACAGATAGGATAAACATAGGATAAAATATGCGGGGCATGGGCGATGCTGTGCCATTATATGTGCTTGTTATGCATGTTCCTGAAGGGATTCTGCATTTCAGTTCAACAGGAATTTTGCCCAGGGAATATTGCAATTTTCGAAAAAAATTCTGCACTTCTGCGGAAACTCTGCCTTACAACTAGGCCTACTGCAATCATCTGTTGTTGCATTTCTGTATTCTGATGGCAATGCATCTGCAGAATTCAGACTTCTTCGACAAAGCTCATGCCACTATTCTAGGAGTCAACAATTAGGTATTGAATGTGAGGTGTTGTCTCTGTTAAATGGTGTTTGGGCCAGAGGTTAGCTAGCTAGGGCGGTCAGGGAAAAGTCAGGGAAAAGTTAAATTTATTCCAGGTCTGGAAATGTCAGGGAATTTTGATTTTGGTCAGGGAAAAATGAAAATCTGCTAAAAGTTAGGGAAAAGTCAGGGAATTTTGAAATGATGATATTGCGCGATGTCCGAAATTTCGCGACCTATCACCAAATATGCAATTTAAGGCCAAGAAAAGAACTGAGGGAAAAATCCCAGGATAAAAACTGGGTCATCTTGTTCAATGAAATGACTTCATATAATTATAGGGCACTGAATAAATTTGGCACTTTCAGAAAAATTTATCCAAGGATTCCAGACGAGGGTGTAAATATTTTGATTACACGGAACCGCTTGACTTGTCGCGGAAATATGGTCAGGGAATTTCACATTCTAGTCAGGGGTAAGTCAGGGAATAGTCAGGGATTTCGTTCCACAGAACTGCTGGACACCCTGCCTAGTAGCTTTAGGTGACGCTTTTCTTCTGCAGGAATTCAGTAATTTCCTGAAGAACTGCCTATCAGTTCCCCTGTGGCCTAATGGTCGAGACTGCTTGTCCACTGGCTTTGAGGGTGTGGGTTCAAATCTCACCCCGGGAACTCTCTTTAGTCCGAGCCCATGAGACATTAAAATGGAGGCGGGTTGTATCCAGTATTCTATGCTGGGGCAACTGAAAGACCCTGGGCATCCCTGAATTAATAGGGTATGTGCCAGACTCACAGTCTTCTCATCTCATCATCATACGGCAGTCATCAAAAAATAAAAGTGCAGCTGCCTCCACAACGATGGTGGTTGAGCTGCCCCAGCTGATCCGGGGTACACCAGCACAACACAAGTCAAGTACAGAATTGTGGATATCTGCAGATGTCCTTTGCAGAACTCTTGGTCTGTTTTTTTAGGGAAGTTAAAAGACCATTTGAGGCTGAGATCTTCAGTTTTTTTATTTTTATTGATGAAATAAACGAAGCTTGAAAAAACATTTTAACAACTTAAGAACTGTGTTGGGCATAGACCTATAGATTGGCTATGAAATATATAAAAAGGTCATTTCAGTTCCGTCGGTTGGTTTCTTCATTTATTAAGGCGGCTAGTAGATCGAAAAATTCTATCTTATTCAAGACAGCCGGAGGCTGTCTTGAGATAGAAGACAATGCATTGAGACTTTCCTGCATTACCATGTTGCAACGGTTGTTAATTTGCCCTCTGGTGTTAATATCTTGCCCTCTGGTGTTAAATATCCTGCCCTCCTATTGGCCATAGCAGACGAATTCTGCCATTGCAACTCCTCTCAGAGGATGCATATTCTACCATTTTCTGATCCTTCAAATTCAAGTCCATCGATTCAAAACTTTAAACCTAGTTTTTGCAGTTTTGGGGAAATTTAGGAACCTCAGGTCAGTGCATATGGGCTTTAAATTCATATTTCTCGGAAAATCAGTCCAAGATGTCCTATATATTGCCCCAGGCAGGCTGAGGCAGCCCTGCAGAGTTGCGACACATTCTGTGTCGCACAGTGTTAAAATCAGTCAATGGATTGTTGGCTGACCAACAACTCCGTTGTTGTTGTTGGTCAGCCTTTGTCGGACTAGGCGGCTAGGCTGGTACTGCTTAATGCTCTGCTGAGTACTAATTGCAATGTTCTGATTGATATCTTTTTCCTTTCTATTCCAGATCTTATTTCAATGAGCAGAACCAAATAAATGACATGGATTTACAAAGAGAATTAGAAGACCAAGAGTGTTCTCCAAGTTCAATACCCAAAACTGGACAAAGTGCAGGTCTTAATATTCATGTGGGAACGCACTCTGTAAAAAAGGCGTTTCTATGTTCGTTTTGTGGTAAAGCATTCAGCCTGAAAAGATACCTCGTGCAACATGAAAAAATACACAGTGAAGTGAGGCCATTTAGATGCTCTGCTTGTGGCAAGACATTTCACCACAAAGGAAATTGTGACACACACTTGAAAACACATGACGATGGGAAAGAGCCACCCAGAACTATAGACATGAGGACGCCCAAAGTGAAGCCCTCGGGAAAGAAACGGTTTATTTGTGATTTTTGTGGCAAAGAGTTAGCAAGCAAGGAAAATCTTGATAACCACTTTACCTCACACTACGCAAAGAAAACCACAGTATCTATGAAGAACGACAGCAAGTGTTCAGTTTGTGGCCGAGTGTTCATGAGAGCTGAATATCTAAGGAAACACATGAAGGAAGAACACAGTGAGGACCGTGCGGAGAAGCCGTTTCAATCTAATGTTTCTGAACAGATGTGTACTGAAAAGCTTGTTAAACCTATAACTACTCGAAGTGAGGAGAAACCATGCAGATGTTCTGTTTGTGGCAAATTGTTCATTTCAAGTGATTATCTGGTTAAACACATGAAACAACATAGTGGATTTTCTGCTCGTTTAGAGATCAAAGCAGAACCGAATGATGATCAAAATGGTGATTTGGATTTACAAAGTGGCTCAGTAGACAAAATGGGATCCTATTTGGATGGTGAATATTCAGCAAGACTAACACCCAAAACTGAGCTATCAGATGGTCAATTTGGTGAAGTTCATTTTAAAAGTGGATCACTAAACCGCATTGGGTCTCATATCGAGAGAGAATATTCTCCTAGTTTGATAACCAAAATTGAGCAAAGTGACAATCAGCATGATGGAACTGCTGAACTGGATTTACAATGTGAATCAGCATCAGAAGACCATATTGGATCTCTTTTTAATAATGAAAGTTCTGCTGATTTAGTACCAAAAACAGAACCAAATGATGATGAAATTGATGCCACTGCTTTAGAAGGTAGGGCCGACAGCAAATGTTTAGTTTGTAGTCGAGTGTTCGTCAGAGCTGAATATCTAAGGAAACACATGAAAGAGGAACACAGTGACATCTGCGCTGAGATGCCATATGACATATGAGTCTTGCGTTTCGGAACAGATTGTGAAGTAGGCCCTACAAAATTATTCATTTGCAATTGAATTGCTGTTAAAATACAGATCTTTGGCTGTTACGTTCATAGTGTTGTTATCCACAGTAAATGCAAAGTCATAAATGCTATTCAAATAAACCATTGTTAAGTGTAAGAATTATTATTTTAGTAAAATTCTACATGTACTTTCATTATGACAGTAGGGTTGCAGCAATATATCGATATATCGTTAGTATTGCGATACAAAATATATCTTATACCATGGCCGAAAATGTGGCTGCTGATTTAGGGTACAACAGACCTTAATTTGGGGCATACTGTGTTAAAAATAATTTTTCACCATTTAAAGTAAAGAAAATCATGAAACAGTTGGCATGATGGCTATTTTGAATACCCGTCACTTCCCCAGATATAAAATATTATTTTTTCGGTGGACTGACGACTTGGATTTTGAATATAAAATATGGTTTTTAACGGAAGTTCCGTGTATCGCGATACAGACAATATATCATCATGATATATCACGATACAATATTTCATGATGTATCGTTGCAACCCTACTTGTTAGCCGACGTCAGAGTCAAGGTCTTGTTTTCCATTGAATTTTATACGCTTTGAGATTGATTTATTGATGATTGAATGAGGCTGATGTTTTATTTTGTATTTTGTAGTTATTCTAGAAACTCCTTGTACCTGCTCCTGGTCCATGTGAATGTAAGTTAAGTGTTAATTCGATGATGGGGCTTAATATTATTTTCATTCTGAGTATTGATTTTAACTACATCAGATTTTAGTAAATACTCAAATTCTGTTCTTTTAAATTCAGTTACAATAATACAATCTGCATTCAAACTTAATGAGTCTACAAAAGTCTACCCTAATTATCTGTATATTTCCAATATATTTTTAATTATTCAAGACTTAATTTTCTTCCATCGATAATAATACACATAGAATATATTATTATACCTCCACCATGAAAGCTGAGCTGTCATTGGCTGAGAGCTGGTCACATGTCAGTCATTATTTTAGTATATTGACCAGGACTAATGCCCTCCAAAATTTTTTTTTTCCACAATTTTTTTTTTCCAAAATTTTTTTTTCCCAAAATTTTTTTTTTCCAAAATTTTTTTTTTCCTGAAATTTTTTTTTCCAAAATTTTTTTCTCAACATTTTTTTCCAATTTTTTTCTTCCGAATATTTTTTTTTCGAAATTCTTTTTTCCCTAAATGTTTTTTTTTTTCTAAAAATTTTTTTTCCCAAAATGTTTTTTTTACATTCTTCTTTAAAAATGTTCCATAAAATTGCAAGAAAATAGTACAATTAGGTCATTTAGTATTAAAGACCAAAAAATAACTCTTCAAAACTAGTAATGATAGTACAATGTATGCATCTGCTTATCTGTTCGGTATAATAAAACAAATATAGACTGATTATCTCTGGCAGTAGTCAGATCTATTTCCCCCTCGTATGTGTAAGAAAAACTATTTCCCTCGGCCTTCGGCCTCGTGAAATAGTTTTCACTTACACACCCTCGAGGGAAGTAGATTTGACTAATGCCCTCGAAATCAGTCAATATTTGTATAATAATAATTATATATATGAGATGAGGATGAATTTTTGTATGATATAGTTTTTAGATGATGAGCAAGTTAATCAATCAAATCAAGTAATCAGTCGAGTTGGACTATCAAATGATCTGAATGGGGTTAAATACAATATCAAGAAGTATTATATAAATCAATAATTTAGCCGAAACTGGTACTATCAAAGTATGCTGGACAACAAAGTGGTGGTCCTGGTACTGTTTCAATAAATGCTTGATGAAAGTTCATCACCAAATTCTTGTGCGAATTATGCTGTCACAAATGGGATTAAAATTGATATTTTAACTATTATCCGTTGTCATGACTTTTCTATAATAATTGTAAATTGTGAAAATCAGCATGATTATGATGATAAGTAGGCCCAGGGCCGTATTAAGGGTCTGGGAGGCCCTGGGCACAATCAGGCACTGAGGCCCCCAATTTACCATCTATTTATGATGTAAAAATACAATATGCACACATACTTACAATTTGGCAATATATCATTTTTCCTGAGATCGCTAACATTGACACATTTTCATGGTCATGGAAATATTCCACCCTGTTCCTGTATAGGCTACCCATTATCCAAAAACAATTATTGCCGATTAGACAAAAACCAAAAGATAGCACTCTTCAGGCTTATTTTTAGTGACTGTATAACAAATCCATTTTCGATAAACGGTTACAGATTACAAAAGCAGGTTTCAAAGATGATTTTGGTTGGATGGTCGAGCCAGGAAAATCACACGTGAAATCTATACAGGCCTTTCAAAGAAATGGTTGACCGCCAGAGGAACATTTTTTTTTCTCAAAAGTTTAAGCCTGCATATGCTTCACAAATTAATTTTAATATTTAAATTGAAGTTTTTCAATCGTCTCTATCTGTCAACATGGTCAAAGTTTTCATCTTCTTGAATGACTACTGCATTTAACATAATCCAAAAGGACTATGTAATAGTCCTACAATTTTATTTTCCTGTAAAAATGGTTGCAGTCAATAAACATGAAAGAAAGGTACAACATGTGTGTCCTGGCAGGGGCGTAGCCAGAAACCAGGTAAGGGGGGGGTTTTGTTCCAGAAGTCCTTAACGGGGCCCATAGGGCCGAATCCTATTCGGCAGGTGGTTTGGGGGCCGCTTTAGGCCCCAAAGCCAACGGATTTTATGTTACTGGATATTGATTCTGAGCAATAATAAGGCTATTATTTTTTCATGGAAGGTCTAGTACAAAAAGCTAAAAATGCTGGTTCTTTTTTTTTTTTTTTTTTCTGTAAGTTGTCATTATGCAAACTATTTAAGAATTACTCCTTACTCAGCCCAATGATCAGGATGCGGCAAAAGTGTCCAATATAGTGTTGTTTTTTTTCTTTTGTTTTGTGCTTTGGATTTGATTGGAATATTTGTCAAGTTGCAAGGGAGTGTGTGAATATAAACTCTCATCGTCGGATTGTTAGCATAATCAGAGACGGCACTGGAGATTCCTATATGAATAACATAAATTTATGTCCATTATAAATACATCAGCCCCCATTCTAAATACCTTTACAATATGCAAGGGAGTGATTTTCTGGAATCTAAATCCATCGATTTTAAGACTTTATCGTAGACTTCTGGGTTTGAAATGACCAACATTCTCCAAATTTTTGGCAAACATGCTGCCTGTTATGGTTGGTCTTTTGGTAAAGTGAAGGAACGCAAAAAGTGTTTCTTTGAAGAAAACACCATAAATTTCATGGACAATTTTTAAAAATAAATGTGGCGTTTCAAAAGAACAATTTTCAGGCCCGAAAGTCTTGATTTTCCATATATTAACATCAAAGCCGATCATCAGACATTCCTCCTATTTATATTCTTGACCCATTAGAGTTGTTATACGTGTACAGGGCTCATCTGACAAAATACACTTTATTTCACTTAAATTGTTACAGATGGAATTTATGTTAAAAATAGGTAAGATCTAAAAAGAACAAGTCAAAGAAATATTTCAAATTTTTTTTTGTAAAATCCGCGCTCATTGTCCCGTAAATTGGGTCTAACGTCGAGGAAAAGCTCTGGAACAAACTTTTGTGATGAAAAATATAATTTTACAATTGTATTTTTGCGTCAAGTTTGCACACTTTTGGCACTTATGAGAACATACTTTCAGTCTGGTAAATGTGACTTTAGTTTTGGGCCAAAGGGGGGGGTTCTGACCCCTATATCCCCCCCCCTTGGCTACGCCCCTGTGTCCTGGAAGGTGTTGCAACAAAGCCTTTCTCGATATCCGCGAGGAGGCAGTCTCCAGTACCTGGGGGGGTCACCTCGGGGGGTTACCTCGGGGTCACCTCTTGCGCCCATTGCACACTTACAAGTGTGCCTTTCTACTTTCACTCGGGTACACAGCTATTAATTACCTAATTATCGCCCATGCTATGCTATGCATAGGGCGATTATGCTTTAGTGCTGAAATCTACTGAAGGGGTGAAATTACCAATGCTGTGGCCTCAACCAGCCCACTCTGGAAGTTCTTATCATATGCATAACACATTGATACCATTGTAGATGTGCACAACGGTTCGTATTTTCAGTTTAATTCAATATTAGAAAATTTACTATTATCAGTTTTGGAGGCTATCAAGGTCCAGAAAGCCTGCATTGTGGTGGCCATTTTCCCTTCCACAGGGTGAGTTTTAGTACACAGAATGGCCACTGCAAGCAGCTCATTTACATTACACAAGAGGGCAGCACCTGCAAGTCCTTTGCCACTTCCTCCCTTTGCACCACATTCTATTTCTGGGAAACTCAGCAATTCCTGCATCTCAGTATAGTTCATGCATCTGTCCAACTAATTATATAGGTAGCACGGGCTTATATTGTATCTATTTCATATTATTAAGGAAGTTGGCCATTCCAACTTCCTTCTACAAATTGCAAAGAAAATATATTAGCATCTTTCAACCATACTTAGGCATCATACTTGGGCTTGTAACTGTGTATGATGACTGTTTGACCTCTGTAGATGGAAAAAAACTATTTATTGGCCTACCAGCACCATTGATTTATCGATTATTGCCAATAGAGTATCTGGCATTCCAAGAGCATCTCAAAGAAATACAAATAAGGGTCTGTGTACCTTGACAACCACATCCACTTCCTGAATATGCAGATGAGGTCATCTCAGGTCACAGCCTTTTGAAGGCTAAAATCTTACTCTTCAGGCCTGCCACTTTCTTTGGGAGTCAATCTACCTTCATTTTATTGTGTTCTGTATCAAATGACTCCTAAAATAGCTAGCTTATAACTATTTTACTGCCGTTTTGGCACTGTTATCAAAGCCAATTAGTTCCAATTTTGCCACATGTAGGCTTTCTACCACTGCAGTAAACTGCTAGTGGCTCCACACAGTGTGTATGTCAGATATCAATCAGGGAAATTATATGAGTTTACATGTACATAGACAATTGGAATTTACATGCCAATTAATACTTAATCAAATCACAGCCATGCACCACTATCTAATTTGACAATTAGGACTCATCTAATATAAGCTGATATTGAAGCTCAAGAAAGTAAGAAGTGACAGAGGAAACAAAGGAAGGAAGGAAAAAATAAAGCATGTAAGAAATTAACAAAGATAGTTGGAGAGAAGCAAAACATCAAGAACAGAAAAACAAATTATAAGTATGGATGCCAGTCACCATATATCCCAGTCCTGTGATTTTAAGTCTTTTAAAAGAAAAAGGAATGGTTTCATAAACCATTTCAATCCCAATAAGGTGCTGCAGAGGGGTAAAACATAACAGTTCATAAACCATTAACAACATTTCTTTCACAATTAAATTATGCAACATGTACATTAGACACTGCATCATGACTCTTGGCCAACTTCCTATTGGTCGACTCATTTATGATCGAAAATCTAGTTCTATTCTCTTCCCTCCAATCTACGGGCAACTTACTATATATTATATAAATCTGTTTTATATTTATGTAAATAAAATAGTGGTTATAATATACACTCATGTAAACATGTAAACAAAAGATAGACATATAGATAGATAGATAGATAGATAGATAGATAGATAGATAGATAGATAGATAGATGCATGGATAGACTGATTGGCAGACAGATAGGATAGATGGATAGGATAGATGGATGGGATATACAGTAGGATAGAATAGATGGATAGTATAAACCGATAGGATAAACAGACAGGATAGATAGATAGATAGATGGAGGAATGGATTGACAGATGGATTGATGGATATATGGGTAGACAGACGGACAGAATAGACAGATGGGATAAACAGATAGGATAAACGGATAGGATAAACAAATGGGATAAACAGGTAGGATAAACAGATGGGATAAATGGATAGGATATACGGATGGGATAAACGGATAGGATAAACGGATGGGATAAACGAACGGGATAGACGGATAGGATAAACGGATTGGATAAACAGAAACGTAGATAGATGAATGAATGGATTGACGGATGGATTGAATGATGGATAGACGGATGGATAGACAGATTGACAGACAGATAGGATAGATGGATAGGATAGATGGCTGGGATAAACAGATAGGATAGATGGATAGTATAAACGGATAGGATAAACAGACAGGATAGATAGATAGATGCAGGAATGGATTGACAGATGGCTTAATGGATAGATGGGTTGACAGATGGATAGGATAGACGGATAGGATAAACGGATAGGATAAACGGATAGGATAAACAGCTAGGATAAACAGATAGGATAAACAGGTAGGATAAACAGGTAGGATAAACGGGATAAACGGATAGGATAAACGGATGGGATAAACAGATGGGATAAACGGCTGGGATAAACAAATGGGATAAACGGATAGGATAAATGGATAGGATACACAGATAGGATAAACGGATAGGATAAATGGGATAAATGGAATAACGGATAGGATAAACGGATAGGATAAACGGATAGGATAATGGGTAGGATAAACGGGTAGGATAAACGGATAGGACAAACGGATATGTTAAACGGATAGGATAAACGGATAGGATAACAGATAGGATAAACGGATAGGATAAACAGATAGGATAGGATAAACGGATAGGCTAACAGATAGGATAAACGGATAGGATAAACAGATAGGATAAATGGATAGGATAAACGGATAAGATAAACAGATAGGATAAACAGGATAAATGGGATGAACCAATGCTTATGGGGTACTGGATGAACGGGTAGGATAAACGGATAGGACAAACGGATATGTTAAACGGATAGGATAAACGGATAGGAAAACAGATAGGATAAATGGATAGGATAAACAGATAGGATAGGATAAACGGATAGGATAACAGATAGGATAAACGGATAGGATAAACAGATAGGATAAACGGATAGGATAAACAGATAAGATAAACAGATAGGATAAACAGGATAAATGGGATGAACCAATGCTTATGGGGTACTGGATAAATGGATAGGATAAACGGATAGAATAACAGATAGGATTAATGGATAGGATAAACAGGATAAACAGGATAACGGGTAGGATAAACAGATAGGATAAAAGGATGGGATAAACGGATAGGATAAACGGATGGGATAAAGGGATAGGATAAACAGATAGGATAAACGGATAGGATAACCGGATAGGATAAACGGATAGGATAAACGGGATAAATGGGATAAACGGGATAAACGGGATAACAGATAGGATAAATGGATATGTTAAACGGATAGGGTCAACGGATAGGGTAATGGATAGGATAAATGGATAGGATAAATGGATAGGATAAACTGATAGGATAAATGGATAGGATAAACAGATAGGATAAACAAATAGGATAAATAGATAAGATAAACAGGATAAATGGGATGAACCAGTGCTTATGGGGTACTGGATAAACGGATAGGATAGATCAGTATATAGATAGATATATAGATAGATAGATAGATAGATAGATAGGCAGATAGACAGATAGATAGGCAGTAGATAGATAGACAGATAGATAAATATGTAGATAGGTAGAAAGGTTTGAGAGATAGATAGATAGATAGATAGATAGATAGATAAATAGATAGATAGATAGATAGATAAATGGGCAATCAGGCACAAAATTATGTATTGTTAAGTTGATTGACTAAGTAACTGATTGATTAATAAATTCGTTGACTGAGACATTGATTGATGGATTTGTTGCTTGATTAAATAAGCAAGAATACGTCTTTGAAGCCTGTCCAAAAAAAAAAACTAGAATAAGCAGTGAACAAACTTGTATTCATTTATCATCTCTTTCTGTGTTATGGATAATAAATATTCTGAATTCGGCATGAGACCAGTATGAGAAATATTTTTCGTTTTGTAATGAAAGCATAATTCTAAGACAGGAAGAATCATTGCAAAACGGCTGTCCGTTAAGGACTGAGGATAATTTCCTCTTTATTTAGTATATTCCCGAAACTTTGTAGTTTCATGGTAATTTTACAGTTGGGCCTACTTAAAATACTCTGAATGAATCTTTGGTTATAATCAATTCAATTTCACTTCACTTTCAACAATAATATTAATTTCATAACGTTTTTGGAACTTTGAATTCGTTAAACTTCTGCATAACCAAGAATGTACTTGTACTTGGACTTGTACTTGAGCTAAAGTACTTGTACTTGGACTCAAGTACTCTGTTAAAAAGCTGTACTTGGACTTGTACTTGTACTTGCCAAATGCCAATGTACTTGTACTTGGACTCAAGTACAATTGATTGTACTTGACCCCAAGCCTGTAGGATACACGGATAGGATAAACAGATAGGATAAATAGATAGGATAAAAGGATAGGATAAACGGGATAAACAGGATAACGGTTAGGATACACGGATAGGATAAACGGATAGGATAAACAAATATGATAAACGGAGAGGATCAATGGATAGGATAAACAAACGGGATAAACTGGCTAACGGATAGGATAAACATAGGATAAAACATGCGGGGCATGGGCGATGCTGTGCCATTATATGTGCTTGTTAGTCTAGCAGTCACATGGGTGTACTCGGTTACTAGGGATATTGTATAGGACCTCACGATGCACCCTACATCGCATTCCTGCAAACACCGCCTGCTCGCTGCTCGTCTTGCATAAGGATCTAGTTGTTTTGTGCCTTCCCACCCTTTCCTATACTGTGGACATACATTTACAAAGGATTGTCTACCACAATGTTCAAATTTCTGGCAATTTTCTGATTGATCCTTTTTCATTTTTCAGGAACAACTATATGACTGACCTGCCAGAGCAATTCTCAGTGGAAAAGTGGCAATGCATAATGAAATGGATTTATGTGTCAGATTAAAAGACAAAGTTAGATCTCATTTCAACAGTGAATGTTCCGCAGAGGAAATGATGATCAAATTATTGAAACAGATTTAAAAAGTGGATTAAAAGACAACATCAGAATTGCCACTTTAGAGATCAAACCGGAACCAAATGAAGATCGAACTGATAAAATGGATTTAAAAAGTGGATTAGAAGACTACGTTCAAAGTAATGATGCTGGTTTAGAGATCAAAGCAGAACCGAATGATGACCAGATAGCTGATATTGATTTACAACATGGATTAAAAGATCAAGTAAAAATGGAACGAGGTGAAAACCAAACTGATGAAATGGATTTACAAAGTGGACCTGAAGACTCCATAATATCTCATTTTGATGGTGAATATTCCGCAAGTTTAGAACCCAAAGCAGAAAAAAGTTATGATCAAGTTGGTGAAGTGGATTTAGAAAGTGAGTCGGAAGAATGTTTTGCTGGTGTAGTGATCAAAGCAGAAGCAAATGATGATCAAAATGGTGAAAGGGATTTTAAAAGTGAATCAGAAAACTGCATCACAACTGCTTACGGTGGTGATTGTTCTGCTAGTTTAGTGGTCAAAGCGGAACCAACTGCAGATGAAATCAATGAAATGGATTTACGAAGTGGATTAGAAGACAATAGCTGGTCTCACATCGATGATAAATGTTCTGTTTTCATTCTGAAAATGGAACCGGATGATCAAAAAAATTGTGACATTGCTGTAGAAAGTGGATTAAAATGTTCTGCCAGTTTAGCAGCTGCCTCCGAACCAAATGACGATTCAACTGTTGTAACAGAAAGGAAACGGAAATCTGGCAAGAAAACCAAATCAGAAAGAAAGTACGCCCGGACTAATTCCAGTAAAATATGGGAATGTTCAGTTTGTGGTAAAAAGTTTCATTACGAGGGCATTTTTGTCGTTCATATGAGGATTCACGGTGGGGAGCGGCCGTATGGATGTTCCGTTTGTGGTAAAATGTTTCGCAGGAATGTTCATCGTACCAGACACATGAGAACACACAGCGGAGAGAAGCCATATGGTTGTTCCATTTGTGGTAAAGTGTATCGTCAAAGAGGGAGCCTGGTTGTCCATTTGAGAACCCACACTGGAGAGAGGCCGTACGGATGTTCCACTTGCGGAAAAAAGTTCGCCAGAAAGTCCGTTCTTGACTTGCACACGAGAGGACACAGAGGAGAAAGGCCGTATGGATGTTCCATTTGTGGTAAAAAGTTCCGCAGTAAGGTTCATCTAACCTCACATACCCGAACACACAGTGGTGAGAAGCCGTACAGATGTTCAGTTTGCGGAAAAATGTTCAGCCATGGTGAAAGTCTTAATGTACATACCAAAACACATACTGGAGAGAAGCCGTATGGATGTTCAGTTTGTGGGAAAAAGTTCAGTTTGAAGGTGCACGTAACCAGACATATGACCACGCATACTGGAGAAACACCATTCGCATGTTCTGTTTGTGGTAAAAAGTTTAGCAGGAAGGCAAATGTAAATAGACATATGAGGACACACAGCAGAAAAAAGTCATTTGAATGTTCTGTTTGTGGTGAAATGGTTGAAGACTTAAAGAGTCATCTGATGAAAATACACGCTGGAGAAAAGCCATATGGATGTTCGATTTGTGAAAAAAGGTTTAGTAAGAAAAGTGGTCATGTGAGACACATGAAAATACACAGTGAGGAGAAGCCAAGTAGATGTTCTGTATGCGGCATGAAATTTAAGCAAAAAGGGAGTCTTGATAGACACCAGCAGAAATACTTAGGAGAATGTAAGAGTATCCGCGAGAGGGGTCCTTTTACGGAAAAACAATACGTTTGTTCTGTTTGTGGCAGAAAATACAGTAGAAAGGGATGTTATGACAAACACCTGACAACGCATATTGCGCCCAGCGGGAAGACAATATTCAAATGTTATTTTTGTGGCGAAATGTATGTCAGAAGTGAGGATCTACGGAAACACATGGAAGTAGTACACAGTGATGGAAAGATGCCGTTTGGTCGTTCTGTTTGTGGCGAGAAGTTTGCTGAAAACGAAAATTTCACATCCCATATGAAGACTCATCATAAGGAAAAGCCAAATGGATGTTCTGTTTGTGGTGTTACGTTCAGAGACAAGTCGAGTCTTGATACACACTTGACTACGCACGGTGGATGGAAGCCAAATTACGGAAATGACAATGAATGCTCGCTTTGTGGCAAAGTGTTCATTAAAAGTGAATATCTCGCGAAACATTTGGAAAAACACGATGCTGAGTATAAATCAGAAGTTTGTGGAAAGATGTTTCCTGGAAATGAAAATCATGTTAAACCTAATAGTACGGGTACTTATAGTGAGGAGAAGCCAAGCAGATGTTCAGTTTGCAGCAAAGTGTTCATTAAAAGTGAATATCTCATGAAACTAATTCACCGTGGAGAGAAGCCAAACAAGTGTTCAGTTTGCGGCAAATTGTTCGTCACAAGTGAATATCTTATGAAACACATGAAACGTCACCGTGGGGATATCAGTGCACCCATGAGTACTTGAGAACACACCATGTGTAGACCTTTAATCATATGATGTGGGCGTTTTGTTTGCTTAGCAGCTGTTGTATATATAGTGTGAAAATTGAACTTTAACAAACATTTCAGGATGCAGAGTGATTGTTCAGATAAGCAGAGAAGCCATATTGCCCATGAATTAATTTAAAAGGTTCATTTATGTGTTGTGTACATATGTTTATTCATTTTGCTTGAATGTACATGCAAAAATAATTTCAACTGAAGTTGGTATTAAAATTATCTAAATGGAGATCATCATACTTTTGTGATAAGAAATGTCATTGAACAATATGAACTTAGGTATCCCTGCCGGGTATAAGATGCAAAAATCATTGGTCACATGCTCACACCTGCAACAGCTAAAAACTCCTCCCCAAGCAATGCCACTCACCTAAACTGTCCACTTATCCTTATTTATCTATCCTGTCCTTCTGATAACAGCAAATAACACTGAAATAGCTCCCTTATTTACGTTTTCTGCCTCTACTGTTTTTCCCCACCAGGGGCGCATGCGTCTCCATCGTAGTTCCGCTATTGCTCACGTTTAGGACTGGCGCCACCGTCTGCCTTCCCGCCAAAAACATCCACACACTTCACTCTCACCTACTGCTCTTCACTTCTACCTGGCTCAACCACTTCCACTCATTGTATCTTCCTCATCTTACCCTCATTTTAAAGCTCTTCTCAAGGCCATACCATCTGTCAATGTCTCAATGCCCATTCACTTTTACCTATTTGCCTAATTCTATACATTTCCATCAATCCACATTTCCTTTCAGCACATCGTTTCCTTTCCTTGCGAGCCATGCCCTCAATTACAACCTCAGGTGTAAGTACACTTGACTCTACCTTACACCAAAACATATGGCAGTGCATTTGTAACTTCAATTCCTCTTCCACCAATCTTTACTTATATTACAATTATTACTCAAATGCTATTTCAAATGGTCAGCATGCAACATGGGGCCAGATGCCCATGCAGGTAGAGGGGGGGGGGGGGGGGGGTTAATTATTCCCCAATATAGTCCTGCCCCAAATCATGGGTAAATCTAGTATATTATAATTCGGGTATTATTAATTGAAACTGACAAGTAATTCGGAATAAATTATTTTTTGTAAACAGCAAATTACACTTGAAATTAAAAACCTATATGTTCAGTATATATATTTTGTTACCTTTCCTTTTATCATAACTTTTTACCTTCAGCGAACGAAGTTCGAAGAAGGTATTGTAATCACTTGGGTAAAAATGCTGTCCGTCCGCCGGGCGGGCGGGCGGGCGGCGGGCGGATAGATCGTTTCCGGCCCGGCACTCGGCCTCTATTGAATGTATGGGGATGAAATTTGGTACACATCTAGCCTGTATGGTCTAGTTGTGCCTTTTGATGGTCTGATGAATAGATCTTAAATACTTTTTGAAATAATTAACAAAATATAAAAATAATAATTTTTTCGTTTCCGGGCCAAGGCTCGGTCACTATTGCATGTGCATGGATGAAATTTGGTACACACGTGGCCTATATGGTCTAGTTGTGCCTTTTGATGGTCTAATTGACAGATATTCTATACTTTCTGAAAAAATGAGAAAAGATATAAAAACATATTTTTTTTGTTTTTTTGGCTAAGACTCGCTCTCTATTGCATTTACATGGATAAACTTTGGTACACATATGGTCAATATGGTCTAGTTGTGCCTTTTGAAAAATCTGATGGAAAATATTATATACTTTTTTAAATATTGAAAAAAACATAAAATTATTATTTTTGTTTCTGGCCCAACATCCGGTCCCTATTCCATATACATGGATGAAGTTTGGTACACATATGGCTTGTATGGTCTAGTTGTGCCTTTTCATGGTCTGACAGATGGCTATTCTATAGTTTTTGTAATATTGAGAAAAAATATTTTAAAGAATTTTTTTTATATTGGAGCCAAAACTTCCCCACTATTGCATATACAGTAATGCATTTTTCTAAACAAATCACCTATGCAATTAATTTAGCAGTGCTTTTTGATGCATATAACACTTTATGAATCATTGGAAAAATAGAGATAATGGAAGGCCACTACTCGACCGCTATTGCATACCTATAAGCAATTTCGTAAACGCACCAATTTTATGATATTATTGTAATCTTCTAAAGGTGTTATTCGCTGAAGGTTTGCTGCTGCGCAGCCTATGTTTTAAACTATGAAAATTTGCACAGTAAATAAAGAATGATTATATGTATAAATTTGTTTCAATATTCTCCATTTGACTTCCAGCCAGTGGTTAGCCTGGAAATAGTCTCTCTCTAATTTTGAATAAAGTACATGGAAGTGTTCATATTTCCATTTAATTGTTCTATCAACAGTTTTAATAGCTTTCAAACGTTTTATCGAAAATATAACACATCGATTTACATTTCTCAAATGTTGATACATATTCTTAGACGTTGACACATACATGCGATACAACCTGTATCTTTTTCCACTATTTCATTTTTATTTTGCTCAGACTTCTTTAATTAATAGCGTTGTTACTGCCATTTCGCATCCAGGCCTAGCCGACCGGATTCTTGGAGCGCATAATTATGTGCAGCCTCCCGGGCGCAGCCTTGGATTTCAGGTAGAAAGGCCCCATCATAGTGGCCAATTCGAATTTTGATAGAATCTCTGAAGGTTCTTCTGCTACCCAGCGCTTTGGCAAGCTTGATAACCTTTTATCAATTAATAGCCTATGGATGAATTCTTTATCAATTTATTACCAAGTAGGGAAAGGGCAGGTTAGTTGAGACATTTTTCACGAAAGTTCACCTGCTAGCTAAACATCAGATGGTACAACATGGTACTAGACCTATTTGAATGATGAATAGCCAAGTGTATGGGGAAATATCTTGTCCAAATATACGGAGAAACTTTCCATGTTTAATAGTTTTTACTCCAGATTTTGTCAAAGGAGTTCATGTCAAACGTATCAACTGACCGACATGGCAAAGTTAGTTGATGCACTCAGGCGAGGTTAGTTGATACACCAAATCCTGAACGACAATGTAAAGAAATAGCCCATAGTGCAACAACGTGGCAGCACTGAACATGCTGTACATGACTTCCTGTTTGATCAAAACATTGGCTTGGAGATAGCACATGTTTCAGAAAAAGTCGATTCATATAAAATCAAATTGCTCTCAGCTACAGAAAACCACTTAGTATTTAGTCACTGTGGACAAAACTTATGCAAAGTGTAACCTCGAAACATCGATACTGGATTAACAGCCTTCAAAGTTTCAATGTGAATTGGCAAAAATTCTGTGTTGACATGGCAATAGGAGAATTCATCTTACCTTTTCTTATTAATGAGTGTATTACAATTTGTCCTGTTAGCCATTCCAAATAATAAATATCCCATGCAATATAGATATAGTCCTTGAACAATGTCCTATGGATAAATGGATGCTTAAATGTTCCAATTATAAATTCTTTGGGCAAATACTCCCTGGCTCTGTCACATATTCTTATAGGCTTCTCTGACAGTGTTTTGAGGTGTCCTGTTACAAAATATTGTTTAACATTGTTTGCCATTGACTTTTTGTTGTTATCACCAGTTTCTAATCTCAGTTTAGTAGAGTGCACCAATGTAACCATGAATTCCATATGTACGGTTGTCGGAACGTGCACATGCTTCAGCCTTATAAATATTGATTTCACATGATTCAAAACACATAGCAATAGACAAAAAACAAGTCTGTGACATCACCTTTTTTGGTTTATTTCAGATATTGTCAGGGATATACAATAAAAGCAGTACATGTGGGCCTGGGGCAATGTCAACTTTGCTAAAAATAACTTCTTTCAAATAGATGAAAGAGATATATAATTATAATATTATGATTAGATTATCGAAACAAAATCCAAATTTTTCGTTTTTGCAGGTGTGACACAAAATACTTAGTTTTGTGGGACGACTCAGCCATTGTAGTTTCTCACACTTTGTTGTGCAACTGATAACGCATAGACAGTAAAACCAATAAGGAGGGCCACCCACAAAACAAATGCAACTATCCCGCTTATTCCACAGCACAGCGCCATAGACTTCTTGGACTTGGACTTGTTGTAATTCTTTGACTGGTGGTCTGTGTAGGACAGTAGGCTTAACACCGTTCCAGGGAAGCCACAGAACTGTAATAGAAAAAGAAGTTCTTACTAAGACTGGAACAGAAAAAGTATTTTTTACTGAAAATGCAACAGAAAAAGTAGTCCTTAATGGAACAGAAAAAGTAGTTCCTACTCCAAAATTGAATAGAAAAGTATTTATTTCTGAAACTGTAACAGAAAAAGTAGTGAATTTTTACAGAAAATGCAAATGGGTAATCTTACATGGAATGGAATAATAAGTCTAGAGAGCTGGACCCATCAATGATGAGGCTCTGGATAGGGTTTGAGGCACCCGGTCCAAGGCTTGGCCATTTAACTTTTGAATTGCATGTCCGTTTGCAATTTCAATAATAGTATTTTTGAATTTCATGAGCCCAACTCTCCATGGGGTTTGATGTCCCCCTGTCGCTTAGTGTATTTGGTTTTCATTTCCCTGTCGCCCCCCAACATCCAGAGCCTCACTGATTTCAACTGACAACCAGTGCAAGCCATACTACACCTGGCAGCAAAATTATTCAACCCCTTTGATGTTTTCTCATAGACTCCAATAGTAAACAGGCTTTGCAAAAATGAGTGTAGTGACATCAGAATGTGTCAAATCATAAAAAGTATGATAGCATCACATACTAGATGACATATATACTAAATCTGCTGTGAGGTATAACTAAATACGAATGGCAGGCTCCATTTCACATATATGGGTCACAACTTTTGAAAAATTATTCAACCCCCGCTCCAACGCTATTCCAATGGAAGGAAGGGGGTTGAATAATTTCGCAAATGTTTGACCCCTATCGGAAATGCAGACTGCCTATCCAATCTAGGTCTCCCCTCACAGAATTGGCATTATGTTGTCTAATATGTGATGTTATCTTTTTTTTTCATGATTTGATACATGCTCATGTCCCTGCCCTCATTTTTGCAAGACTTGTCAACTATTGAATCAAATAGAAAATACAAAGGGGTTGAATAATTTTGCTGCCAACTGTAGTTAATTACACATACTCACAGGGCATAGGAAGAAGGCAACAACTGAGGTGACCAGGGTGCACCAGTTCCAGACAAAAGGCTCCTCGACTACAACCGTCATGGGCTGGATGGCGCCACCGCATTGCTGCATCTGAATTCCGTAACTGGAAGGGGCTTGGGAGACATCTTGGTAAGGCGAGTGGGACTCCAACCGACGCTCGTTATCGTAGTAAACTGTCGCATCCATACCAGCGGTGACCTTGTCGTTCATTTTGCCATGTGATGGTAATAGGTGTCACTTCGCCTGAAATTGATAATAACAGGGTTCATTTTATGAGGCTGGTAAGCAGGCTTCATTTAAGCATGTACTCCCTGAATTTCAAAAACTCCCGGTGTGCTCCTATAACTCCTGCTATATGGGCTATGACTACTTCCAACTCACACAACTCCTGCTAACTTCAATTTAAAAAGCTAAAATGATCTGGAAAAGCCGGCCGTGTTGCTGGCAAACTTATTTTTTGTCGATCTCCTCAGCTTATCCTGTTTTATTCGATGTGTTCACACTAAATTGAGTAAAAAAAAAAATTCTGTGAAGCAAAGCCATTTATTTCAATGTCTTTCTTGATCATATACTTTGATCTGAGAAATCAACACACACAAATTTGAATTTGGTTAAATCTCCATGGTAAATTTATGGGACAACAAATGACAGAGTAGCTAATCTTGAGGTGTGTCTGCAGTGGTTTCATGAAACTCATAGATTCTAGTTGATAATATATATTCAGCCAATTTCAGTTCCATCACCTGGAACAGCATTTTAGTGAGGTTAAGGCTATAAGTCATTTTTGGCATGATGCTAATGACAGTGTGATGCTAATGACAATTTGAGTTAAAATTTTTGTAGGGACCACAGTCTGGCAATATGTGCATGCAATGGACTTATGAACACCATGCAGAAACATCTTCACAGTCATTTTGGTCCAGAAATACGCAGTAAAAATAGAACAGCAAGGTGTTTGCTAATGACAAATTGAGATAGGACAACTGACATGCCAACAGTAATTCTCAAATATTTTGGTTTACATAAAAGATGCTGAGCTACAGATAGTGCAGTTCTTTTCTAGGGTTCTCAGCCAACGTCGCACATAAGATTTTTTCACAGAATGTGTGTCCTCATTTTTATTGATAAACAAAACCGGTGTGATGCTAATGATGCAATATTGGGGACATTGACACAACAACCTCCTGTCCTTATACACAATATTATTTCAGCTATTGGTAACTAGATTTTAGAAGAGTGATATTCAAGACTCCATGTATGAAAGAGTTTAATTAAATCAGGATCTTTTGATGCGATCTTTCAAAGAAAATGTCGGTGGAGACAGGCCTTTTTCAGGGGGGTTGCAACAAGAGGTCCTGCATTTGCCTTCCTGTCGTCATGAATTATTGTTAAACACTGGAGACAAGAATTTCAGACTTATCAAATTTTGACCCCGAAGAGTGAGAGAAAAGCTAAGGCATGGTATAATTGATCTTTAGCTTCTCAGATCTTCTCTAGGTCTTTTTTCTAGGATCGGTCAGCAGGACGAAAAAAGGTGTTATCTCAAGTTTTTATAGAGAGAGAGAGAAAATGCTGTAAGGACCCCCTCAAATACATTTTTTAGAGGGACCCGGGGGGGGGGTTCTGAAAAAAACCCCTCAAATACTGAATGTGCAGGATTTAATCCAGAAATTAATCCAGAAATGGGGTTTTCAAAAGTAATTTTCTTGGGTAATACATGCTTAAAACATTCAGAATTCAATTTAGAGTACATGTAGTCCTTTCTAAAAACCCCTAAGTTCCTGGGGCACCAGGCGACTGCGAACCTCCGGCGGCTTGCGAACCTCCGCCCTCAAAAGCTTCGACCCTTCGGGCCTTGCCAGTGAAAGAGACCCCCAAATGACATGGGCTATTTCGACCACTGGGCTCACCTACTAGCCCCCAGCTCTCTTGGGCTTACAATTCACTTTAAAATAATACAAATCTAACAAGTGAGCTATACAAATTAAAATTAAAAGGAACAATTTATAAAAGATAGGCTATATTTTATAGATAGTGGCTGGTGCAGAGACCAATATTGAGTTTTATTGGCTGTAGCAGTAATATTGGTCGATATTGTAGTTTCAGGTGGTATAGGTCCCGTTTTCGGTTCATTTTTTTCAACCCCATGTTTCTTCAGGAGTGCTGTGAGCAGACTTTTATCAAGCTAGCTATTTATCTATCTTTCTATCCATCTTTCTATCCATCTATCTATCTATCTATCTATCTATCTATCTATCTATCTATCTATCTATCTATCTATCTATCTATCTATCTGTCTATCTATCTATCTATCTATTATCAGGCTGTATGATTATTATGATTTGTATCCTTTTAACTCTATTAAGCGCTTTATTCCTTATTTTTGAAAAAACGAATGTGTGTTTTTAACTACTCTAATTGTTTTATTTAAATGCTTGAATTACTTTTTTTTTGCCTCAGCAGATAATACTGAGAGAGTATTTACAATATTCTATTTTATTTTTATTTTAGTCTATTTTATTTTACTTTTTTACTTTTTTTTCTTTCTTTCTTTCTTCTTCTTTTATTATCACTGCAGTCGTATACAGAAGTTTAACACTTACATTTAAAATTGTATTTGATGGTATACGAGTCGACTTTAAATAAAATAATACATACATAATATTGGTATTACTGCTTTCACCAATAAAACTCAATATTGGTCTCCTCACTACACTCTAAAAAATGTCGGGACAAAATAGGTTTTTTAGATTCAAAATGGTTTTTTGAAAAACCAAATTTCAATGCAAAACCAACATGGATTTTTTTTAAAATCCATGTTGGTTTTTTGCATTGAAATTTGGTTTTTCAAAAAACCATTTTGAATCTAAAAAACCAATTTTGTCTGAATTTTTTTAGAGTGCAGGAGATCATGTAGCAGGTTGATCCGAGAATCCAAGAAATCAAATATGAAATATGTCTGGCCTAACTGGATGAACTCCTTTTAATAATGTGAACATGGATGAATCAAATATCAAGAATAGTTGATATATTTTAATAGACACAGGGGCGGACTGGCGACATTTCAGGCCCGTGGCAAAATAAGTCAATGGGCCCCCACATTCCTATTTTTGGTATTATTTCATTTGCTCCAAGTTGGAAGGGCCTTTTTTTATATAGGGCCCTCTCACGTTGGGCCCTAGCCTGTGAATTTGATTGTATCAGTCACAAACTCTGTCATGAACGAAGATAGAAATCTTTACTTCTTTCTTGATTTTTTAATTTTTTGGCACTGAATGGGCCCCCCTGAGAGCTTGGGCCCGTGGCAGCTGCCACTCTGCCACATAGGCCAGTCCGCCCCTGAATAGACAGAACATTCTGCCTTCAAAGCAATGACAAAGGATGTTAATTATAATGATGATGATATAAATTTACAACTCATAGCTGATATGATCTCACCTTAATTTTGGTGTATTCCTTTGGTAATGTAGACAGCTGAATTAAAAAATAGATATATACTCCAAAAGACTATTACATCGATTATAAACCAGGAGAATATAGGCCTACTGCTCACACTAAGCACTAATAGTTTAAAAGAGTTTTAAAGTACTGAAAGTTGAGTGACATGTTATTTCGGTGGAATACATCCTGATTTCATATTCATGTTATTGTTCCTGGTAGGCTACAACAGGATAACAGGATGAGCAATACAGCATTATAGATAGTTTTTATTTTGGTATGTAGGGTAGCATGGGGCAGCGAGCCCCCCTTAATTTTTAGGTGCCATTTTACCTATTATATGTGGTCAATTATTGGAATGCTTACAAAGTTAGACATGCCTGACACTTGACTATACTTACAGGTACCTAAACAAACATCTGTTTGTCTAAATGTCTCAGTTAGATATACATTTGTGCTTGATGTTGGCTTGTTCCTGGCAGCTAGGTTTGGCTGACAACAAACGAGTCATGTTGTTGTTAATTGTCATAAACTTTATTATGACGACAGTTACAGATATAACTCAAGTTGTCAGACAAAGGTGGGGGCAACACAGGCCACACAACAGAAATATCAAAACAAATACTACATACAAGACAATGGAAAAGCAGACGGAAGGAAATAGAAAGAAAAAATGACTAGGACATGTATAGGAAAAATATGGATCCCTAAAACTACAAAATGAACTAAAGAAATCGAAATATAAAATGTCCACACTTATTAATGAAGGAACAGTTATAGGTTAGAAAATGGATAACACAAATTATATTTATACAAGAAAGGTCTGTCCGAGTAAAGTCACACTGGGAGGGCGGGTGAGGAAAAAGTCTTCCACATCAGCAGAGATGTTGCAGTAATGGCGAACGTGGAAGAACTGACACGAGCGCCCCCCACCGCACAAACTGATTTCCCGGGCGGGAAATCCTCATTTGTGCTTGATGTTGGCTTGTTCCTGGCAGCTAGGTTTGGCTGACAACAAACAAGTCATGTTGTTGTTAATTGTCATAAACTTTATTATGACGACAGTTACAGATATAACTCAAGTTGTCAGACAAAGGTGGGGGCAACACAGGCCACCAACAGTTCGGAGTTTACGAAGAACGCCCCCACCCAACAGGAACAAGCAGGGAGACGCAGGAGGAGAAGGAGGAAGTCCAGCACCAGCTGAAAACTTCTTACGAAGATGATGAATGAGTCCAGCACCAGCTGAAAACTTGTTTGTGTGAAGGTACCAATTCGCGGACATTCCTGTGAGTCCAGCACAAGCTGAAAACTCCGGTCGTCAGCAGATCGAGGCAGCAGGAAGACCGGCACGTAGGTGAAGGCGCTATGTTGAAGAGTTGGGCGAGTCCAGCTCCGGCTGAAAACTCTTGGACAGGCAGGTGAGCAACGATTCCCCCCGGAGTTCTGGGCAGTACTCTTGGTCCTCGAAGGAAGGATGGACTGGCTCGGAATCCCAAAAATAGGTCCAGCCCCAGCTGAAAACCTTAATGGGACCTGGAGGGAGCCATAGCGACGGATCCGACGGTGGTGTTGATAGCCTTGGTGGAAGCCTCTGGAGGTAGAAAACTTGGGCAAGAGATCAGGAGTCACAAAATAGTACATTGGCAAACTTAAAAGTGGCAGGAAAGAGCCGCAAACCAAAAGTAGGTATGATTGGATTATATAAGTATTACGTATAAGTACAAGATAAAAGTTTAAGGTGGTATAAAAAACTATACTGGGAAAAGTTGGAAGCCATAAACTGGCATGAGTAAGAATACACTGGAAAAAGCAGACCAGGGTTACAGACAGGAAGGCACTAGGCCTGACACTGCATCAAACAACAACTGGTCGCGTTAAAATAAATGAAATGTTTACTGATAAACATATTAAATAGGTAAAAGATATGTAATTATTTATTTAAATGAAAAAATACAAGTATTTATAAGAAACTGGGAACTCCAGATCAGACGAGGCGAAAGGGCAGGATGGCATGAAGCCTGACACTGCCAGAACATTTCAAGCACTCAGACCTGATGGGAGCCCAGATAGAAGTAAAGTGACTGGAAAAAACTCCAGATAGACAAAGGAAAACCGGAAAAAACTCCAGATCAGTCCAGGCAGAGGAGGCAGGATGGCACAAGGCCTGACACTGCAAAAAATAAACACACAAGCACTCAAAACTGATGGGAGCCCAGGAAAAAAATGGAACACACTGGGAAACTCCAGATCAGACGAGGCTGGGAAAGGCAGGATGGCACGAAGCCTGACACTGCAGGAAACACTCAAGCACTGGAACAGATGGGAGCCCGGACAAAGAAAAAGCTGGAAATTACAAAAAGGCAGGATGGCACGGGGCCTGACACTGCACCAGGACTAGCCATAAGCTGGCATAAGTAAGAATAGTAAAATATAGAAATATACTGACAGGAAAGAAGTATGGATGGCATCACTGGGAACATCAATTCACTGACAATTGGTCTTCATGACTGCAGGAATTAACAGGCTGGTCCCTGGGCTGGTCCTCCGAGTCCAAAGGTGGAGCAGGGTCCTCATGACAGTAGAGACTCCAAATCAACACAACCTGGAGTCAGGCAGGATCTTTGACAGCTGTCAAAACAAGGTTGCTGCCAGGTGGCTTCAATGCTGGTCCAATGTGGCATGTGCTGCCCTCTGGGGCGGATGTCAGCCTCATGTCCGCTCTATGTATTTCTATGGGTTAGAAGCACGAGGGAAACACCAGGCCTGCAAGCGTGGTTTTGGATCCCAAAAAATGGAGCAAAAAGGCCTCCAAACGTCCAGCAAGTGATGTCAGAAGGAGCACTGGAATGTCACAGTCCTGGGAGGAGGAGTAGAGGCTCAGAACAGCAGTGGCACCACGATTGAAAAGGTAAAAAGTCTTCCACATCAGCAGAGATGTTGCAGTAATGGCGAACGTGGAAGAACTGACACGAGCGCCCCCCACCGCACAAACTGATTTCCCGGGCGGGAAATCCTCATATGTATAATAAATATTAGAATTATAAATGTATAATTGGTTTATTTGGGATGCATAGAGTACAAACAATCACCTCCCAGTAATTACATTTTAAAAAAAGAAAGAAATGCATCAAAGGGTAGGCAGCCGAGTTTCAAGTAACTATGAAATTGGTGCCCCGTTTACAACAGTAAAATAAACTATGAATTATTGACCAATTATTAATTATAACTAGGTAGAGGAATTTTGATGAGGAAAATGAAAATGGTCATGGATATGGATTGTGAAGTGATTATGTAATTGCAAAAGTTCTTAACACAACCGCAGCGCTTGATATGTACAGTACAAACCAAACATTTTTTAGGGCGATGCACAGGCCAATCGCTGTTATGTATTGTAATACTTTCTTTCTTTGCAAGGAGCCCTCAGTATGTTCATCACCCCTGAAAGAAAATCTGCCAACAGGTGTGCAAAAACCTCATCAAAGTATGGGCAGAAACACTTCCAAGAAATTCTGGATAATCTCAATTTAAGGCCACCTCTTTTTATGCAATTAAGGGCATGCAGACCTGAAGGTGGGTATATTATCTTTCTTTTATGCTGAATAAGACCCCTCTAATGTTAGTGCAGCTAACCGGGCTATAAAAGTACCATAAACTGCACTTTTTTTTTAGTCTCACTTAAATGTAGGCACTACTGTATTAGCAGTTTTTTGTTTTTTGAGCATGTGACCCAGTTTTTCCTCTGTGCAATGAAGCATGGCAGTGGGAGATTTTTAAAGGCTCTGTGCTTAAGGGTACACCAGATTCTGAATTTCAAGCTTTTTCAATGGCACTTGTAATACACATAAAGCCTTATCAATTGATGCTGCCAAATCTCAGAGAAATGGTCAGTAGGACTACTGTCAAGGTGCAAGTTGACTCCATTCTAGATCCTTTAAAAAAAAATTGCCCATTAATGAGGAACCACACTAAACAGCTATCCCACCAGGTGGCAGCACTATCAATGTAACCAGCTGGGTAGTCCAGTAAAGCATGCAGCTGCATGATTTTCAAGACAAAAACAGACCTGTAGACTTTAATATTCAACCCACTTGCAAAATTTAAAAAGCAACATTGAGGAAATAATATAATCCTACCACTAGACTAATCAAACTTGTTGCTTCTATAAAATTTTCCGTGCATTCAGTAAGTGAACTTGATTTAGCTTTTTGTTTTACTTTTGGTAAAAATCATTGCTCTCGAATGGTTGGAGTTAGCAAGATGGTTTTGATGCCAAAAGATACCTATATTACAGGACTACTTGAAAGGAACATTTCATGCTCCTAACTCAATCAGTTTTTTTTAGATTAAGCATTAAATCCCCCAAAAATACGATTTTGGGGGGGTTTTTTGCGACATTGTTGTTTGCAGGGGTTGAAAGTCTGCTATGAAGTTTGCGAATAAAATATAAAACCAAATCTATCATCAAGCACTATACTTGCAGATTCAAAGTAGGTAAAAATTATTTTTGAGAGTCCAATGGTTGCCAGTATGTGACGAGATACATTTCAACATGCGCAAACTAAATTGTGACGCCAAAAGGCCGATTTTCTACTTTTTTGAGACATTCTTGTGTTCAGAGCTTTTAAAATCTGCTATAAAGTTTGATAAAACAATTTCAAACCAAATCTATCATCAAGGAATATACTTGTTTATTGTTAAAATGTAAAAAATTATTTATGAGTGTCTAATAGTTGCTGAGATACATTACACCATTCACAAACTGAGTTATGACGTCAGAATGCCCTTTTTTTTTTAGGTATTCTTGTGTTCAGAGATTAAAATTGGATAAAGTAAATTCAAACCAAATCTACCATCAATGACAATATTTGCAGACTCTAAAAAAGGAAAATTATTATTGACATGCACAAACTGAGTTAATGCCCCAATATGCTTATTTTTGACATTTTTTTAGACGTTCTTTTGATCGGAGCCTTAAAGTCTACTATTAAGGGGCCGACCAGATGATCTTAGGGGGAGCTATGGATATTTGGTGAAAAAAAAGATTGTTTCCCACTTGACACTGAAAAAAAAGTTTGTTCAGCACATGGAAATAAAAAACAGTTTGTTTCTACCTGTAGCTAGGGTACCGTAATGTTAAAAGGGTTTGTCCCGGGGGTAAAGTCCATAACCCCCCCCCCCTCCAACTATCTGGTCGGCCTCTAAGTAAATAAATTCGAACCAAATCTTTCATCAAGGACTAACACTTGCAGATTCTAAAAAAATATAATATTGTTTATGAGTGTCCAATGGTTGCAAATTAATGACGAGATACGTTACGCCATGCACAAACTGAGAGATTGATGCCAGGATGTCAATATTTTTATGATAAGAGCTTTAAAGTGTGCTGTAAAGTTCTGAGAAAAACAATTCAAAGGAAATTCATCAACAAGGACAATAGCAGATTCTAAGTCGAAAGGTGCTCAAACATACAAGATGGTTGTTAAAGTCCTGAAGAACAGCAGAGACCTCTTACTGGAATATCAATTTTTTATGGGAAGTTCCAGCAAAACTAGTCAGTTATGAACGGTCCCTTGTTATGGCATCAGAAGCAATTTTCAACATTTTTGGAGACATTGTTGTGTTCGGAGGTTACAAGTCCGCTATAGTTTGAGAGAAAAATTTCAAACCCATCATTAAGGACAATAAGTAGTACTTGTATTCTAAATAGTTGCTGATTTATGATGAGATACTATTCAAGATTCACAAACTAACTTATGACGCTGGAAAACCAAGTTTTGACATTTTATCTAGATACTATTTTGTTCAGAGCGTTAAAGCCAGACAAGCCACATCTTCAACTCTCTCCTTACAATGTAATTCACATATATTAACTAGTGTCATATTTAGAGCAAAATCTGCTGATTTCCACACATTTGTTTATGTTATCCGACTTCCTAATACATCGTCAATGAGATGCCAGATCGCAATATGTAGAGGACAATGTTGCATAAATAGGTCTGTGCTTCAAATGCAGTTTTTCGCACAGAAATAAATATCGTTGATAGAAAAAAGTGAGGACAACATGTAGGAAATTATTTTTCCAAAATATTGACCAAAACCAGTTAGAACCAAATGATCATATCTACATTGCATTAAAGTTATGACAATGTCGAAATGTTTGTGAAAATTACACAGAAGCATGCGACGTTGTGGCAACATCTTCAAATTTGTGTAATTCAATGTTTTTATAATGTGTGCCCTTTGGAAGTTGCCATTCCAAATATTATCCATTGTCTATCTGGGTGTCAAATATAAATAATTGCCCATTGAGGAGGAGAAGGAGAGGTGGATATGGGTGGTGGAGATGGGAGGGGAGATGGGAGATTGGAGGGGAGATGGGATATTGGAGGGGAGATGGGAGGGGGAGAAGAACTAGATTGGAGGAGGAGATGGTAGTATGAGGGCAGAGGAGGAGGGAAGAGGACGAGGGAAGAGGAGGAGGGAAGAGGAGGAGGGAAGAGGAGGAGATGGGAGGAGAAGGAGGGGACAGGAGGTGATGATGGAGGAGATGGGGGAAGGAGGCGATGGGAGAAGGAGGAGATCGGGGAAGGAGGATATGAAAGAAGGAGGAGATGAAAGAAGGAGGCGCTGGAGGAGGATGAGGAGGAGATCGGTGGAAGAGGAGATGGGTTGAGGAGATGGGAGGAAATTAGAGAAGGAGGAACAGGAGAAGATGGGTGGTAGAGGAAATGGTTGCAGGAGGAGAAGGAGGAGATGGGAATGAGTAGGATGTGGGGAGGGAGTACAGGGAGATGGGGGAGAAGTAGGAAGAGTCTTATAAGAGATACATGTATGCCTGCATGTATGAATAAACAAGACACTCTTGAAAATGATTAATCATTTTGTAATTTTAGGTCAATTGATAAAGAAAAGTTCATAAGAATAGAATTAAATAGAATATTACTTAGTGATAACATTGAAAATTTGCAAAATTCTTTTGAAAGGATAATTCCAAGAATTTAACTTTGTTTTACTGTGATTATGAATTTTTTCTAAAATCAAAATATCATTTGAGTAACAGTGTTATTCTGCCTTTCAGATAATCATGTCATAAAGCAGTTGAAAACATTGCATGTTCATTTCCACCACATACACATATAGGTTATTCACCATGGGAGAGGGAATATGTGATTTATCACCTGAGGGCTTTAGCCCGAGGTGTGATAAACACATATTCCTGATCCCATGGTGAATAACCAGCTTATACCATGAGACAAACAGTCAAACATGAGAGGATAACTGGATAACTGGACAACAAAGAATATGGGAATTATTTCCCTGCAATACTAGCATATGATTGGCTGACAGAAATGTCGAATGGTATAAATGGTTAAAAGCCACCATATGATTACCAGTTTTACTGGGACAAAAACATATATAAATTAATTATATGATTCTTTGTTGCAAATATACCCTTATTTGTCAAGTAGTATGCTTTAGCTGCAATAGCCAAAAAAAAGTGATATATGACTCAGTTTGTGTCATTTTGCCATGATTGTTGAAATGTATCTCATCATAAATCAGCAACTATTGAACTCCCATAAATAATTTTTCCAAGTTCAGAATCTACAAATATTGTCCTTGATGATTGATTTGGTTTGGGATTTTTCTTCAAACTTAAAGCAGACTTTAATGCTCTGAACACAAGAATATCTAAAAAAAATGTAGAGAAAATTTGCATTCTACGTCATAACTTTGTGCATGCATCTTGCAGCATGTTGAAACCTATCCCATCATAAATCAGCTACTACTGGACCCTCCAAATTAATTGTTACATTTTTAGAATGTGTTAACTGTTAAGTCAAGTGGTGTCCCTGATGCTGGATTTGGTTGGAGATTTTTTTTTCAAACTTAATAGAACTGTATGCAAGAAGTTCTAAAATAAAAGTCGAAAATTGGCATTCTGGTGTTATAACTCGGTTTGTGCATGTTTAAACATATCTCATCATATATCAGTAACTATTGGACTCTCAAAAATAATTTTTACATTTTTAGAATCTGCAATTATATTCATTGATGATAGTTAAGATTTAACATGTCTTTCTCAAACTTTATAGCAGACTTTTTACCACTGAAAACAGAATTTCTCAAAAAATCTAAAGAAAACACCATTTTTGGGTGACTTAATGCTTGATCCTGAAGAAAACCAATACAGCTAGGAGCATGATATGTTCACCTGAAGTTGTCCTTTAATATAGGCATCTTTTGACATTAAAACCATTCCTCTAACTCTAATCATTTGAGAGTAGCATATCTTTACTTTATTGAAATGTTTATTTTAGTCAGTTTCGGTACAAATGTTTAAGTTTATGATTTTTTTGTGTCAAAGTTATTATATTTGCAATGCTTTTGATAAGTGGTTGTGTTGGGCATAATGGTGAGCTTCATGATGCTTTTTAAATTTTGTCAATATGTCCACTGGTTGCTGAGAAAATGGACTAAAAGTGCCAGTTCATCTCCATAGTCTGTGCATTGACAGTAAACTCTTCATGACGTTATGGTCACATTGATGGTGGCGCCACCTCGTGGATATCCATTTAAGGCTCCCCATTGGGCACACAATGTAATGTTGAGATAAATGCAACCAAGCAAGTGATGTTGATTACCTTTTGTGCATATCCCTGTATGCATTAAAGTAATTCAGAATTGAAACTATGAATTAAATGTTTTGTGGGAAATCCACAAGAACTTGAACTTGCAGCTCTGTGAGATAGACAGCAAAAAAGCAAGATAAATTTATACAGACAGATTTTATTACCTGTATGGATGTGGATTGATATGTAAGAAAAAGACATACACTTAAATCACATAAAATGAAATTTCGATTTGTCAAAATACCTTATGTTGAAAAAAATTGTCTTGTCCTAAATCCCATGCCCTCAGGAAGATGCTCACCCTTCCACATTCTTCAGTTCTTACCCTCACCCTTCAGTTCTTACCCTCACCCTTCAGTTCTTACCCTCACCCTTCAGTTCTTACCCTCACCCTTCAGTTCTTACCCTCATCCTTCAGTTCTTACCCTCACCCTTTAGTTCTTACCCTCACCCTTCAGTTCTTAACCTCACCCTTTAGTTCTTACCCTCACCCTTTAGTTCTTACCCTCACCCTTTAGTTCTTACCCTCACCCTTCAGTTCTTACCCTCACCCTTCAGTTCTTACCCTCACCCTTCAGTTCTTACCCTCACCCTTCAGTTCTTACCCTCACCCTTCAGTTCTTATCCTCACCCTTCAGTTCTTATCCTCACCCTTCAGTTCTTACCCTCACCCTTCAGTTCTTACCCTCACCCTTTAGTTCTTACCCTCACCCTTCAGTTCTTACCCTCACCCTTCAGTTCTTACCCTCACCCTTTAGTTCTTACCCTCACCCTTTAGTTCTTACCCTCACCCTTCAGTTCTTACCCTCACCCTTCAGTTCTTACCCTCACCCTTCAGTTCTTACCCTCACCCTTCAGTTCTTACCCTCACCCTTCAGTTCTTACCCTCATCCTTCAGTTCTTACCCTCACCCTTTAGTTCTTACCCTCACCCTTCAGTTCTTACCCTCACCCTTCAGTTCTTACCCTCACCCTTCAGTTCTTACCCTCATCCTTCAGTTCTTACCCTCACCCTTCCATTCTTACCCTCACCCTTCAGTTCTTACTCTCACCCTCCAGTTCTAACCCCCACCCTTCTATGCCCTCACTTCCCTGCTCACTGTAACATTTAAATACTTTCAATAACCTATTTTTTTTACATTTTTATCCAAAACACTGCTCAAGGCACTGCAATGTTCAGTTTAAAAGCAATTTGAATGAAATATTTCAATTTATCTAAGGCAACTAACAGTTACTGTTAGATCTATAGATCACTTTGAGAGCTTTAAGATGATATTATCTTGAAGAGTCAATAGTTGATGTGGTGAGAAATCCTGCTTGCTGATTGGCTCGGATGCTTTTAAGGTGAGTCATGGATCTATTTATCTGGCGTAGATTTACTAGGTAACATCCAACCCAACGTATTCCAAAGCTATTTCAGACAACCACATCTATGAGTCAATCAAAATAACAGTAATTGAGCAATTATTTTGTTTCACAAAATGTACGACTTATTGTAATGTAATGTAACTACTCTCAGTCATGCACCAAAATGCAGGCACGAAATTTGTGGTGAGCCTTTCAAATTTAAACAGCTCAGGGCCGCCGTAGTATGGCGCCCATGGACAGAGACTATGGGAACATCGCCCAAGGTTCCCATGCCATAGCTTTCTCCAGTATTGGTGACCGCCATGTTATGATGAGTGATAAGAAGATTAGGAGTCTGGCACATACCATATTAGTTCAGGGATGCCCAGGATCTTTCCGTTAAGAAGATTAGGAGTCTGGCACATATCATATTAATTAAGGGCGCCCAGGATCTTTCAGAACACTACAACCCGTCTCCATTTAATGTCCCATGGGCTCCGACCGAATTGAGTTCCGGGAGTGGGAGTCAAACCCACGACCTCACAGCCAGACTGGTAGCAAATACAAGCGCCTTTAACCATTAGGCCACGGTGAACTCCACAGCCGTGGGGAACTCTATGAATTTTATGATATTTTGCAAAATGGCTTCACTTCTTCAGTCTCCAGTGCCAGTCATGTGCACACGCTTGTGATGTTTAGTCTAGTATTATGGTACTCATGTGAGTGTGTAACCTATTGTCTTTTGGAGAATTTCTGACCAGTTTTGGTAAGTATGTAATTGTTGTTGCCCCCTTAAGTAATGAAACTTGGGTCTGATGTTGTATATTGATACGTAATTTGAATTCCATCATACATACTGCATGCATACACTATATTAATTTATGATACATACTGAGAATAATAAAATAATTTCATACATTGAAAGTACCTTTTGGATTTGCATTAGAATGTGTTAAAAGCAAATAATCACCATAAATCATGTGATTCACTATATTTATTCTGTCAAAGTAAGGCTGTGAATGTTGATGAAATGTATTGTAAATATTATGGCATAACAATTCCATGCTTTTGAATGACACATCAAAAACAACAAAGAATGAATAATTGCACCATTAACACCAGCTGAGAATAACATGAAGAATGGTTTTTATGACAATAAAAGCAGCTGAGGAAAAGTCATAATAATTAATGAAACATTTATCTCCTCAATTGGTGAATATAAAAGCTCAATTCAACTTGAGTCGAGGCAAATACCATCCTTCCTGCGAGAGACAATAGAGACACACAGAGACAACCAGAGAGATCCACAGGACTGAGCAGAGATCCACACGGAGAACAACAGAGATCCACAAGATTCAACAAAGATCCACACGAATGAACAGAGTGATCCACAAGATGCTGGCAAACAACATTTCACTGTCCGTCTACTTGATCAAGATACTTATCTTTTTCAACGGTAAATTGCCTAATATTTTTTCTTATATTTTGCTTAAATTAACTGACATGCATCAGGGGCAACAGCAATGAGCTGACGCAGGCAGTGAAACTGCCAATCAACTGCCAAGTAAATGCCTCTGTTGGGAACAACTGCCCTGAAAATGAAACTGACATATCAAAGCCTCTCTTGTCACTCTGCATACTTTTAAAAAAAATACCCGAGGTATTATTGCCTGAAATACAGGCCCAAAGTTTGGGATTTAAGAAAAAAGAAATGAATTTGCCCAATGCTCATACTTGTTCGAAATGTCGTTTCTTGACCATATCGATACTTGATACTTGTTAAACTTTCATTTGTTACTAGTAAAGTACCCGTAGACGGGAGGGGTGAAATAGGAAGGAATTAAATGGAAAAAGGTATAGGTATTAAACACATAAGTAATAGGGGAGCGTTGAGAATTTATGAGGGGGGTGGGAGTTTTGGCCAGAGGGGTACTAACTGTTTACACATGTTTCAAGAGGCGGGTATTAATTTGTGAGCACACTTGCTAGGGAGGGGGTAAGAAATTGTAACAAAGGAAAAATATCAGAAAACACGCATAAACTTAGTTTATCTGGATTTGTTAAATGCGCAAAATGACGCGAATCTGTACACATGACCTTGTGTAATAGTATATGTGTGTATTGCTTTCTATGTTGAGGGGGGGGGTACTGAAAATAGGCATGAAACGTAAGGGTGGCGTACTAAAACGCCATGTGAAACTTAAGGGGGGTATCAATTTTTGACAGGAAATTGCAGCAAAATTCCGAACCCCCCCCCCAGTCATAATTCTGAACGGTCCCTAGGTTGATACCCATCACCAGACATTAAAACAATGTTCAGTTGAGAAATTTGACTTTTCATTTCTTAACGTTTTTGTTGTTGAACAGTTGTTCTGATGTTAGGTGCTTGTTGGTTGATGGGTAGAGAGGTGGACGGATAATCGATAATCGATAGATAGATAGATAGATAGATAGGTAGATAGATGTGCAGGTCGTTCATAGAATATGATAGTATGAAGGCAAACTTGAAAGGTTATCTGTAGGCAGTTGCGGATCTAGGGGGTTTAGGGGGTTGAAAGTCCCCCCTCAGGCGTCACGGTAAACAATAATGGAAATCGCTTATTTAACATTTCATGTGTAAGTTCCCCCCCCCCCATCAAACATTTTGTGGATCCGCCACTGACCTGTAAGACGAAGTGGATAATTGGATACCAATTGAGGCCTATAGGCCGAAAAGTTATGTAATTAACTGAAGATTAAGAATTGGCTAACCTACTGAATATAAATATTCCTATAACCTCGTGAAAACACATATTTATAGGCTGTCAATCCAGATTCAAGATTCAAGATTCAAATGTTTATTTATTGTCACATTTTATATACATAGAACATTAGCTCCGAGGAGCTATTTTATGACATAGATGATTGTAATTATGATTAAAAGAGAGCGTGCACTGTGCATTACACAATACACATAACACGACAGACATATATTATAAGTGTGAAGATAAATTGCACTTGACACAGTGAGACATTCAGTGGCATTCAGTCAATGTATACAGGCTAAAATCATAGAACAAAAGAAATGGTATTAATTGGGGGTAAGACTGCCAAATAGACGGAGAAGAAAGGTATACCTATGTTGCAGTTTGGCTGCTGTGAGTTTAACACATGAAACGGCGGGAAAATGCTTGATCTTTGTTTGATCCCCTTTAGCATGTTTAGTTTCCTGTAGGCCTAAATTTGTATGAGATGAATTCGAGTTACACTAAAAAATATTTGTACTGTTTGTTTATTTGTTGATGGACACGTGACGGTAGGAATAGGTAGATCAATCCACTGGATCAAAACAAAGCAGACGAAAAGGAAGTGAGCTGGTGAGGTGCATGTGGATGCTTTAATATGTTAATTATATGCATGCAGGCTGTTCTGGCTTTTGGCCTGCCCTCCGAAACACCAAAGAGAACTCTGTGGAGTGGGGGGAGTGTGGGCAGAGCTGATGGAACAGTCCTGTAATGTTGGAGGTATTTTTGCCGTGAAAAGGTGTCAAATGAAGGCTTATTTCAACGGAATTAGAGTGTTTTGAAGGATAACATTCCTTATTTCAAGGAAAAATGTTATTTGGAATAGGCATGCGAAGTTTTGTGCCAATTGAGAGAGAAATGGCAGGGAAATACGATAAACAACAAAGTTACAGAGATAGAGTATGATTAAATAGACTAGCATAGTACCCGTGAAAGGAAAATTATAAATGTATCGGAGCAAAGCCAGATAAAGATTTTGTAGGAGGTGAAAGAAAGCAACTGGCAAGTTTTCATGGCCGAGGAATGAGTAGTGTGGCTGGAGTAGCATAAAAGATGCGTGAATTTATAATAGGATTGCCATATGAGTATGGTCAGGAAGGGTTGTATTATATAGAATGGCTGTTGGGTAAAGCAAGATACATAATTATATATGTAAGTGTGGGAAGATGTGAAAACAATTGAGTTATAGATGGCAAATGTGAGGCAAATGTGAGAGAGTGATATGATATGAATAATTATTGCATGTTAGTATTGAAGTGATAATTGCAAAATGATGGAACATCATAAAGCATGGTTTGAATCCTCAGATTCTTGTTATTCAAAATATGTGAACATGAACTTTTCATGCTAAGAATGAAATGCACATCAGTTTAATAATATGTTGAGTGAATTGCAGTATATTTTTCATGAATATATGGTAAAGGGTAGAAGGGCTATGTGTCCATCTACATCAGTAAATTTATGGCATACTTATAGTTGAAATGACAATTGAGAAAGATAAGTAAGAGAAAGTTCCCTAACTGCAAAGATTGCTTAATGCAGGGTTTGAATCGTCAGATTCTTGTCATTCAAAATATGTGAGGTGATGACTCGCTCATGCATCTGGTGTTAAGTAAAGGTGCCATTTGCCATCAGGGCTTATTGAGTGAATTGCACTTCAAGTGTCACCAGCAACTGTGATTGAATATCTGCTCTGAGTGAAATTCATGCTATCTAATTGAAGAAAGTAGCAATTAAATCAAGTTGTGCTGATTGATTTCTGTTGTAATTACTGGCATACACTGACATAGAGGCTCGTGCCTAGGGCTTTGTGGATTGTGACGGCGGGAATAGCTATACGCAGTGTGAGTTATAGGCCTACGTGTTTTCAACTTCAGCTGTAATGTTCATTTGAAGGTGAAAGGAGGCTATTAGTGCCATTGGAAATGTGAAGTTATACTATTCATGATACGGTGTGTAATATATGTAGGGCCGCCTATACAGAATTACCCAATGACAAATGAATGGAGGAGTGCGATTTTACATGGAATATGTTTGGGACTTGCTGTGTCAATGTGTGAAGTGCAATTTACCTTCACACCTATCAATACACAAAGTCACGGCTGAAAGTCACAGGTCAAGCGAGAACACACATATAGACAGAGAATCAGTAAGTTGTGTTGCAGTTTTGGGTGCTGTGAATTGTAAAAATCCATGAAACAGCGCGAAAATGATGGATCTTTGGATCCTGTTGAGTGTCGTAGTAGGGATGTCTCTGCTGTCTTAGCCCCCTACCCCCTCTTTTCCTTCAATGGGCCTGAGCACGTGGGTGCTTTAATATGATAATTATATGCATGGAGGCTGTTCTTTCTTTTGGATACCCCCTCCGAAACACCAAAGGAACTGAGTGGAGCAGGGGGATTCAGCAGAGCTGATGGAACAGGCCTATAATGTTGGAAGGTTTTTTTTGCCGTGAAAAAGTGTCTAATGAAGGCAGATTTCAAAGCAATTGAGAGGGTTTTGAAGGATAACAGACCTTATTTCAAGGGAAAATGTTGTTTGCTCTGCATATGTGAAGTTTGGCGAGGATTGAAAGGGGATTGGCAGAGAAATAAGATTAGATAGATTAAATAGATGATATTAGTATAGTATAGTAGTATACTGCACGCAGTATGGATATATTGAAGATGTGATAACACAGTGGTTGGCCTCTACAGCTGCCTGTCACAGCATATTTACAAAGATATATATCTCCCTCATATATATTTACATTCCCCTGTATGTAGGCCTACACTACATAGTTGTCACGGTATTGGGTCTTTTCAATGTTTTACATATTATATGCATATATGGATATTTATTGATAGATATTTGTGATATATATGTATACCTAAATTGTTGATGTTGGAATCTTGACTGATCTGCACTCTAAAAAACTTCAGACAAAATTGGTTTTTTAGATTCAAAATGGTTTTTTGAAAAACCAAATTTCAACGCAAAAAAACCAACACGGTTTTTTGCATTGAAATTTGGTTTTTCAAAAAACCATTTTGAATCTAAAAAACCAATTATGTCCCGACATTTTTAAAACTTTTAGAGTGTATATAGCTCTATATGATGAATGCAGATGAAAGGTTTTGTTCCACGTTATATTTCAAGTTAAGGTTATTCACCATGGGAGAGGTATTATGTGATTTACAACCCGAGCCCCTTTACACTGTGTACCGTTTGCTCTATGCGAAGCTTAAGGCTTGGGTTTGGCTTCAGTCAACGCTTTAGACAGTTTAACAGATGTTTTTTGTGCCTTTAGTGAAACTACATCTTTCATGCACATTCAATCAAATGTTAATATAGCCAGTATGCTTGACTATTTTTATATATCAAAATATTTTTTGTTGTCAAAGATTCGGTGATTCTTATAAGAGGGACTTTGGAAAAATTGGACTATTTTGTGCATTTTTTGATAAAATTGGGTACTTATACTATGTTTGAGGCTGAAATATTCTCCAATGTGCTTCACTATGCTGGTATGGATATACTTGTAATGTATCCTTAAGCTTGCAATGAAAAAATTCTACTGAAACATAGAGTTTTAGTTTAGGTTTGGCTTAGAACTTACGGGTTTGGCTTTTTTGAACGCAGGTGTTGTAAATATTTATGGGTTTTATGCTTATAATTTTTTGGTTCGGCGTGTCAATAGTAACTGACCTCTATTGTTGCATTTACAATATGTACAGTATCCCCAGTGAATGAGTACACCCCTGCGACTCCTGGATTAATTTGCTCAGAGCTCCACACTCAAGTGAAATAATCCACCAAGTTCATGATATGATATAGCCTAGACCTAGCAGAACGTCCATGTAAACTTTGAAAGATATGCAATCAATTATTTGTAACTGACAAATATTAAAAGGTAAAAGTGCCGCCAAATAAGTGAGTACACCCAATGCAAAAGAGACATTAGCATGACCTGAGAAATGAGTAATTATTGCTTATAAGTGGCAGCGAAAATTTTTATTTTGGAAAATGGCATTGTCAGTGTAAATTACATCACATCCACTAAGTTTGTAGCAAAGGACAGCCAATTTCTACTGCCACATTACGAGTGGCAGAGGGTGCATCATATTGTGATGCAAAGGAATCTCTCTCTCCATTGAAATAGCATTGCTGATTTGGGACGACTACCTCTGGATATGTTTGCCGCTCCACGGCATCTACAGTGGCCATTGGAATTTCCTGCTCTTTTTGTGACATAAAGTTGATGTGATCAGAGACGTATCTAGAAATGGCCAGAGGGGGAGGGGTTCATTACATGGGGTGAATACAGGGCGTTCCACAGCTTTTCCTATATCTTCCATGTTAATTTTTGGCCTGGGGTAGGGGGGCCATGCCGAATGGCCCCCCTTAAATACACCACTGTATCACTTCGTATTTGAAACATGTACTACTATATCACCAGATACCTTAGGATAAGCACTGTGACACATTAATCCCCGTACCTTAATGTCAGCACAAATACCACCAAATGAACAAATTTATTAATGCCAATGATTATTAAACATTAATAATCATCATATTCAATTAGAGGTAGTAATTCCGCCGATTCTATGTAACATTAAACATGCATTTACAGATCATAAACTGATAGATTTAAAGTACAGTATACACTTCCAATCAACAGAATTACATGTTTTCCATAATTAAGTGAGTTTAGTTGATTGTGAAGCCTTAAACTGCTTGAGGAGAGCCCTGCATTTCTTGATTAGTACACAATAACAATATTTTTTCACGGGTTGAAAACTGTTTGTGTACATTTTTGAAAGAATCATATATACAGCTTTGAATGACAGTAAACTCGGTTGTATGGATAGGCTTAATATGACTCTTATCTTTCTGTTGGACAGCGTTTTATTCAGGCGAAATACAAGCTTTATAACTAACTGTGAATTTACAGCTGCATGTTATTTCACAAGTGATAAGTATTGCAAAATACAGCATGTTTATTTGGAATTACAGGTGATTTCATTAGCACACGATTCTGGTCATTCTCACTTGGCTGCCAGGAATCAGTGCTAAACAAGCACTTGCTACATTTGATATATCAGCTGTGTGACGTTCTGTCAGGTCTAAACCAATCAGATCAACCAAAAATGCCATGTATTTTGTGGGTCAGGAACCTTAGAATCGAGTACTAATGAAATCACCTGTACGTGGTATTATCATATTTTATCATACTTTTCAAGACGCCTGCTGTAGTATTGCAGTACAGTTAAATTTCTTCCTGCACCTGCAGAATCCTGCACAAAATTCTGCAGTTCTGCGGGAAGCTGCAGAATTCTGCAGTTCTGCAATTTTGGTCTTCTGTCACTGCAGCATTTCTGAAATGTCTCTGCAGCAAAATCTGTAATTCTGTAGGAGTTATGCACCTTGGGAGGTTTTATGCAATTCTGCAGCTAGCTGCAGAATTCTGCAGGAAGCTGCAGAATTCTGCAGGAAGCTGCATAATTTCAAAAATTCTGCAGCTGCCTGCAGAATTCTGCAGTTTCTTAAAAAATTCTGCAGGAAGCTGCAGAATTCTGCAGCTCCCTGCAGGATTTCTGAACCTCTGTTACTTGCTCCAGCTTATTGCAATGCATCTGCAAAGTTCAGACCTCTTTGACAAGGTCTTGCCGCTACCAGGGAAACGTTGGTCTGGGGGCGTAGCGGTTTGGGGGTCGGGTGGGGGGGTCGGGGCCTTTGGTGCTCGTCCAGCCCAGCATCGTTTCTGAAAAATTCTGCAGCAGAATATTTAATTCTGTAGGAGTTCTGCAGCTTGGGAGGTTTTATGCACTTATGCAGCCAGCTGCAGAATTCTGCAGGAAGCTGCAGAACTCTGTAGGAAGCTGCAGAATTTCAAAAATTCTGCAGCCACCCGCATAATTTCACCAATTCTGTAACTGCCTGCAGAATTCTGCAGCTCCTTGCAGGATTTTTGAAGCTCTGTTACTTGCTCCAGCTTATTGCAATGCATCTGCAAAGTTCAGACCTCTTTGACAAGGTCTTGCCGCTACCAGGGAAACGTTGGTCTGGGGGCGTAGCGGTTTGGGGGTCGGGTGGGGGGGTCGGGGCCTCTGGTGCTCATCCAGCCCAGCATCGTTTCTGAAAAATTCTGCAGCAGAACATTTAATTCTGTAGGAGTTCTGCAGCTTGGGAGGTTTTATGCACTTATGCAGCCAGCTGCAGAATTCTGCAGGAAGCTGCAGAATTCTGTAGGAAGCTGCAGAATTTCAAAAATTCTGCAGCCACCCGCATAATTTCACCAATTCTGCAGCTGCCTGCAGAATTCTGCAGTTTCTTAAAAAATTCTGCAGGAAGCTGCAGAATTCTGAACCTCTGTTACTTGCTCCAGCTTATTGCAATGCATCTGCAAAGTTCAGACCTCTTTGACAAGGTCTTGCCGCTACCAGGGAAACGTTGGTTTTGGGGCGTAGCGGTTTGGGGGTCGGGTGGGGGGTCGGGGCCTTTGGTGCTCGTCCAGCCCAGCATCGTTTCTGAAAAATTCTGCAGCAGAACATTTAATTCTGTAGGAGTTATGCAGCTTGGGAGGTTTTATGCACTTATGCAGCTAGCTGCAGAATTCTGCAGTTTCTTAAAAAATTCTGCAGGAAGCTGCAGAATTCTGCAGTTCTGCAGCTCCCTGCAGGATTTCTGAACCTCTGTTACTTGCTCCAGCTTATTTCAATGCATCTGCAAAGTTCAGACCTCTTTGACAAGGGTCTTAACACTACCCAGGAAATGTTGGTTTGGGGGGTCGGGGTTCGGGGGTCGGGTCAGGTGGTCGGGGGTTTTGGTGCTCATCCATCCCTGTAGCGTTTCTGAAAAGTTTCTGCAGCAAAATCTGTAATTCAGTAGGAGTTATGCAGCTTGGGAGGTTTTATGCACTTATGCAGCTAGCTGCAGAATTCTGCAGGAAGCTGCAAAATTCTGTAGGAAGCTGCAGAATTTCAAAAATTCCGCAGCCACCCGCATAATTTCACCAATTCTGCAGCTGCCTGCAGAATTTCACCTATCCTGCAGCTGCCTGCAGAATTCTGCAGTTTCTTAAAAAATTCTGCAGGAAGCTGCAGAATTCTGCAGTTCTGCAGCTCCCTGCAGGATTTCTGAACCTCTGTTACTTGCTCCAGCTTATTGCAATGCATCTGCAAAGTTCAGACCTCTTTGACAAGGGTCTTAACACTACCCAGGAAATGTTGGTTTGGGGGATCGGGGTTCGGGGGTCGGGTCAGGTGGTCGGGGGTTTTGGTGCTCATCCATCCCTGTAGCGTTTCTGAAAAGTTTCTGCAGCAAAATCTGTAATTCTGTAGGAGTTATGCAGCTTGGGAGGTTTTATACACTTATGCAGCTACCTGCAGAATTCTGCAGGAAACTGCAGAATTTCAAAAATCTGCAGAATTTCACCTATCCTGCAGCTGCCTGCAGAATTCTGCAGTTTCTTAAAAAATTCTGCAGGAAGCTGCAGAATTCTGCAGTTCTGCAGCTCCCTGCAGAACTTTTGACTGTTACTTCATGCAGCTTATTGCATTGCATCTGCAAAATTCAGACCTCTTTGACAAGGTCTTGCCGCTACCCAGGAAACGTTGGTCTGGGGGCGTAGCGGTTTGGGGGTCGGGTGGGGGGGTCAGGGCCTTTGGTGCTCGTCTGGCCCAGCATCGTTTCTGAAAAAATTCTGCAGCAGAATATTTAATTCTGTAGGAATTATGCAGCTTGGGAGGTTTTATGCACTTATGCAGCTAGCTGCAGAATTCTGCAGGAAGCTGCAGAATTCTGCAGGAAACTGCAGAATTTCTCCAATTCTGCAGCCACCTGCAGAATTTCTCCAATTCTGCAGCTGCCTGCAGAATTCTGGAGTTTCTTATAAAATTCTGCAGGAAGCTGCAGAATTCTGGCAGCACCCTGCAGGATTTTTTAGCTCGTCCGTTTTCTTTGAAAAAGAAGAGCTATTGTCGTCACTCGATCGTCGGCGTGGGTGTCGTCGTCGGCGTTGTCCCGGTTAAGGTTTGTGTGTGTGTCCATTTGTGACCTTAGTTTTCCACTTAGAGTTATGAAATTTGTAACAGGTATGGGGCAATGGGTATAGATCGGGAAAATGTTGAGAAATCCGAGATGGCTGCCATTCTGTGGCGGCCATATTGGCAGCCATCTTTCTTCATTCTTGAACTGCCCATTGTGACCTTAATATTTCACTTAGAGTTATGAAATTTGGTACAGGTCTGGACCTCTGGGTATGGATCGGGAACATGTTGAGAAATCCAAGATGGCGGCCATTTTGTGGTGGCCATTTTGGCAGACATCTTTCTTCATTCTTGAACTGTCCATTGTCACCTTAATATTTCACTTATAGTTATGAAATTTGGTACAGGTATTGACCTGTGGGTATGGATCAGGAACATGACAGGAGAAATCCAAGGTGGCGGCCATTTTGGCAGCCATCTTTCTTCATTTCTTTAACTGCCCTTTGTGACCTCAATATTTTGCTTAGAGAATTGAAATTTGGTACAGGTATTGGTCTGTGGGTATCGATCGGGCACATGTTGAGAAATCCAAGATGGCGGCCATTTTGTCATGGCCATTTGGGCAACCATCTTTCTCATTCTAGACCTGCCCATTGTGATCTCAATATTTCGTGAAGAGTTATGAAATTTGGTACAGGTATTGGCCTGTGGGTATTGATCAGGAACATATTGAGAAATCCAAGATGGCAGCCATTTTGGCAGCCATCTTCCATAATTTCTTGAGCCGCCCATTGTACTCTCAATATTCCTCTCAGAGTAATGAAATTTGGTACAGGTATTGGCCTGTGGGCATGAATCGGGAACATGTTGTGAAATCCAAGATGGCCACCAAAATGGTCACTTCAAAATGTCTGACATCCTTGAACTGCCCATTTTGACCTTACTTTTTCGCTTAGAGTTATGAAATTACGTACAGGTATTAGCCGTGGGCAAGGATCAGTAAATTGTAGATAAATCTAAGATTTTGGTCATTTTGGCAGCCATCTTTCTTCATTCTTGAACCGCCCATTGTAACCTCAAAATACCGCTTAGGGTTATGAAATTAGGTATTGGCCTGTGGGCGATAATCTGGCACACATTGATAGATTTCATATTAACAGACGAGCGTTGAAACTGCTTGCGGTTCTGGTTTTTTTAGCTCTGTTACTTCATTCAGCTTATTGCAATGCATCTGCAAAGTTCAGACCTCTTTGACAAGGTCTTGCCGCTACCCAGGAAGCGTTGGTTTGGGGGCGTAGCAGTTTGGGTGTCGGATGGGGGGGTCAGGGCAGGAAGCTGCAGAATTTGTGAAATTCTACAGCTTCTTACAGAAATGCTGCAGTGACAGAGGAGCACAAAACCCCCAACCCCCCTACCGACCCCCAAACCGCTACACCCCCAAACCAACGTTTCCTGGGTAATGGCAAGACCCTTTTCAAAAAAATTTTTTGAAATTCTGCAGCTTCCTGTAGCTTCTTGCAGAATTCCAGTACACTTAAATTTCTTCCTACACCTGCAGGTGTTTTGATGCTCGTCTGCAATGAATTCTGCAGCTTGTAAAATGACATTTTTGCGAGCTGACCGTTCACCGAAAAATGTGTCGTACGGCAAAAAGAAACGACGATGGACAAAGACTGACTACTGCATTCTATAGACCTGGTTGTAGGGTACCTGAAACTTTTTTCTGAATGAAATTTGGTTAAGAATTGACCGAAAAGAGAGGCAAAACGTCCATGGAAGTTTATTTTGATAGAGCACTGTCAGCAGTTTATAAAATGACATTTTTGCAAGCTGACCCATCGCCGAAAAATGTGTCGGCATTGCAATAAGCTGGAGCAAGTAACAGAGGTTCAGAAATCCTGCAGGGAGCTGCAGAACTGCAGAATTCTGCAGCTTCCTGCAGAATTTTTTAAGAAACTGCAGAATTCTGCAGGAAACTGCAGAATTCTGCAGGCAGCTGCAGAATTGGTGAAATTCTGCAGGTGGCTGCAGAATTTTTGAAATTCTGCAGCTTCCTGCAGAATTCTGCAGCTAGCTGCATAAGTGCATAAAACCTCCCAAGCTGCATAACTCCTACAGAATTACAGATTTTGCTGCAGAAACTTTTCAGAAACGCTGCAGGGATGGATGAGCACCAAAACCCCCGACCACCTGACCCGACCCCCGAACCCCGACCCCCCAAACCAACATTTCCTGGGTAGTGTTAAGACCCTTGTCAATGAGGTCTGAACTTTGCAGATGCATTGCAATGGGCTGAATGAAGTAACAGAGGTTCAGAAATCCTGCAGGGAGCTGCAGAACTGCAGAATTCTGCAGCTTCCTGCAGAATTTTTTAAGAAACTGCAGAATTCTGCAGGCAGCTGCAGGAGTGCAAAAAACCCCGAAGCTGCATATCTTCTTCAGAATTACATATTCTGCTGCATAATTTTTTCAGAAACGCTGCTGAAAGGGATGGGCGCCAAATCTCCCAACTCAACGTCTCCTGGGTAGCGGCAAGACCTTGTCAAAGAGGTCTGAACTTTGCAGATGCATTTCAGTAAGCTGAATGAAGTAACAGAGCTTCAAAAATCCTGCAGGGAGCTGCAGAACTGCAGAATTCTGCAGCTTCCTGCAGAAATTTTTGAGAAACTGCAGAATTCTGCAGGTGGCTGCAGAATTTGTGAAATTCTGCAGCTTCCTGCAGAATTCTGCAGCTTCCTGCAGAATTCTGCAGCTGGCTGCATAAATGCATAAAACCTCCCAAGCTGCATAACTCCTACAGAATTACATATTCTGCTGCAGAATTTTTTCAGAAACGCTGCTGAACCTGACGAGCACCAAATCCCCCAACCCCCCCCCCACCGACCCCTAAACCGCTACGCCCCCAAACCAACGTTTCCTGGGTAGCGGCAAGACCTTGTGAAAGAGGTCTGAACTTTGCAGATGCATTGCAATAAGCTCAATCAAGTAACAAAGTTTCAAAAATCCTGCTGGGAGCTGCAGAACTGCAGAATTCTGCAGCTTCTTACAGAACTGCAGAATTTGCTGCAGAACTGCAGAATTCTGCAGCTTCCTACAGAACTGCAGAATTTGCTGCAGAACTGCAGAATTCTGCAGCTTCTTACAGAACTGCAGAATTTGCTGCAGAACTGCAGAATTCTGCAGCTTCCTACAGAACTGCAGAATTTGCTGCAGAACTGCAGAATTCTGCAGCTACCTGCAGAATTGCTGCAGAACTGCAGAACCGCAGAAAGAAATTATACTCTCCTCTAGTATTGTCATTAGTTATCAAACAAATGTGAAAGATCATTAAAATATCACAACTGAATTAATCACCATAAATCATGTTGTGATATGTTTTGTTGAGAAAATCATCCCTAGCAAGGCACAGAAGAGAGAAGCATGACCCACAAGAACATATGTGCGAAGCGTGTGGCTCTGAGTTCTCAAGCCAGCGCCTTCTGACATTTCATTCAAGAAGGCCCATAGAAAGATGTAGTTGGAGTTTCAAGCCTAACCGATTTTCATTTTCTTGCCCAATTTGAAACTGAGTGAAACAACCACACTAATGACAACAATACCAGCCGACACACTATACAGGAAAAAACTGACAAATTCTGTTTTTTGCAAATATTTGTTATACTTGCTGTCTTCATGAAAAATTTTAATCCACAAACTCTGCACTGATGTTCACCTGCATTTCCATGGGCTTCTCCTCTTTTATGTCCATCCATCCTGCCCATGATTGAAAATGTTGGCAGCATCTAGATATTCTGCCCCATACATCATATTACAGCCGAGTCATGTAACCACTAGCTCACCATTGACAGATTTTAATTGGGTGACACATTGGTCTGACACCTTCTGTTCATTTCTTGTTGATTTTTTACCTTTTTATCCAAATACCAACAACTTGCACTGCCTTCTCGACATGTTTCCATTACAGTTTCCTCTTCCATTCAGCTCTCTTTCCCATTGTGGTTGCCATCCCATAATAGTCCTACATTTGTTTACTATCCTACTGCAGCCAAATTCCAGGCAAATGCACATGGCTATATTGCCAACTCAAGTCGAAGCACATAGCCTTACTGCCCTAGCAACAATTGAAGGTATCAATAATTAGACTACAGACAAGCTGCTTTTCATTTTCAATTGTGTATACATATCAAAGCTATATCAATTGCTCTTTACCTTTTAAACGCAATCCACATTCACAATTCCCTCTCAAATCTCAACCAATTTTGGCAGGCATAATCAGCTGATTACTTCAGTCATTAGTACAATATGTAAAATTATATGTACATGCATTGCATAGACTAGGTTTACCTTGTAGGCTTCATACAAACTTTTATGATTGCAGGCCCTTTCCGCTATTCAAAGCCACAGCCTTCACAGAACCTTCCTTAACCCTCTCCTTCTTCTCATAAAATCATTTCAAAATCGCAAGTTTCCTTCCTCTTTAATTATCCTTTTCTGCGCTTTCAATGGGCTTTACTAGTTTGTACATATTACTGAATGCAAAGAAAGAGGTCAGTTATATTGACACGCCAAACCAAAAAATTATAAGTATGAGACCCATAAATATTTACAACACCTGCGTTCAAAAAAGCCAAACCCGTAAGTTCTAAGCCAAACCTAAACTAAAACACTATGTTTCAGTAGATTTTTTTCATTGCCAGCTTAAGGATACATTCCAAATATATCCATACAAGCATAGTGAAGCACATTGGAGAATATTTCAGCCTCAAACATAGTATAAGTACCCAATTTTATCAAAAAATGCACAAAATAGTCCAGTTGTTCCAAAGTCCCTCTTATTAGAATCACATAATCTTTGACAACAAAAAATATTTTAATATATAGAAATATGCACTGTATAGGTGAGAATATAATCTAGCATACTGGCTATATTAACATTTGATTGAATTTGCATGAAAGATGTAGTTTCACTAAAGGCACAAAAACATCTGTTAAACTGTCTAAAGCGTTGACTGAAGCCAAACCCAAGCCTTAACTGGGTCGCTTCGCATAGAGCAAACGGTACACAGTGTTTAGCCTGAGGTGTGATGAACACACATCCCAATCCCATGGTGAATTACTGGCTTATATATCATGAGACAAACACTCTACAGATAAACACGGGATTATAAGTGGACAACAAAGGATATGTATAGGATTTATCACAATGAAATACTGGTATGTGACTGGCTGCCAGAGGTGTCAAATATGGTATAAACAGAATACTTCTTTCAATATTCAGCTTTTTCTCAAGCATTCTATGTCGATTCATCTTCAAGACTTGAGACTAGTAATCATGTATAACTTATTATCTTTGACAGGACTCCGGGACATTAATTGTGAAGTCACAGCAGTGGCTGCTGATATTTGTGTCTTAAAAGGTCGGTCTACTGATCCTTATTATATTGATCCGAGGAATGTATCGAGGGCTGTCTCGCCAATCTGCGCTGGACGGGAAGGTATTGATATTTGTGACAGTGGTGATGATTATCCCGCAGTATTCAAAATTGATGACGCTGCCCTCTTTGACGGCCCAGTAAATCCACAATCTTTTGAGCGCCCTCTTCTGAAATCCAACATGTACTTTAGCATTCAATTCTTCATGAAATTGGCACCGGTAAAGGAAAGTTCCCAACTGTTTTTATATAGAGCGATAGAAATGCGCCAAGCAATGAATGATTCCATTTCAATTGAATATGCTTTGACCGACACAAGTGATAATCTACACTTCAAAAAGTTATGGTTTGAAACTCCAAAAAACGACACAGAATTATGTCATTTGGCAAATGGGGTTCAATCCGACTGGACTCAACTGATTGGAATCAAGGTCAAAGTTTCAGAAAGGAAGAAGCGAGCAACTCCATCTGGAGACCAGACAAAGAACTACCCTTGGATGAAGGTGGGCATTGAATATGATAAGCACCCAAAGAGTGGCCACGTCAATTTCTACATCAATGGAAAGGTTGTCCATAGCATAACAACTAACAAAGATCAGTTTGTTTTCTTGGATCGTATGAGCTTTGCCGAACTATGTATAGCAAATGCACAATTCAGCTGCATTGAGTACAGCAACGACCGTCAAGATGCAAGTTACATTGCCGATCCTTCTCTCAAGGAGTGCAGTAAGTTTGGAACTTATTTTTAGTAATTTACAGGGGCAGACTGGAATCATTTCGGGTCCGTGACAAAATAAGATAATGGGTCCCCACATTTTGAGGATTACCCCCATTTATGCCAGGGTGGAAGGGCCCATTCCTATAAATCTAGGGCCCCCTTAATTGGGACCCTAACCTGAAATATAAAATTTGATTTTATCACATGTGACACACAGTCACAAGTATGGAGAAAAAGAGAGAGACATTTTGGCTTTCTTCTTGATTAAAAAAAAAAAATTGAAACCTTGCATTGCAGCGCTCGAGTGGTTGGGCCCGCGGTAGGTACCATTTTGCTAAACAGGCCAGTCCATCCCTGAGTGCATGCCTATATATTACTCTGCACACAAGAGTTCATATTTTACATCATGCATAAGAGACAGCAGCAGTGAGCTGACACCGTCAGTGAACTCTGCCTGATTTCAGATGCAGTAACGACCGCTTTTTTTAAGGGAAGTGGAGTAATGAATTGGTCTGTTGAATTAGGTCTAGAATTGAATATTAAATAACTTTTAATCGGCCACTTAATTATTGGAATGCTGCTATTGCTGCAAAGTGGTACTTGTTGTGGACCTTTTTTTTTGGCTGAGTCACAATTTTTCCTGCCCCGGGAATTGTGAGAAGTCCCTGTTTGGCAGCCAGCCAGAAAGCCATGCACGAGCATCCTCACTTCTTAGTATAAGCTTATTAAGCTTGCCCTGACCAGTGACCACAACATACATTATTTGTGAAGTTGTAACAAAAAGATTAACTCTTCTTTGGTGTGACAGACATAATTAACTGTTTCAGATCTCTCAAAGCAATTGAATGAATGCTTTAGTGTTTCATTGTTGTCCGTTTGTTGTTTCAATTAGTTTCGTTGGAGAACGCCCTAAACTATCATTTAAATCATGCTGGCAATAGCTGTTAAAGGATTTGAAAACTTCATAATTTATGGTGCTCATTGGCAGTGCATGTGCACTCATTGATAGTTTAAAATTGTTGATTGCGCTTTGTTTATATGTTGCTGGCAGCTCAGCTGTGCGTATAAGCACAAGTGATGAGGTCCCTCTACCTAGACATGACCTGACCAGGGGCGGACTGGCCTATGTGGCAAAGTGGCAACTGCCACGGGCCTACCCACTCAGGGGGGCCCATGCAAGATGTCAAAAAAAATGAAAATAAAGAAAAGAGCAAAATTTCACTACCAGGTTCAGGATTTTGTCTTGCAACGACACCAACTGAGAGGACAGAACCCTCTCATGCGGAGGCCCCCAACCTAATAAATTAACAATTTGCCAAATTAGGAATGAGGTATTTTAATTGGAAATAATGCCGAGTCGCCGACAGTAGGGACGTAGGGGCCCGTTGACTGATTTTTGCAACCGGGCCCAAAATGCCGCCAGTCCGTCCCTGGACCTGACCTACTCGAATATTAATAAATGTGTCAGCTGGAGGTCATCCGATTTCTGGCAGACTCTCCAGCTGTGCTGTTCATTCAGAGTCTGTGAGCAGACTGCCTATATATAGTGTGGTCACTGTTAGATAAATATTATCTATAAATACTAAAAGATACTAAAGCATTCATCTTTCTTCTTTTATATGTAGTGGCTTTCTACAAAGGTAAGTTTCAACTATTTAAAAAAGAAAAAAAAGGAAAAAAAGTTTCAACTATTTCACATCAGCACATTTCAAAATAAATATAAGGTGGTGTTGGAGAGATTTTGGAAATTTAGTTGGCTTTCATTCGCATGGGACGATAGCCATCTTGACATTTTGGGTTCTATTTGGTATTTATTTGTGGTTCCACAAAAAGGCGTCATTTAAGCATGTCAGTCCCAGAACCCCTGAACCATATCCCACTAACTTCTGCTAACCCCCATAATTCCCACTGAGTGGTGACCATTTAATAATTAGGGGGTTTTGGAGTGTTCTTCGGTGGGAAATTATTTTTTTCACAGTAACAGCTAGCAGCAGTAATTATTTATTTCAACAGTGCGAAGTCCCCTAATATTCATTCCTAAATAAAGCAACACCTTGTTAAGAACCCCCCCCCCCCAGAATTATTATTTGTTTCAAACCTGCCAGAAGAATTTATTTATTTCACCAAAACTGAGCAAGAAATTGTTTATTTCAAAGAAATTCCAAGCCCCCTCCCTTGATATTCCCTGCTTCAAGGGGTGTGCCAGGTGATTGTGTTGAATGGTGGCAGTCAGGCAGATTTCAAACTGAGCAAGAAAGAGTTTTTTTTTTCAAAAAAACTCCAGCGCCCCCCCCCCCCTGTTTTTAGATTAAATGGTCCCCCCCTAACTCCTAATTCGGCCCTCCCATAACTCCTAGTAGCTCCTGCAAACTCCCACTACTTCAGGTAACTCCAGTCAACTCCCTTAACAGCTCTTAAATACCGCTAACCCCTGCAAACAATGTGACAATTTCAGGAAAGCCCGAAAAGGACTTTGTGGACTGTGAGAAGTAACTGCAGTAATCATCTCTGGATTTGACGGAGGAACAACATACAAGACGAACCTGGCTATGATGTTTTATTTTAAAATTATATACTGACTGTGTGCGTGTCTCATTGGCGTAAAGGAGGGGAGAGTGCAGAGTATCACTGAAACTTCGGACAGGATTCACAGAAAGGCTAAAAGTTCATGCAGATTATGAAATAGACATTATTGAAAATCAGTGGTTTCCAAGTCAACAGAAACTACAGTGCCGCCTGTAAGTAAGTGAAACGCAGGCCCAATGTTAAAACATAGGGAAGGGTGGTTCACTTACTTATCAAAGACTTTGACCCATACCTAACTCCGACTACAGCAAAGAAAATTGGCTGCTATTTTTATCCCACTTGCCTCATATATCGGCCTTTATGACCCACTTTGTTTCCCTCTCATCCGATGAGAATTCGTCCTTCCAGAAGCATTTTGGTTTTGGATGTTTAACATGGATGCGATGGCACAATATCATGCGTTTCACTTAGTTACAGGCGGCACTGTAAGTGTGAGGAGCTCACAGAATTTTTGTCTGGAAGAAACCAGGGTTGTTTCTGAGTATGCAGATGAATACGATTTCCTTGTCCGAAATGTTGTTTTTTTCCACCTCAATATTTGAATGGCATTTTTTAACATAGTAGCTGGGGAAACCGAATGGTCTCCCAGTGGACAGACTTGTTCTCCAAATTGGTCCCTTGTCGCAAGTTACATACATGTATTATATTCGCGCAGCGAAACGGCCGCAGGCTGTTTCGTGAAGCTAATTGAGCACAAGAGAGGACTCAAGTGCAGTGATGGTCTGAACATCAACAGTCCACAGTTGGGAATCAGGTCAAGTACGTACAGCTTCTTATCAATGATTTAGTTTTCGTATTAAACAGAAAATAACATTATGCATCTTCAAAAGTGTATTAAAAATTCATTTTTCTCCAGTTATTTATCCTGTGCCAGTATTTTTTAAGGAATAGTAAATTGTTAGCCTTTGCAAGCTAAATCAAATTATTAAAACATGATTCATTTCATTTCAAAACAGATAACAAGAAAACATAACAAAATTAAAGTAACATAATCTTTATAAACTTATGATTATATGACAGTGAGCAATTAATCTTCAAGCAGATCATGTATTACTGTATAGTATATTTACACTATTATGTAATATCAACAATCTAACATAGACTTGACTTTGACAGCTTTTAGCGTTGTCTACCTTTCTACCATTTAGCTGGTTATCTATTAATATTATTTATATATTAAATATACATCTATCAATCAATTTATCTAGCCATCTGTGGGTCTATTTTATCTATCAATCAATTTATCGATGGTGAAAGTGCAAAACCTCGTATGTCAAAAAAAGCTGTTTTTCAGAAATTGGAAAAAACTGTCAAGTGTCTTTTTTTATGGCAATGTTCATTAATATGTGAGTTATGGCCAACCAGATACATAGAAAGTGACACCCTGTTGTATAATATTTTTTGTCAGAGGTCGTTTACCCCTTGCATTGATGTTACGATCAGATGTGATTGAAAATGTCGACTTACGAGGTTTTGCACTTTCACTTTCTACCCGTGCAAAACCTTGTAACTCGATCATTTATCACACTTTAAAGCAACTTGCAGCATTGAATATACTTTCAATCTATGTATATACAGTGAAAATTATAATTTGCCTATGACAGATTGCAATAACAAATTTTATTGAGTGGCTACAATGGCAAGAATGAGGAAAATGACAATTTTTTCAAATTTTCGTGCACTCTCTATTTCAATAGCCTACATCACCAAAACAAATATAGGGAGGAAAAATTTTTTTAATCAGGAAACTTGCTGGGAGTCATAAAAAAGTAACACAGTAATTGTTTTTCAAAAAAAGTTGAAATATCCCACAATATGTGCTTCAAAGTTCTGATTTGAGTTACGAGGTTTCGCACTTTCACTTTTTGGAACAAATCGACATACAAGGTTTGGTGAAATCATTCTGTTACCAGTGTGTTACAGCTTCCAAAAATAGCAAACTGGCAAGGAAACCAATTCACAACGTGTATTGGATATTAAAATAGTCATTCCACCAAAAATCTAAAAATAGCAAAATTTTGACATATGAGGTTTTGCACTTTCACCATCGTTATGTATCCATCTGTGGGTCGATCTATCTATCTATCTATCTATCTATTTTTTTTATCTGTCTATTATATTTTTTGTCTATTTTATCTTTCTGATATTCTAAAAATATATCTGTCTTTCTATGTAACTGTCTTTCTAATTTTTCAAAAAAGTTACATAACCGCCTACCATACATTGAATATGAAATAAAAATAAAGAAGTTATGGTAACACTGTAAGTCCTACAAAAACATTTTAAAGTGCTGCGCGAATTTCATGGCAGTGCCATTTACATATTAATCATAAATATATCCATGGACCTTCAGCTGATCCATAAATGTTGCGAATGGCGTCACTTGCGACTCACTACGAATAATATCGTAATGTAGATCAGTTGGTCCAGCGACTTGGACCCCAGTCGAAAATCCTTAAAAAATGGTCTTTACTGCAATTTCAATTAGTATGAGTTTCTCTGGCTAGTTTTCTCAGTATCCACGTAGTATTTTCAGCTTGCCTGATTGGCCCATTAGCAATAAAACGTCCTCCAAATCTCTTAGTTGTACGTGGTAAGCAATGAAAAATATGATATTCCACTTCGGTGAGCAGCTCAGTTTTGAAAATAGATAAGATTAACATGCTAACACCAACACTCACTACCACAACTGGACACGTCAGTGGCTTTGATAGACGTTTTTAGGGCATTCAAATTAGATTTATGCTATGTAATTCAGTCCCTCAACCAATCAGATGAACTACATTTGCTACGTTTTGCTATCTCGTGGCAGAAACCCATACTTGTTGAAATTGCAGTAAATGGTAATGAATCTGGATATTGAAATTTGGGTTAAAGTCGCTTGCCCTCCCAGAAAGCTGTGTGTTGTATAATGTATATGCCTATAATCACTCTCTTTATTATCTGTGTATATCCATTGTTTATTCAATATTTAATCCCATTTGATCTTTGGTTTTGAGGGTAAAATCAAGGCTTCTGGATAAGCAGTTTGGGAATAATTGTACGTTTTCATACTAATAACAATTGTCAACTTAATTCGCTTCTTTGGTTCATATTTTAAACTTTACATCAGAATGCAAATGTTCAACTTCTTTCAATGTGGAGGTCGTTTTGTCATTAATAAATCTCTGAATCAGCAGATTGTTGTTGTTCTTTATCCTACGAACAACCAAGATCATTTTACATTAATCTATGCATGTACACATACAAATTTTTCGTAGCTAGCACAGTTAACTGCAATGTAGCAAAAAAAAAGATTTTTTGAGGCAGCCTTGTGCGCCACCTTCTGGATAAAAAAAACAAATTTGGGTAGCAGGACAGCGTTCTGTGGGATTTCTATGCTGGGCTGCAGCTGGGAATCCACATTTTACTTGCAACTAATATCAGGCAGGTCAGGAAATGAACCCCTCAAGAGAACATTCCAGCTACTTCTGCTGAACATTCTCAAATGTGCATAATCAAGTTACTCTATATGTGTCCATTCCCTACCCTGCTCTTAAATCTTGATTAAAGATTCCATAATGTTATGATCCCCATTGGTGTGGTTTTTTTTTTCACACTGCAAAGCCATGTACCTCGGTGGCTGAGTCCATTGCAAGCCGGGCTTGTAATTTTGAGGTCCAGGGTTCGATTCTACGGCATGGCAATACTTGACAGCTAAATTTAGGGAGCCATCTGGTGATAGACATGCCCAAAAGTGGCCAAGTAAATTGAACTCACCTCATCATTCTATTCAGGGCCGTATCAGCACATTTTTGGGCCCGGGGCAAACTGTTACAAATGGGCCCCCGGCGGCGGACTAGCCCCACAGTGGGTTCCTGACCAAAATCATCGGTGGGCCCCTGGACCCCTGCTAACGCAATAGCGTCGTCTTCAATCTAGCGTTCTGAATAAATTTGCACCTGGATATACCTGCATCAAAAACCAAAGTAATTGCAAATTTTTTTTTATCTGCATGATATTATATAAATCATGAATAGTAGAATATAAAATTAGACAAAGACGTCTTTACGAAAATCAGAGAAGGGGCCCTTGGACTCCTGCTTTACGCAGTTGATTAAGAGGGTAGATATTGTCGGATTCAGGAAGAGTGTAGGGGGCTCTGGGGCCCATCCATTTAGGTCCGTGAAACGAAAAATGTCATTTTGAAGCAAAATGTAAGTAGCATGAGGATTGAGGGGGGCCCACAAATTTCAAAACACAACTATGGCGCTCCCACGCTACCGTATCTGGAGATTAAACTGGGCAAAGGGCCCCTTACTTAATTTTTTACTAGCTTGTCAAGCTCTAATTGATGATATTTTTTTACAAGGCGTGAAATTCAATTTTGACCTCTAAGTCTTTTACATCATTTTTCATAATTCAGTTTTTTTTTAGGGTTGCCGGTGGGCCCCCTCAGGCGTTGGGCCCTGAGGATTGCCCTCCTTTCCATAGGGCTAGTTCTCCCCTGGGCCTCCCTTGCACCTCAAAAGCTCTCTAAATTCTGAAAAATATGTTGTCGCGTCAATTACCCGACGCATTTCCTTTACTGTCGCAACTCTTTTCAGCTTCATAATGGGCCCCCCTGAGGTCATGGGCCCGGGGCAAATGCCCCGTTTGCCCTATGGTTAATACGGCCCTGGGCGCGGGTAGGGGCCCCCAGCCTTCCTGATCCTACGGGCCCCACAACCTCTAGTTGAGCCCCTGAGCAATCACCAGCGAGGTCACCAGGGCCTTTGTGCGTGTTTATTGTCAGGAACTTCTGACTGGATTCTTCAACCTGCATCTGCAGATAAGCCTGGCGTAAGTCTATTTTTGTAAACTTCTTCCCGCCAGCTAGACTTGAAAAAATTTCTTCAATTCTTGGCAACGGATAACTGTCATTCTGAAGCACTGGATTCACGGTGGTCTTAAAATCACCACAAACTCTGAGTCCACCTTCCTTCTTGGGCGGTGTAACGATCGGCGCTGCCCAATCACTGTGTGACACAGATTCAATAATTCCTGCTTCTTCCATCTGTTCCAACCTTTTCTCGACATCCAACTTCTTGGCGAAAGGTACCGGCCTGGCTTTAAGGAACTTTGGCGTGGCATTTGCTTCAACTTTCAGAGACGCCTTAATTCCTTTAAGAGTCCCAACTTCATTCTTGAAGACATCAGCAAACTGCACTTTCAAATCCTTGACAGAATCCACATCCTGAACAACCTTGTTAATGCATAAGTCCTTATACATCTTTGGTTTCAACGCTTGCAACCAATTTCTACCCAACAAAGGATTGGCACCTACATCAATAACATACAAGGGAAGGCTGTACAATTTTCCCTTGTCCTCAACTTCCACATGGGCCATCCCTCTCGCACGGGTCTTGGTCTGGTTGTACATACTGAAGCGAACCCTACAGGGTTTAAGTTCAATTTCGGGGAACAACTTTCTGAACTGTTCGTAACGCATGACCGACATGCTGCTTCCAGTGTCAATCTCCATTTTAACATTTCGCCCTTCAATCTTAACTTTCTTCATGATAGGGTCAACAGAGTTTTCACTAGTTTTCAAACAGAACAAATTTTCGTCACCATTTATTTATTAACACCAGAGGTCGCCAAAGAGCTATCAACTAGACGGTGGAGCCACCTAGATCTTACAGTCAATCAGATCTAACAAACACCTGCTCTGTTCTGGAGCTTTTTTTGAATTTCGTGACTTCTGACCCCCGCCTCCCCTATGTTAGGGGCCCCAGTGTCTGATCCAGACAGGGCTGTCTGGGGGATGGGGGCCCGGGCATAGTTTTGGCATTTGCGGGCCAATGAGTCTGAATATTTTCCATCTTAGTGGTCTAGGGGGACCCGGGCCCCCTTGGCCCCTTGGTCGCAAGTGCCCCAATGTTGTGTGCGCGGCAGCTCTTTTTGGTATTTCCGCCCCCCCCCCCAATCCTCCGGGCCCTGGGCAATTGCCCAAATTGGCCCTGAATGTCATGAGTGCCTTGGGCCTCATCATATCTAAATCCGGCCCTGATGATGTCACAATAGCCACCAGCTTTCCCATTGAAATGAACTGTCAATTTGTCATTGGCTTACTGGTGACCTCACAGGTGAGTGCTGAGTGAATAAATTATGGCCATGTCTGTAATCACATGTAATTCCACTGCTGTAAGTCACTGAAGTTAGTTTAATCAGGTAATGAAAGTCTTTCAAGACGAGGCAACAAACACTCAAGTCATGATGCCAGAACTCAGTGACAGGGGTGCCGGAAGGAATCGCGGGCGGCAGGGGCGGTCAGGTGAAAAAGGGCAAATCGTATTCGCGCCAATTTTGCATGACAAAATTTGAATAGAGAGTCAGTAATAATTATGAATATGTACCTACTTATTTCAATATTTGTGCCTAAAATTAGCAAAATAAGGCCAAAAAAATTATTTTTCTTTAAGATCTGAAGGGCACCCTTGCCCCCCCTGCCCCCCTTGGAAAAGGGAAGGAGGGGCAATTGCCCCCCTGCCCCCCTGTTCCGGCACCCCTGCTCAGTGACTCTGGGCTTTATCTATAGGAGTTTTCAGCGCACTCTTAGAATGGTTAGCGGGAGGCCAGAGGTGGGGGGCCCAGAGGGCCCAGAATGTCGTGAGTGCCCAGTAGGGTGATCCACATTTCAATGAGAAAAATCAAATCTCTTAAAACCCCCAATTTGAAAGTGGAAATTGATGACCACATAAGTAAAACAAACACATGCAAAATTTCAGCCAAATCGGTTAATATTTAGAGGTGGCACAAAGCCCTCGAAGTTTATAATGTAATTCCTCATTCGTGCAACTGAAAAATTTGTCAATTTCCCAGAACTATCTTATAAGTGAAATTTTTTTCCTGATTTTTAGTGTATGATGAAATTTGCATGACAAAGTAATATCTGGCGGTTATCTTTTATTTATTATTCATAGTAAGTGAAATATTTGCCTGTTTTTATGAAAAAAGGCTTGATAATTAACCTATGTTATATCTATGCTGACGAAACATTGTAAGTCGGAAAGAATATTAGGACTGGATTGGGCATCCTGGACATAACAACAAAAAGGTCACTTGATCAAAATAAAAAACTGTCACAGCTAGATTTGCAAATACCTATGTTTTTGAGGTCTGCCGATGGGCAATTGCATGTTGAACTTCCACGGCTTTGTGCCACCTCTAAATATGAATTGATTTTGCTGAAATTTTTACAAAATACCTTCTGTCCATATAAGATTAGAATGCAAGATTCAAATCAGGGAAATTCTGAAGAAAGAGTTTTTGGACCACCCTAGTGCCCAGGGCCTCATCATATCTAAATCCAGCCCTGCCCATTGGCTGATAGATTTCCCGACCATACCTCTGATTGGTCCAGCCAAGAGACAATTTGAAATATGTTTAGTGAATTTCAACGTAACTTCAACGCTTCACGACTTGGTCACTCCTTTAGGTTAAATTTTGAAAGTTGTGTTTCTGGAATGAAAGTGCTATGTCTGCTTCATGTGGAAAGCAGTTAAGAATCACTATTTTAACAAAAAATTGTTTGGGGCCAATGTTCAGGCCACTCAGTGAAATTTGTTTATTCTTTAATTGTCCTTCACATTAAAACGATTAGAGTTCATATCATCTCAACTTATAGCCCTAATGCCTGTTTTTCCAATCTGTCATGCACGTTCCTTCCTATTCAGACGGAAGCTCCCCCTTTCAAGTACATCCGCCTATCTATCTTTCTAGCTATTTATCTATTTGTCTTATTTCATTGTATTCTATTCTTTTCCCTCCAATTTACAAGAAGCTTCATACTTGCCTTTTATTTCGAGGATTTCATGATATTATTTACATACTTCAAATTGTTATTTACATGTCTTCAGTATGGATATACTTTAGATGAGGTCAAAATTGCCATCAACCCATCCTATGTTAATCACTTCCCCTTTAATATAAAACCAAATGACCAGCATTGAATCCGCAGATTCTTGTCATGGAATATCTCAGACGCAGTGTATCTTTTAATAACCTTAATTCCATGAAAGAAAGGAAGAACATCAAATGTTGGTTTGCAGCAATCAAATTTATTTGGTTAACATAATTCCAAAAGGCGTATTAGTATATATGCATTGAGGTTAGTCATAAAATCTTCATTCCGGGTCGTTTTCAAAAGCTTCCACTTTGAGAAGGAGGAGATGTAGGATAATAGAAAGGTGGTGAAGGATAATAGAAAGGTGGTGAAGGATAATAAAAGGGTGGCGAAGGATAATAGAAGGGTGGTGAAGGATAATAGAAAGGTGGTGAAGGATAATAGAAAGGTGTTGAAGGATAATAGAAAGGTGTTGAAGGATAATAGAAAGGTGGTGAAGGATAATAGAAAGGTGGTGAAGGATAATAGAAAGGTGGTGAAGGATAATAGAAAGGTGGTGAAGGATAATGCGAAGGTGTTGGAGGATAATAGAAAGGTGGTGAAGGATAATAGAAAGGTGGTGAAGGATAATAGAAAGGTGGTGAAGGATAATAGAAAGGTGTTGAAGGATAATGCGAAGGTGGTGCAGGATAATCCGAAGGTAGTGCAGGTTGATAATAGGGTGATGGACAATAATAACAAATTAGGGGGATAATAAATGCATGGTGCATGGTATTAAAAAGTTGAATGAAAAAAGGTGTTGGAGGATAGCAAGAAGGTGGAGAAGTACAGTGAGTAAGTGGAGGAGAAAATAAGTTGTTGATTAGGCCTATAATATATAGGTAGTGGCTGTTAACAAGGAGGTGGTATAGGATAATAAAAATGGTTGGTGGTGGGATAAAATATATGAATAAGGTGGTTGGGGATAATAGGTGGGGGGTGTAGGACAATAATAAATGGGTCGAATTTTAAAGAGGTCATGAAGGATGATAAGCTGTATAAGGAGGTGGTGGAGGATAATTACAAGGGTGAGGACATAGAAGGGGTTACAGTGTGACACACATGCAGCAGCCATTTATCCATTGTGGTGTTTCATCATCGCTACAGATCGTGTCCCCACAGTCTGTGTTAACAGTATCTGCAAATGAAAAAAATAATATAAAGTTTCCTGTACTTCATTCAGCTACAGGCTTCAACCAGTCTTGGTTAAATAAATACATTTTAGCAAGATCATATGGTCAGCATTGTTAAGAGGGATCAAAAAGCTTTTAAATTTTTTTTAAATCGACCATTCACAAAACATTTAACTTGGCCTAATGAATAATAGAGTGACTTCATTTGTTTCAATGTTCAGAAGAGAAAATATATCTATCTATCTATCTATCTACTTATCTATCTATCTATCTATCTATCTATCTATCTATCTATCTATCTATCTATCTATCTATCTATCTATCTATCTATCTGTCTGTGTTGCCAACAGAGATTAGTTAACTATGCTGGGAAAGTCCTGCGTTCTCATTTAATCAATTAGCTGAGAATAGAAGAGGAAAAAGCCTTACTGTTGATAGCTTTGGTGTACACAGCGAAGAGGTCATTGATGCCGAAACCTCCTCTTCTGCCACCGAGAGGTTTGAAGTCGAACCTGATTCTTGTCACAGACTGACCATTCATGTTGATCCTGAAGTCCTGGTAGGCCAATTCAGGATATTCACCGCCATTTTGCAGTTTAATCTTCTACAAATGATCAAAGTAGCAATTAAAACCCATAAGAAAATGTTTTGTGCAAATGAAGGTAACGTAACCTCATAAAAATACCATAACCATGCAAAAGAGCATTAAGAGCCATTGATAAACAGTTACTGCAAGAAAAAAAACTCCTCCACAAAAGTTATTGAAATATTTTGGAAAAAAAGCTGTTTTTAGTAACTTGGACAAGAGATGGCCCAACATCAAGCTACATGCACATTAGTTTGGGCCTTTTACTGAAATAGCTTGAATGCTTATTATGAAGTAAGGATTTTTGTAACGCTTGAAAAGAACTGTTTTACTTAACAATAACCGGATGTATAATAACATATCGATCGAAGACTTCAGCGTGAAAGTGAGAGAGTGAGTTTGTGTTTTACGCCCCATCAGCGTGAAAGTGAGAGTAACACACATTTTAAACTAAAGATGCGGTTGATAGTTTGTAACTTACCATATTTTTTATGAGAGTACCATCATTGAAGAATTTAACTCTGACACTAGAGCCACTGGTTCTTGCAGCGAGTTGGCCCTCAATGTAATGCAGCTTATTTTTGCCTGGGCCTCGAAAGTTGATGGTGAATCGCGGCTTGTTGTCTCTTCTGTTGAAGCTTCCGAAATTGTCGTACGAATCCCCTACGTTGGAGCCTCTCAGTATATCTTCAATAGGGTGCCGGTTGTCTGTACTTGTGAGTTCCATATACCAGTAGGGGTTATTTCCACCTTGGTAAGTGCTAAGTTCAATGTTTTCTGTTTTAGTTACTGAAAGATACAACAAATATTCAGAGGTATACTCTTAGCAGTTTTCTATAATATTATATGATGATTATGAATCATGATAGATAGAAAAATTGCACACCTATATCATTTGGAAAAAATATGTACTATACATGCATATATATATACATATGTATATCAAGATTATGCCATCTATGTGTATGCACATTGTGCTTCCAATCGTGATATTTACTTACTGGCACCCTCATGCATAGTGACCCTTCGAAATCAGGGCATGCTTTCACCTAATAAAATCAAGGGGTATTTTTAAAACTACACTGAAATAGGCTGGCAGCTGCCTCATTTTTGCAGGGTACCTTTTGGAGGATGCTTACTGGTAAAGGACTGCAAAATTAAAGGATAAAGCATCTAGCAGGTGAGAGCATTCATCAAATTATTGAACATCGTCTTTGATTTGTTTAGGTATAATTCACACCAGACAGCACACAAGTATCATTTTAATGGCTTATTTAATACAGGGAAGCCTTACATTATTAAATAATGATAATAATAGCTTCTGGCCCAGCAATAGTATATATTTTTTGGTTGAAATATGTCTGACGTAAAAGTTTGCTTAAAACTCTGGCCAATCCCGTCAAAGAAAGAGAATAAATTTTACCATCATCACAGTAGGTGCCAGTAAAGTTGGCGGGACAAGCGCATTTGCAAAATCCATTGAATGCCAAGGTGGGAGATCCTCTGTTCAGGCAGCAGAGCGAAGCAGAACAGTTGACTACAAAATGTAAAATAAATCATCAAAATTACAAAACCACATCTATTGTTCAAAATTTCAACCAAAAATTACCAGAAGGATGGCCAATAATGTTTAAAAATGTAAAAGATTATATTTTGAAATCTGATTGACAAATTTTTCCCATTCTGGCTGACAGCGGACTGATTCAAGCCGAGGAAGTTTGTTATTGTAAACTTTGTAATCAATTATTTGACACATTACTGAGGCTGAATAAAAAACAGTGTTTTAATTGATAACTGTGCAAATTGATTGACCAGAAAATGGCAGATAAAAAAAAAAGTGGCAGATTAGGAATTACCTGAAGAACTTTGCCCTGAAGGACAAACGTCATTGACAAATTTGTTAAAATCTTGCCGATTGCCAATTCTCAAAAGGACCAGCTGGCACCCTGTTTGGAGCCAAGGGACTTCTTTGTGGCCACTGACATCTTCTATTGTGTAAAGGACGCACACATTTGGGATTCCCGGTCTGTCTCCAGCTTCAGGAGTAAGGGCTTCCGACCTGGCAACTCTCAGTGCTCTACCTGTTTAAATTCAGAAAAAAAGAAAAATTAAAGTGGGCCACATTTCGGTAAAAGGAAGCATGTAAGGACATTCAGAAATAAGTATAGGTTATTCACCACGGGAGAGGGAATATGTGATTTATCACCCGAGGGCTTTAGCCCGAGGTGTGATAAACACGTATTCCTGATCCCATGGTGAATAACTGGCTTATACCATGAGACAAACACTCAAACAGTCAAACATGAGAGGATAACTGAACAACAAAGAATATTGGAATTATTTCCCTGCAATACTGGCATGTGATTGGCTGGCAGAGGTGTCGAATGGTATAAAAGAAAATTGGGCCACAAGTTGGCTAAATTAAGCAAGCTTGAGCTTAAGGGCGTCTAACCTGGAAGCTCTCAAAGCTTTCCCGGTTTAAATTCAGAAAAGAAAATGGGCCACAAGTTGGCAAAAGGAAACTTTAGCGTAAAAGGGCTTCCAACCTGGTAGCTCTAAAAGCTTTTCCTGTTTAAATTCAGAAAAGAAAAAAAGGCCACAAGTTGGCAAAAGGAAGCTTTAGCATAAAAGGGCTTCCAACCTGGAAGCTCTCAAAGCTTTCCCTGTTTAAATTCAGAAAAGAAAATGGGCCACAAGTTGGCAAAAGGAAACTTTAGCGTAAAAGGGCTTCCAACCTGGTAGCTCTCAAAGCTTTCCCTGTTTAAATTCAGAAAAGAAAATGGGCCACAAGTTGGCAAAAGGAAACTTTAGCGTAAAAGGGCTACCAACCTGGTAGCTCTCAAAGCTTTCCCTGTTTAAATTCAGAAAAGAAAAATGGGCGTCTAACCTTGCAGACCAAAATGCCTTCCCCTGTTTAAATTCAGAAAAAAGGTCATTAACAAAGAAACCTATACTAGTAAAATTTTTACTTCTCAAATAGGTGGATGGTAAATATTTGGAGGCCCCCAATGTGCCGGTTGGCCCCTTGGATATCTGATATCTTTCCCAAAATTGTAGCTGTTTTTGTTGACAGTGTTGCTGCTAAGAGGAGATAACATGATATTCCAAAATAAGAGGACTGTGGATGCTTAATGTGTGGGGCCTGCTTTGTCTCATGAGTCAACAAGGCTAATTCTGAGCTCAAAATTGTCATTTTCTGAAAGTGCATGGCTGTTTTTTTTTTTTTTTTGCTTTTTTTTAATACTTAAGAATCTTAAAATGGACCAGTGAGTTCAGTTGTTCTTGTCTGTCAATTCTCTTTTAAAAATTTTTGCTTGCCCCTTTACTTGCCCCTTTACTTGCCCCTTTACTTGCCCCTTTACTTGCTGTGTGCCCAGAGGCAGTTATTCGGCCCAATAAGAACATAATACCTTTCAATATACTTGTGACAAGTAAACACGAAGCTCTTTTAGCCTTGGTCCTGTGTCATAACTTACCAATCCTGCTTTCCAGGGTCCTACTGCCACCGGACCGCTCAATACTTCTCATGACAAAATCTTTGAAGAATTGGGCGTTGTTGTTTTCGTTCAGCTTCTTCAAAACTTCGGCCTCATCATTGAAAGCCACAAGACCAACATGAGTTGTGTCCTTTCCAAAATCCAGCACATCAATGATGTCTTTAATGCTCTGCTTGTAGCGATTGAACCTGTTTTGGTTGACTTGAGCGGATCGGTCCAGGATGAATATAATGTCGTAGTCTTTCGCACATCTGTCTGGAAGAATTGAATTGCAAGACACAGTGTATTTTACGTCAGTTTCACCTTAGATGAACATTCTCAGAGGTAGATCTAGGGGGAGGCCCCTCTCCATACTGGCTGTTGCACATACAGCGAAGCTTCTAATTTGGCCAATGATTATTTTAAACTCAACTAGTTGAAATCCTGCGCCAAGCTGAACATAAATGTAAGATGGCTATGACATTGGAATAAATATATAACAGTATTTAAGCCCACATGACAACCAACCAGTGGTGTATTGAAGGGGGCTACTAGGCGGAGAACCGAAATCCATGAATAATTGCTAATTGACCGCGTGTTGTGGCTTCTCTCTTAGGCAATTTCTCGATATGCAACCAACTAATAATAGGCCTACATTACTTTACTCATACGAATTATTTTGGAATTCCTTCAATTAAGGGAACCCAGGCAATATTCAACATTTAACATTGTCTTGATTGAGTTGCCCTTGAATGTATTAATACCATCTCAGGAAATCTCGTAGTCCCTGGAAATTGCTTTGGCAATAAACCGGCAGCCTGCCAGAACGAGCTAGAATTTGAGGACAGTGATATGCATTGTACCAGAGGCTTGTTCATAAGAAGTCTTCAATTATTTAAAGTCCTGAGTGCAAGACTGAGGTGCTGCAAATTAGGGATGAGTTGTTATGTTTGGACTGTATCGAATATTTTTTATGCCACGTTCATGAGTGGCCATGGAATAAGTATCAGAGGATGAGAAAATCAATTCAATTGTCACTGGCCCAATTTTGTAGTTCAACAGAGGCCAATCTGACAATCTAATGGGATTGAGCAGAACACATCAAATGTATATTTACAGGGTATCTCTCAATGTCTTAAGCCCACGCCGTCTTAAAATCAAGATCAGACACATTATTTAGAATTTGTTCCTCAAAAGCTTGCACTAACAATGCTTGCACTAACAATGCTGACTGCCTTTGTGTGTTCTTACTGTCTGCAAGTGGACTGCTCTTGCATTGCCACAGATCAGAACATATGTTGTCTTGTGTTGCCACCATAGAAATACATAGAACGGACATGAGGCAGTATGATACCACCTCAAGATGAGGTCACCAAATCCACCATATTGGAACTGCCCTGAGACATGATGTCACAATAGAATAATTATGATGTGACGTCATGCCATTGTTATAAGTGACATCACAGTTTTTGGTGACGTCACAGTCCATTGTGCAAGTATTCAGGGCAGTTCCAAGATGGTGGATTTGGTTGCTTCATCTGCCAGAGCCTCATGTCCGTTCTATGTATTTCTATGGTTGCCACCTAGTGACTAGTGTGTTATTCCACAAGCTCCTGCGAGCGGTCCACCAACTTTCAACCACAGGAAGACACACAATTTTGTCTGGAAGACACCGGGGCTGTTTCTGAGTGTGTTGATGGCCTTGTCTACTTCCTTAGAGAATGTGATTGCCGAGTCTGGTATGCATCGATGTAGAATAGAAATTTTGTGAATGTGCAATGAAATTGGAACTATTTCTTGGGACAGCAATGCTGTAGCATAGGAAATCAACTTTTGTGCCAGGTGGCAGCAGCATGCAGTTCTCAGTTTCACCAGACTGGTGTTCGTAAATAGTAAAACATCACTTCAACAGTGAGCACAAGTTCAACCAGATATCAGTAAAAAGTCTTCAATATTATCCACTGGCATTTTGAAGACACACAAGTTTGTCCCCTGACAGCATGTTTCAAAAATTTCGACGAGCCTTAATATTTGAATCTTTCTAAGATAGTGTCCAGAATATACCTCACCAGACATGGACTATAGAGACTACATGTCTTAATCTTAATTGAAAAATTGCTATAATACCTTGTTTTGTTGTCGTAGATGGTGTAGAAGATGTGGTTGTTATTACTGAAATAAACCATGCTTAATGAATAAAACATCTATGGAGAAAATTGGTCTGTAGACAATATTAGACATGGACTATAGACTGCATATCTAATCTTAACTGGAAAAATGGGAATAATACCTTGTTTTGTTGTTGTAGATGGTGCATGAGTTGAGGTTGTGATTACTTAAGTAAACAAGGCTTAATGAATATCAGATTTAGAGCGAACTTAGTTTTGTTAACAAAGCCCAGAGACTGCATATCTTAATCTTAACTGGCAAAATGGGAATAGTACCTCGTTCTGTTGTCGTAGATGGCGCAGGAGTCGAGGTTGTAATTACTGAAATAAACAAGGCTTATTATTATAATCATCAATACCACATTTACAGAGAACATAGGTCTGTAGACATGGCCTAAAGACTGCATATCTTGATCTTTATAGGAAAAAATGGAAATAGAACGGAACCTTGTTTTGTTGTTGTAGATGGTGCGGGGGATGTGGTTGTCAATACTGAAATGAACCAGGCTTAATGAATACCACATCTATGGAGAAAATTGGTCTGTAGACAATACAAGACGTGGACTTGAGACTACATGTCTAATCTTAATTGAAAAATTGGTATAATACCTTGTTTTGTTGTCGTAGATGGTGCAGGAGTTGAGGTTGTAATTACTGAAATAAACAAGGCTTAATGAATACCACATTTATAGAGAAATTGGTCTGTCAACATTGACAAGAGACTGCATATCTTAATCTAAATTGAAAAATGGGAATAATACCTTGTTTTGTTGTCGTAGGCCTTGCAGGAGTTGAGGTTGTAATGACTGAAATAAACAAGGCTTTATGAATACCACATATATGAAGAAAATTGGTCAGTATATGTAAACATGGACTAGAGACTGCATATCTAAATCTTAAATGAAAAATGGGAATAGTACCTCGTTTTGTTGTCGTAGGTGGTGGAGGAGATGAGGTTGTAATTACTGAAATAAACAAGGCTCAATGAATACCACATTTATGGAGAAATTGGTCTGTAAACATGGACAAGAGACTGCATATCTAAATCTTAAAGGAAAAATGGGAATAATACCTTGTTTTGTTGTCGTAGATGGCGCAGGGGATGTGGTTGTAATTACTGAAATAAACAAGGCTAAATGAATACCACGTATATGAAGAAAATTGGTCTGTATATGTAAACATGGACTAGAGACTGCATATCTAAATCTTAAATGAAAAATGGGAATAGTACCTTGTTTTGTTGTCGTATGTGGTGGAGGAGATGAGGTTGTAATTACTGAAATAAACAAGGCTGAATGAATACCACATTTATGGAGAAATTGGTCTGTAAACATGGACAAGAGACTGCATATCTTAATCTAAAATGAAAAATGGGAATAATACCTTGTTTTGTTGTCGTAGGTGGCGCAGGAGTTGAGGTTGTAATGACTGAAATAAACAAGGCTTTATGAATACCACATTTGTGGAGAAAATTGGTCTGTATATGTAAACATGGACTAGAGACTGCATATCTAAATCTTAAATGAAAAATGGGAATAGTACCTCGTTTTGTTGTAGTAGATGGTGCAGGAGTTGGGTTTGTAATTCCTGAAATAAACAAAGTTTAATGAATACCACATTTATAGACAACATCTATTATAGGTCTGTAGACATGGTCCAGAGACTGCATATCTTAATCTTAAATGGAAAAATAACGTGCGCAAGGCACTTTACAGGGCATTCTGCATATCATCTTTCTAGTTATCTTGTTTAACTGTTATGTTGCTACTACATTACAGGGCATAAAAAGGTAGCATCACATTGATGAAGCATGGAGCGATGTTGTGTCCTAATTGCTGACTTCTTGTTGATTTGACAAATTCTCAATGAGCTAATATGATGATGCCAAAGAGCATAGCGAGACCGTAGGACATTCAGATACTTATTTGTAATGTTTAGAATATTTCTTTGTGGTGTTTTAGATATTTATTTATGGTGCTTTAGATGTGGTTTTGTAGTCTATAGATAAATAGATATGTAGATACATAAATAGATAAATAGTTCTGCATATCAAAGTCATTCCAGGCAGTTTCTGAGGATTTTGTTGACACCGGTGCAATTTGAATTCTTCTCAGCTGATACACACTGCTCTGCTGTCATGACGTTATGAAAATGAGGCTGGTCTGTTCATGACGCCACCTGCAATACTGTTGCCATGACGTCACATATAGTTTATTGTTGATGAAGTCACATAAACGCCCACACTTTTTTTGTTTGGCGCATGCAAAAATTTTCCTTAGTATATCCCTGTGTGAGTGGCTCTGTCTTCTACCATTTGAAGACCTCTGGTCTCTGCGCTTCGCGCAGAGACCTGACGGTCTCCATAAATAGGTTTGGGTTGGGGAAGCCCCTCAATGACATCAAAGGACTTCCAGTTTTTCTTGAATGTTTTTTTTTGGGTCTCTAAAATGGTATATAAACAATGTGTATGTTCCTGTAAAATTGATCAACACAATCATAGGCAAATTAATACCCCATATGCAAAGTCTGAATGAAATTGGTGCAGTTTTTTGTCTCAAAATTCGTTCACAATATTCCAGAGAAGGACAGTAACAATTTCTGCCCTGAAAATGGGAATAGTACCTTGATTTGTTGTCGTAGATGGCGCTGGAGTTGAGGTTGTGGTTACTTAAGTAAACAAGGCTTAATGAATATCAGATTTAGAGCGAACTTAGTTTTGTTAACAAAGCCCAGAGACTGCATATCTTAATCTTAACTGGAAAAATGGGAATAATACCTTGTTTTGTTGTCGTAGATGGTGCAGGGGATGTGGTTGTTATTACTGAAATAAACCAGGCTTAATGAATGCCACATTTATAGAGAACATAGGTCTGTAGACATGGACTAGAGACTGCATATCTTATTCTTAACTGGAGGGTCTATTCAATTTAATTGTGTCCAGAGACTTCTCAACAGGATAGAAGGTAGAGCTCGCACAGGGTTATACTATTGGGGTTTTTCCTATTGTTTATGTGATATCAAAATATAATCAAAAGAGAATTCACCAGAAAAACTAAATCTGCCATTAAGGTCAGATTACACATATTTATATCAACCTAAACTAATAAATCACCTACATCGCAGCAGTTTCAGGTCAGAAAAGTGTGACCAGATTGCAGTATGAATAGAATGTGTTTCAATTTTTCTGGCAGATAATGTAGGCACTATCTGCTTGCAGTATGAATAGATACGATGCGATACGATACGATATATATTTATTTGACATTAGCGAGAACAAGATGACCAGTACAAATATCATCATACATTTGCCATCACATTACTTATTAAATGGTCGAGCAATCACATGAATTATTTGGTTCTTTATAACTTTGTAAATTTGTTATTATGGTGATTGAAAGGCACTATCTGCTCTGGCTGCCAATTCAGGGAGTGAGCGCACAACAAACACAATCTACTGCCTCTTTAGCTAGTTTCGTAAATGAACACAGCCTAATTCACTTCATTTCGCCAATGCTTCTTCCCCTTTTGATATCTCCCTTTCAAGATGTGCTGACCCTCAGCAGCCATTTTGAAAATAGAGATGAATCTGGTTAGAGCTGCTGTGATTGGTCTGTTTCCTTATCAGCCAATCAGGGAGCACCTCAGTCTGTTTGTGCGGGTCAATACAAACAATGGCTGTCAAGGGCAAGTACTTGTTGTGATTCAGAGAATAACATGATAATGAATATTGCATTTATAATTTTATGGAGACAATAGGTCAGTAGGCAAAGCTCAGGGTCTGCAGATCTTAGTTAATATGGTAGGTCGAGCTCATACAGGTTGTATTAATGATGTTAGTGAATTTTTTTGCACAAGTTGATGTGATGATGCTTGATATCAAAATAGATGATTTCGTAAAAGAGCTTTGTTTTATAGTACTTCATAATGATGGCCGATTCTATGTTTGACTCAGACTCAGACTCAGACTCAGACTCTTTTATTTTTTGCTCACACAATAACATAAAAAAGAAATTTCAAACAACCACAATAAACCAAGAGCAAAGGGACCCCTCGATGGCAAGAACATTGCCGCTGCTGAGGGGCCCCATTGTTTAGAAAGTAATATATCAAGGCACAGTAGACGGCAATATACTTTTCAAATTAATTTTGGAGGTAAAAATAGAAAAAAGAAGAGGCATATATTGAATATTTAAATCTAATTGGTAGTATAGGGCTGATGGGCGGAGACAAGAGGGTATGCTGCTGTGAACAAAGCACTATTACTTGCGATTAATAAGTTCTGTTACATATATAGCAATGAGGAATTGAACAATTTGGATCATAATTTTCTAATAATCTAATTTTGATGTAGTTTTTGTATCCATTAAAACTATGCGTAAAAATTTTAGTCTTGAAATTCTCTTGCATGTTATTGAATAATTTTGTAAATTTATATTTTATTCCATTCCTTGCAAACTCATGTCTCACAGCAGGCAGCAGCAAAACAGAAGCATGTCTTGCATTATAATCATGTCTTGTCAAATTTAGTCCCGGACTGACAATCTCTTGAAAATATTTGGGCACAGGCCCTTTTATAAATCGATAACATAGTTTGTAGTCATGCAGTGCACATATATCTTCTAATTTTAAAATATTCAACCGCTTAAAGAGGACATTCGATGAGCATTAAATTTGCTATTGGTGATAATTCTTACAGCTTTTTTTTGGAATTTGAATAAAATGTTAGAACGCCAGCCCCAGAGAGTTATGCCATAATTGAAGTATGAGGAAATTAAAGCATTCTAGATATTAAGCAAAGCATCAGCAGGTAGGGTATTCTTCAAACGACATAAAATGCCTATTGTTCTACTAATCTTTTTCGATATAGTAGTGATATGTCCTTTCCAATTTAAATTTTTGTCCAAAACTAATCCTAAGAAATTAAATTCATTAACAAATTCAACTTTGGTGTTATCAATTAGAATATCAGGAGGAGTTGTCTGTCTTTGGGGTGTATGGAAAAGCATAGCCTTTGTCTTACTAACATTTAGTGAAAGTTTATTCAATTTTAACCATTTATCAATTAGATTTAATTCTTTATTTATGTCATTCCTCACTGAGAGATAGTTAGTATAATTCAAAGAAGCAAAAAGAGTTGTATCGTCTGCATAAATTATTGGCGTGAGGCATTTGGTAATGCTCGGAAGATCATTAAGATAGATGATAAATAATAACGGGCCTAATATAGAGCCCTGTGGGACTCCACATTTAATTCTCATCAAGTTTGATTTAGTACCATTCATTTCGACATATTGGAATCTATTGCTAAGATAGCTTTCCATTAATTGATATGAAGTCTCATTAAACCCATAGGATTTTAATTTATGCAGTAAAATTGTGTGATCCAGTGTGTCAAAGGCCTTTGAAAGATCCATGAAAATAGTAATAGGTATATTATTCTGATCCATTTCTAGAGTTCCTTCGTGGCCTAATGGTTAAGAGTGCTTGTTTGCACAACCACTGGCTCTGAGGGCGTGGGTTCGAATCCCACCCCGGAACTCAATTTAGTCCGAGCCCATGGGACATTAAATGGAGGCGGGTTGTATCCAGTGTTCTATGCTAGGGCAACTGAAAGACCCTGGGCATCCCTGAATTAATAGGGTATGTACCAGACTCACAGTCTTCTCATCTCATCATCATACGGCGATCGCCTGCCTCAATATTGCCCACTAAGGTGCTGCAGAGGCGTAAAACACAAACAAACAAACAAACTGATCCATTTCTAAAATTATCTTATCAACTAGCTCCATTGCTGCAAATTCTGTAGAATGATTTGACCGAAAACCATATTGACTAGGAAAAAAAATATTATGTCGATCAAAGTGGTGATATATCTGATCATACATTATTCGTTCAAAGACCTTTGACACACTAGGAAGCACCGAGACTGGACGATAATTATCAAATACGTAATTTTCTTTCTTTTTGTATAACGGAGTAACTTTTGCGATTTTAAGTTTATTAGGAAAATGTCCTGAATGGAAAGACTGATTTATGAGTGTCATCAAAGGCAGTGCTATTTCATTTTTAATATGTTTAAGTAATTTATTAGAGATTCTATCTTGACCCGCACTGGTTTTTGGCTTAAGTGAGTCGATTGCTTTTATGACTGTACTCTTATCAACTGGACTAAAATATAATGGTGTTTCCACTGGAGTTTTCAAAAAGTCCTTAAATGATTCATTACATAAATTGAGCATTAATTCAACACAATTTCCTGTTGATAGCATTAATAGTAAATTTGGAATATATCCTTTCTGTTAATATTTTATTTTGAATATTTCCACGAAAACAAAAAGAGCATGCTTACCATCAGGAACTTCACAAACCATTTCGGTGATACCATTGCGAATTGAATCCAACATATCAGGATTTACAACTTCGAAGAATCGGTTGTCACTTGCTAGACTCATCAGTTGCTGTTGATTAATGGAATCACCAATACCCACAGTTATGAGTATGCAATTTTCCTTTAATAGCTCTGCCTCATCATCTGTGACATTCTCTTCTCTGGTTGAAACGCCATCAGTAATGACTATGCAAACATTTGTTACATTCGGCCTGTCACCCGGAGAGACTAATACTTCAGTGCGAGTTATTCTGAAAGCGTCTGCCAAATTTGTTAATCCTTGTGGACCAGGCAAGGAAAGTATCACTTCAATATAGTCAGCCATGGTTTCTAATTCATCCAAAGTGAATGCAAGACTAGCGTTGGTATTGTACTGAACTGCGCCAAAACGGACAAGCTCAGGACCTACTTCAAAACCATCCACAATTTCAGCAATGCGCTGCTTGTATAATGGAAAATCAGCGCCTATACTTGCTGACGTGTCTATGAGCAGGGCAATATCCAAAGGTCTGTTGCAAACTGAAAAGAAAGCAAATTTTGCCATAACCCATATATATATGACAAGGTGTGTATAGAGGCGCTGCTGGATGGTACTGCTTCTTTGCCTTTTTTGGATTAAAATGGTTTTGGTTTTCTGACAATGGGAGACTTCTCAGTGGCAGGTGGTGGCGCTACTGTACTAGAGAGTCACTGTGACGTCACCATTGTCACAATGTTGATGTCACAACTGCAACAATGACACAATTGATGACATCTCCATTGTTTACTCACTATCTAATGGTTACCCCTGATGCATTGAAGTCCCCCATTCTGATTAATTTGGTTCCGATTTTCCAACCCCTACATGTTTGGTATTATATTGTACAATTGGCTTGAAAAGAGGATTAAAATGGTATAAAAAGCATGAAGATTAAATTCGTTGCCAAAATTTATTATGAAGGTTTAAAATGGTTTGTGGTTTTGGCATTGTTTCCGGATTACAATGGTTCTGGTTTTCAAAAGTGCCGTGGCGCATAAAAGTCCGGGAAGTACCCCCCCCCCCCCCCCCGGGCCTCTTATACCAAAGTCATTAATATGCAATACATCATACATACTTTGTTGGGTTGTCGTAGATAGTTCAGGAGATCTGGATGTCAAAACTTAAATAAACCAGGCTCAGTGGATTTAACATTAATAGAACGAAAAGCAAGAGCTCCGATCATTTGATGATCCTTCCAACACTAGTCATGTACGTATTGAAAAAAAAAACATTGTGGTTGAATGCTTAAGAAAAATATAGGCTGCGTAGCAGCAAACCTGCAGCGAATGATGTCTTTAGAAGATTACAATTGTACTATAAAATTGGTGTGTAACAAATTGCATGCCTAATAGGTATGCAATATAGTCTTGGCCTGCAATTATCTTTATTCGCCCACTGCCCTTCAATCTGCCTGCAAGGCTTTGTAAATCCAGGGAAAGGCCTTCCTAGACTACTTTACACATATTATGGAGCAGTTTCATGCATTTACAAAGTATAGATTATGAACTGTCGATTTGAAAGCAAAAAATACATCTATATTTTTCTCTAGTTTTTTCAACAGTTCAAAAAGTGTTAAATACATATCAAAGCACTGCTAGATTTTACAGGTGATAAATTAAATGTGATATGTGTATAAAATTTCATTGCTGTACATGCAATGCTTGGAATCACATAAATTCAGGAGAGAATCAAATGAATTTTCTGTAGGTAGCATTAAATGTCTATTTGGAAAATTTCCTTTCCTAATAGCTAGAATTTTTGCACATTTTTACTTTCAATATATATTCAACTGGAACAAGAAAGATGCATACTTACTGTCAGGAACTTCACAGACCATGTCAGTGATACCATTTCGGATTGAATCCAACATATCAGGATTTACAACTTCAAAGAATCGGTTGTCACTTGCCAGACTCATCAGTTGTGGAATGTCAATGAAATCACCAATACCAATAGTTATGAGTGTGCAATCTAGCTTTAACAGTATTACTTCATCATCAGTAGCATTCTCTTCTCTGGTTGGCACGCCATCAGTAAATTGTAAGCAAATATTTGGCGCATTTGGTCTGTCACCCGGAGGCACTAATACTTCAGTGCGAGTTTTCCTGAAAGCATCTGCCATATTCGTTAATCCTTGTGGACCAGGCAAGGAAAGTATCACTTCAATAGAGTCAGCCATGGTTTCTAATTCATCCAAAGTAAATGCAAGACTAGCGTTTGTATTGTACTGAACTGCGCCAAAACGGACAAGCTCAGGACTTACTTCAAAACCGTTCACAATTTCAGCAATGCGCTGCTTGTATATCGGAAAATCAGCGCCTATACTTGCTGACGTGTCTATGAGCAGGGCAATGTCCAAAGGTCTGTTGCAAACTGAAAAGAAAGGGGAATTTCTTGATGGGGTAAAAAATGAATATACTTACACTCAGAGATAATCTCCAAAAAAGGTTTTCACAGCAATAGAAGCAATGCACATACTGAGTGATCACTAGTTAAGTCAAGACATTTTATTTTGGCAGTAAATTTTTAGCCAATGAAACAATCCATGATTAAGTCTGATGTTTAATTTTTGGTTTATTAGACTAAGTACACCATGACCAAGCATGATTTGGATTAAATATGTGTCCGCTAATCCCCCAGCATCATCATACAGGCACTTACAGTGTTAAATTTCTGCTGCTCTTCAACACATTATTCGAATGGGATAACCTCAAAACTATCGCTACAATATGCCAATACTTCCTAATGTTTACGAAACTGTTTGGTAAAGGTGTCAGGAACAGGAGGAGAAAAGTATTTTGGTAAGGTATGTTTTTAATTATCAGCCAAAAACTTACTGCAAAAAAAAAAAGACTTGACTATAGTTAAGTAGTCATGTATGTATTGAAAAGGCATTGTGGTTGAAGGCTTTAAAAAGAAATTGATCGCCATGTTGTCATTTTGCAATTGAGGCTGGCATATTTGTTTGAGCCTCAGCACATTAAGCTGAATAAACTACTTGTTGCATCTGTGAAGTACATTATCACATCAATAAATCATATTTGATTCAGGAATTCAACTATACTGATGCAGGAGGAATTTTCTATCAGTAAGTGTCGTACAATGTACTCGTCAAAATTTGTGGTAGTTGTTGAGCTGTTTTACTTTATTAAGGAATTTTCCAAGGTTTTCAGAGGCCTTTTAGTTTGTCATTTCACCCACACAGGGGTGACATTCATGACCATAGTTCCACCACCATTTCAACAATTAAATATATATATCAGGAACCTGAATGTGGTACATTATGTGTAATAATCGAAGTGGTGTGATTAAAAGACAGTTTGACATTTTATAATCCAAATTTTGCTTCTGCGGATGCCAGCGATTATGTCAAATTTTGTATTAAATCACTGCCATGTTCTGCTTATAACTTGATATCCGTACCTATTTGGCATATTTCATTCTATAATACTAACAATTTCTTCAATCATATTTTTTACTTTCAATACCTCTAGAAACGAAAACATGCTCACCTTCCGGAATGTCGCATACCATTTCGATGATGTCATTGCGGATTGAATCTAACATATCAAAATATAAAGTTTGAAAAAATCGGTTGTTGCTTGCTATTCTTATCAGTTGCATCACCTCCATAAAATTACCAATCGTCACAGTTATGAGGGTACACTCTTCTCTCAACAGTGCGGCCTCAGGTTCAGTCCTATTCACTTCTCTGGTTGCCGGGCCATCTATGAATATAATGCAAACATTCGGAATGCCTGGCCTGTTGCCGGGAGACGCCAATACTTCAGTGCGAGTCAATCTCAATCCATCTGCGATATTCGTTAATCCTCCTGGACCAGGCAAGTTAAGTATGGCGGAAGTATATTCACCAATGGTGTCCACTTGATCGAGAGTCAACACCACACTTGCGGTGGTGCCGAACTGAACTACTCCAAACCGGACAAGATCAGTACCCACTTGAAAACCTTGCACGAGATCAACGATTCGCTGTTTGTATACAGGAAATTGGTCAAATATGCTTGCAGACGTGTCTATGATGAGGGCAATATCCAGAGCTCTGCTGCAAACTGAAGAAAAATCAACAAAATACATTTGGCTAATTCTGATTTTACAGGTATGATTTAAATAAAAGCAATATTTTTGTTATTCTACATGAATCTGAAGCCTATCAATAGCTTAGTTTAAATAGGCAATGGTACATGTATGTAATATCAAACCCACTTCATCTACAAGCACAAATGAAATATTTTGGTGATCACTGTGTACCAACCAAGTGACCTAATTAAGGATTTGTTTGTTTACAGTTTGCTAGTTCTCATATATAGAGCAAACAACAAACTTTGTATTATAGCCAGTATGCTATCTTATAGTACAAGTAATGCACATAAAAATTTTGGAATCAATCAGTTATGTTTTCTGGGAGATTAGGCAGTTTTAGTAAATTTTAGTGCATTTTTTACTAGAATCACCAAATCTTTTGATTGACAAATATTTAAAGCTCGAAATTAATTTTCACATGAAGATGTCTAATACATAAATACAGCATACTGGCTATGTTTTATTGTAATTACATTGGTTTCTTGCCTAAAATTTAAGATTTTATGATTAATTAGGTCGCTTCGCATAGAGCAAACGGTACACAGTGTGATGAGTAACTAGTGATTAGTTTTGTCATGTGACAGCAGTCGTACCCTGAGACGCAATAGGTCTGTCTCCATTTTGCAGTTCTGAATTTATGGACAGGTGGTGTCTCCAAGCAATAGGAGCTCAGATGGAATCCCCTTTGCTTTTCAGCAAGGTGATTGGTGTTGTTGACCAAGCCAAGGAGTCTGACTTTATGAGTGTGTTTGTTGAATGTTTGATTGTTTGGGTCAGCTACACTGTATTGATTATGTTCCCAAAACAGCAGTTCAACAGAAAAGAGTGTTGTTATCGTACAGGTCTCAGGATTTCACTTACTTTGCAAACAAACCAGATATGTCATCAGGTGGGCTTCCCCAAGACAAAAATAGCACTCCCCCCTTATCATTGCACCACCTACCGATAAAACCTGTCATAATCCCCATAAAATTTTATATTCCAAGTTTTGCTTCTGCGGATGCCAGCGATTATGTCAAATTTTGTATTCAATATTGTATTCATTCTATAATACTAACAATTTCTTCAATCATATTTTTTACTTTCAACACCTCTAGAAAATAAAACATGCTCACCTTCCTGAATGTCGCATACCATTTCAATGATGTCATTGCGGATTGAATCTAACATATCAAAATTTAAAGTTTGAAAGAATCGGTCGTTGCTTGCTATTCTTATCAGTTGCATCACCTCCATAAAATTACCAATCGTCACAGTTATGAGGGTACACTCTTCTCTCAACAGTGCGGCCTCAGGTTCAGTCCTATTCACTTCTCTGGTTGCCGGGCCATCTATGAATATAATGCAAACATTCGGAATGCCTGGCCTGTTGCCGGGAGACGCCAATACTTCAGTGCGAGTCAATCTCAAGCCATCTGCGATATTCGTTAACCCTGCTGGACCGGGCAAGTCAAGTATGGCTGAAGTATATTCATCAATGGTGTCCACTTGATCGAGAGTCAACACCAGACTTGCATTGGTGCCGTACTGAACTACTCCAAACCTGACCAGATCGGTACCTACTTGAAAACCTTCCACGAGGTCAACGATTCGCTGTTTGTATACAGGAAATTGGTCAAATATGCTTGCAGACGTGTCTATGATGAGGGCAATATCCAGAGCTCTGCTGCAAACTGAAGAAAAATCAACAAAATACATTTGGCTAATTCTGATTTTACAGGTATGATCTAAATAAAAGCAATATTTTTGTTATTCTACATGAATCTGAAGCCTATCAATAGCTTAGTTTAAATAGGCAATGGTACATGTATGTAATATCATACCCACTTCATCTGCAAGCACAAATGAAATATTTTGGTCATCACTGTGTACCAACCAAGTGACCTAATTAAGGATTTGTTGTTTACAGTTTGCTAGTTCTCATATATAGAGCAAACAACAAACTTTGTATTATAGCCAGTATGCTATCTTATAGTACAAGTAATGCACATAAAAATTTTGGAATCAATCATTTATGTTTTCTGGGAGATTAGGCAGTTTAGTAAATTTTAGTGCATTTTTTACTAGAATCACCAAACCTTTTGATTGATAAATATTTAAAGCTCAAAATTTCACATGAAGATGTCTAATACATAAATACAGCATACTGGCTATGTTATATTGTAATTACATTGGTTTCTTGCCTAAAATTTAAGATTTTATGATTAATTAGGTCGCTTCGCATAGAGCAAACGGTACACAGTGTGATGAGTAACTGGTGATTAGTTTTGTCATGTGACAGCAGTCGTACCCTGAGACACAATAGGTCTGTCTCCATTTTGCAGTTCTGAATTTATGGACAGGTGGTGTCTCCAAGCAATAGGAGCTCAGATGGAATCCCCTTTGCTGTTCAGCAAGGTGATTGGTGTTGTTGACCAAGCCAAGGAGTCTGACTTTATGAGTGTGTTTGTTGAACGTTTGATTGTTTGGGTCTGCTACGCTGTATTGATTATGTTCCCAAAACAGCAGTTCAACAGAAAGGAGTGTTGTTATCGTACAGGTCACAGGATTTCACTTACTTTGCAAACAAACCAGATAATATGTCATCAGGTGGGCTTCCCCAAGGCAAAAATAGCACTCCCCCCTTATCATTGCACCACCTATGGATAAAACCTGTCATAATCCCCATAAAATTTTATATTCCAAATTTTGCTTCTGTGGATGCCAGCGATTATGTCAAATTTTGTATTCAATATTGTATTCATTCTATAATACTAACAATTTCTTCGATATTTGTTACTTACAATACCTCTAGAAAAGGAAACATGCTCACCTTCCTGAATTTCGCATACCATTTCAATGATGTCATTGCGGATTGAATCTAACATATCAAAATTTAAAGTTTGAAAGAATCGGTTGTTGCTTGCTATTCTTATCAGTTGCATCACCTCCATAAAATTACCAATCGTCACAGTTATGAGGGTACACTCTTCTCTCAACAGTGCGGCCTCAGGTTCAGTCCTATTCACTTCTCTGGTTGCCGGGCCATCTATGAATATAATGCAAACATTCGGAATGCCTGGCCTGTTGCCGGGAGACGCCAATACTTCAGTGCGAGTCAATCTCAAGCCATCTGCGATATTCGTTAACCCTGCTGGACCGGGCAAGTCAAGTATGGCTGAAGTATATTCATCAATGGTGTCCACTTGATCGAGAGTCAACACCAGACTTGCATTGGTGCCGTACTGAACTACTCCAAACCTGACCAGATCGGTACCTACTTGAAAACCTTCCACGAGGTCAACGATTCGCTGTTTGTATACAGGAAATTGGTCAAATATGCTTGCAGACGTGTCTATGATGAGGGCAATATCCAGAGCTCTGCTGCAAACTGAAGAAAAATCAACAAAATACATTTGGCTAATTCTGATTTTACAGGTATGATCTAAATAAAAGCAATATTTTTGTTATTCTACATGAATCTGAAGCCTATCAATAGCTTAGTTTAAATAGGCAATGGTACATGTATTTAATATCAAACCCACTTCATCTACAAGCACAAATGAAATATTTTGGTGATCACTGTGTACCAACCAAGTGACCTAATTAAGGATTTGTTTGTTTACAGTTTGCTAGTTCTCATATATAGAGCAAACAACAAACTTTGTATTATAGCCAGTATGCTATCTTATAGTACAAGTAATGCACATAAAAATTTTGGAATCAATCATTTATGTTTTCTGGGAGATTAGGCAGTTTTAGTAAATTTTAGTGCATTTTTTACTAGAATCACCAAATCTTTTGATTGACAAATATTTAAAGCTCGAAATTAATTTTCACATGAAGATGTCTAATACATAAATACAGCATACTGGCTATGTTTTATTGTAATTACATTGGTTTCTTGCCTAAAATTTAAGATTTTATGATTAATTAGGTCGCTTCGCATAGAGCAAACGGTACACAGTGTGATGAGTAACTGGTGATTAGTTTTGTCATGTGACAGCAGTCGTACCCTGAGACACAATAGGTCTGTCTCCATTTTGCAGTTCTGAATTTATGGACAGGTGGTGTCTCCAAGCAATAGGAGCTCAGATGGAATCCCCTTTGCTGTTCAGCAAGGTGATTGGTGTTGTTGACCAAGCCAAGGAGTCTGACTTTATGAGTGTGTTTGTTGAATGTTTGATTGTTTGGGTCAGCTACACTGTATTGATTATGTTCCCAAAACAGCAGTTCAACGGAAAAGAGTGTTGTTATCGTACAGGTCTCAGGATTTCACTTACTTTGCAAACAAACCAGATAATATGTCATCAGGTGGGCTTCCCCAAGACAAAAATAGCACTCCCCCCTTATCATTGCACCACCTACCGATAAAACCTGTCATAATCCCCATATGGAGACAGACCTATTATACATTATTTCAAAACATGTTGGGGTGAAATGAAATGCCATGCATTACAATTAACAAAATTTTACTTGCAGAATCATCAACAGGTGACAGCTGTTGAATCAGGTAAAATTTTCTAACTGATCTGTGTGAATTGAGACCAAATAAATAGAAGACCATTTCTTAATTGAACTGATACATATTTTTTGTCTCATTGGGTGCAATTATTTGCATATTGGACTCCGCTTAGAGCTAGTGTGATGTTCGCAAATGACCCCACAATAAATTCGAGCATCCCGACCCCATCATAAAAATTTTGCAATATGAGACCCTCAGACACAAAATGATATTAAAATATTGGACTTGTCAGATTGCCTATAATAAGAACTTTCATTTAACTTACAAGATAACAAACACCGGCATTTCAATCATTTGCAAGTCCTCCTGCTCTCTGGAGTGCATGATGCTGACCTCCTTAAACAGAACAAGGAAGGTGGGAAAGTCTGGGCAATTCCCTTGAATCAGCCACCCTGCACCCCATTAATACAACATTACAGCATGGTGGTCGATTCAGGGACTTTCCAACCTTGGTATGTCTGTAGTGGTGAGCACCAGTGGCAGGGTCTAGTGCAGAAATGTTGTAAACAATTCAAGTGCCTGACTGCCTGTGATAACAAAAGTAGCTGATTGCTTAGAGTCTTAAGTAAATAAATGTGGAGGTACTCACAAGGTTCCTGGGGAACTTCTTGTTGTTGAGTCGTTGTCAGTCCGGATTCCTGGGCATTTGCTTGGGGAGCTCTGTGAAGGAAATGATTTAGAAGTTAGTAAAATGCTGAGAGGTAGTTTTCCAATCTCCATTCAGACTTGTGATGGTAATCTCAGGTCCAGATTCTTGGGTGAAAATTCGGTTTTCTCACCATAAAATTGAAAACTCCAGTAAACTGTGAGGTCCATTGTAGCCATGGCACATGCACTTACTTATAAAAGAATCAATAAATCATTACAGAAAACTACACACACTAATTACTTACAATTTTCTATTATTATTTTTCAGCTTTATTTGACGACCGGCACCCAAAGCTGTTCTTTGACTTTAAAATCCACAGCAATTTCCAAGTATGTTGATTAGTATGAATAATATGTTTATTTTTAGTCATTCATGATTAACTTTGAATGGAGAAACACTAGCAAAAATACTGAGTTCATAATTTCACATTGATGGCTCACTATAGTCACTACTTACACAGATCTGTTTACCTGTAATGAAATGTAGTTCAAGGAGTTGAGTCACTGATGTTTAAATGGGAAATTAGGAAAAATATATCTATCTATCTATCGATAGATAGATAGATTTATTTTCTTCAAAACCGATGCAACATACAAACAACTTTTTTTAAACATACATGATACAACAAGCGAGTAGCGGTTTTGACGGGGATACACCCAAGTATTTGCACACCATTACCTAAAAGGTGGGTGCACCCCCAATTAAGGTAAAAATAGTATTCCATTGTTAAAATTTATACATACATAATATTCAAAATAAATCAAATTTTCATTTTTATAATACATATCATCAATGGCTGTGACCATCTCTTAACTACACCTTAGCCGCGGTTGCTGCCTAGGTTCAAGTCAAGAGTACAGCCACAGCAAGTCCAACTTCCTAAATCACAATCCATCTATCTATCTATCTATCTATCTATCTATCTATCTATCTATCTTTCTATCTATCTTTCTATCTATCTATCTATCTATCCATCTATCTATCTATCTATCTATCTATCTTTCTATCTTTCTATCTATCTTTCTATCTTTCTATCTTTCTATCTATCTATCTATCTATCTATCTATCTATCTATCTATCTATCTGATCATTGCTAATGGAATCATCAAACCAAACAATAGAAATAAGAATTATCACTTGTGTAAACTGGAATTATTACCTATTAAGTTGCTTATGAAATCGTTTAACCGATCAACCGTATATGGAAATTCTTATTTCCAAGGTGAAAGGAAGAAAATGCCCACAAATTTGCTAATGAAATCATGAAACCAACTGACACTAAGTAACATTTATTTACACTGCCTGGGAGAAGCAAAGTATTAGTAGCCACAAAGTTACTTGATGAAATCATTAAACTGATCAATATTACTTGTACTGGGAAATTTATATTTCTCAGGTGAAACAAATTAATTATACTCACAAAACTGCTAAAGAAACCACAGAAGTGATCAGCAGCAACAGAATGTGTTGATTTTCCAGAGCCATTTTCAACATCGAGTGTCAAGTTGTTGACTTCAAACTTGTGATGGTGCGGTGCGGCGATGAACATTAATATACTGTTGTCATTTGGGGTATTACTTGATGAAGTCAGCATTTCCATCATGCAAATAATGTTCCAGGCTACCCAGTGGGAATAGCTATTAAACTATCAGAAATCCCCACAAAGTTGAAATAATGTATTTATTTTGTCATTTAAGCACTTTTCAAGCAATTTCATATCAGATTTATTACCAATTAAACAACCTAATAGCAGCACAATTAATTTGCATGTGGTTTTATCTAATGCGATTAAATAGACACTAATATAATTGCTTTTGTTTCTTTAATCAAAGGCCATTCAGACATAAATTACAAGTATCGAACAAATTTGAATTTGGCCATTTAACTTTCGCGTCAACGCCATTAAATAGTTTACATTATATGCTTTTTAGGTTTGAAGTCAAGTAATTATATTTCACCCAATATGACCCGCCTTAATAACTGAATAAGTCACCGACATTAGTGATGTCGCAGTTTGAAATCCCGCTTCTCGTTTGCTCACCATATTTTTGTTCCATAGAAATTTCATTACTCAGCATTTTTGTCAGTTGAAATGTAAATTATGTAATATGAGCGTTATTAGTAGTATGCCTAAAATTTGGCATGTGCATCACTTACTGCTTAACGATGTAGTGGATTCAACATTTTCTAAATGTGAAATTCTTGTTTCAGTTGTTTAGCATTAATTTGTGTAAACAGGAAGGCACATCAGGACTTCTTATGCAAAATTGTAACAAATGAAATATGTGAAAGATAAATTCTAATACAATCAAAACCAGCATTAAAACATTTTATTTGAAAGATACCGTCACAAAAACAAGAATGTGGTTTTGATGCAATTATTCAACCACTCCTTACATAGAGACTTAACCATCACTCAGCCCCAATAGCTCAGTCAGTAGAGCGCTAACCTCACAAGCGAGGGACTTTAGTTCTATCCCCGAGCTGTCCACCATGTCATTCGACGTCATCGTCATTCGCATCAGACTAAATTGGAGGTGTCGTGGACCCAACTGGAAACAAGTCACAGACTAGGCTTGGCTAGCCACGCACATAGAACAAAGCAATAATGCAAAAAAATCAGGTCCCCGGTGGAAAAAATGATTTTTTGGAGCTAGCCTTGTGCGCCACCTTCTGGATAAAAAAAAACGAATTTGGGTAGCAGGACAGCGTTCTGTGGGATTTCTATGCTGGCCTGCATCTGGGAATCCACATTTTACTTGTAACCGTGAAAGTCTCTGATTGGCCACTTTGTTAAATGACTGATATCAGGCAGGGCAGGAAACGGACACCTCAAGAGAAAATTCCACCTTCTTCAGCTGTTCTCAAATGTGCATAATCAAGTTACTCTATATGTGTCCATTCCCTGCCCTGCTCTTAAATCTTGATTAAAGATTCCATAATGTTATAATCCCCATTTGTGTGAAGATTTTTTTTCACACTGCAAAGCCATGTGCCTTGGTGGCTGAGTGCATTGCATGCTGGCATTGTAATTTTGAGGTCCAGGGTTCGATTCTGCTGCACGGTAATGCTTGAAAGCTAAATTTAGGTACCGGCAGGGAGCCATCTGGTGATAGACATGACCAAAAGTGGCCAAGCATATCGAACTCAGTTTAAATATCATTGAAACGCCTTTACCTCTTTACCTTTCTTTAAAAACTGTTACCAATGGCTGAAATTATATATATTATTCATAAGAGCAGCCTCCAAGGGTGCTGGAACAGGGGGGGAGGGCAGAGGGGCAATTATTATGTTGCAATGTTGCCCTTTGATCTCAAAAAAGAAAACGTTATTAGGCCTTAGTTAAAATTTTAAGTAAATTAAAAATTATTACAGCCGCTACATTAAATTTTTTTGCAAGAATTAGATTTGCCCTTTCACGACCAAACGCCCCTGCTGCCCTCTTTTCCTTCTGGCACCCCTGAGGAGCTGGGATGTTATACTGTTGATCATACAACATTGCATCATTTGCACAACAATGTTTTAATAGACTTACCAGGGCCCTTTTTTGTAATCAGTGTGAGCTGTAAAGAGACAGGCAGAATTCATGGTCATACATGAGTAAATTCAGTTATTTTTTTAGTATACTCCTAACTCTGGGCTTCTGTTTCTAACTAATTTTATTCTAAAACTAATTATACCATGCGACATTAGAGGTTTTAATGTGTCAGTCTCAGCTTTCCTGATTGTTCTTCAACCACGGTTGCTACATGCGGATTCTGGCAGAGTTAACTGCCTATGTGGCAGCTCACTGCTGTTGCCTCTTGTGCATGTATAGAGAGTACAACCTCTTAATAAATGTTAAGTGTGAACTCTGTGTGCAGGGTACCGTATTTTTTTTATTCCAGGGGACACAGAGTTTGTGAGGTAACCTTCACTCTAAAAAAATTCAGACAAAATTGGTTTTTTAGATTCAAAATGGTTTTTTGAAAAACAAAATTTCAATGCAAAAAACCAACATGGATTTTTTTTTAAACTGCATGCTTTAAATGGAAATAGTAGCACATATTTAAGTTCTACACAGTGTGACAACCAGCCCCTGTGACAACCAGCCCCGGTCGCCCTTCCGCATTAAGACAACAAAAACGGAAATTGTTGATAGCCTCTGGAAAAAAATTGGTCTCCCAGTGATGCCAATTTGTCAATGAATGGAGTAACTAGCCAAGGAGAAGAAACATAATTAGCTGAGATATGACACCACTAATTTTTATGACTTAATAGCTGAAAATGGTATCAAATGTAGCCCAGGACCCCCGGAGAGCAGCTCCTCTTTGATGTACCATGTATGTCGCTCTGTCCCTCATTAAGCTGCGCCCCTCTAATTGCTGATATATGTAAATCCCCTTACCATGAAAATTTGTGAGTGGGATCATTGTAAGGTGTTCTAAGTGCACACTATACAATGTTGAAATTAAAACTCCTTTTAGATATGAATTTCACACACGGATACTTTTCTTGAAGGGGGTAAAATGACTGAGGAGAACAAAGGGGAAGATGAGAGAGAATGGGTGGAGTTATCTGGTCATTAGGACCTCATAGAGACGAAAAATACCAAAGAACTTGAAGGAAGTGGTAAACATGAGGAACAATCTGCGTGAACAATTGCAGGGTGGGTTAACAGGGACAACAATTTGGCAAAAATATGGAAGATTACTTTGAAGCCCACTAAGAAAAATACTTACAAAGCAAAATGAAAAGAAAAACTATGGGAGGACAAGAGGGATGGACAGCAGATTGATGGATGATTGGGCCTTTGCAATATTGAAACCATTGTCAAAAATACGCCCAGGTCCAAATAAAGGCAGGGGAGGAGGGGTTCAGTAGCAGCAATTTTGTTTAAATTCACCATTTACACGCAGTGGTCGAAATAAGGGGAGGCCAAATGCTCTTGGGACCCCCTCAAATGCATTTTTAGAAGGACCCAGAGGGGGTCCTGAAACCCCCCCCCCAAATAGTGAATTTGTTAGGAAGAATAAGCATGGACCAGCAAGTAAAAGTAAGATTGATCAGCATACTACAAGCTGTTGTGGTTTATATATACATCACTAATAGGGTTTTCAAATTAAATTTTCTGAGATAGAACATGCCGATAAAGTGCTCGGAATTCATTATTAGCATCTGAAACACTCCAGCTTTAAAGCGCTTCTGGCGTCCTGCTGAATTCCGGCTACAAGGCTTCAACTCTTCGGGCCTTGGAACTTGAGAGACCCCCCAAATAACATGGGCTATTTCGACCACTGTTTACAAGTATTACAGAGATCATGTTGACATACACACACAACTCCTGACTGGGTAAATTAACAATAATGTCAATGCACCCTTCAGACGGGTACACTGCTAGTGGGAAACTAAAAATGGGGCCCCCCAAATAGACCCTGAAATAGGGACCCCCTCACATAGGACAGTTTAAAAGGTCCCTCCAATAGGCCCCTCAATTAGGGGCCCCTCAAATGGGGGTCCATAAAATGGGGGCCTCTCAGCTCCATGAAAAGGGGCCCTGGTGAATGAGGCCCTCAATATGGGACCCATGAATAGGAGCCACCTGAAAAGTGTCCCCAGTGAGTAGGGGCCACTTGCATATGGCCCCAACAAGGCCCCTGAATAAGGCACCGTTCGAGTAGGTCCCCCAGACAAAAGCGGCCCTGAACAATAGGGCCCCTTGTAAAGTGGGGCACCCCTGAACAGAGCCTTGAATGGCCCCTAATCAATAGGGGCCCCATCAAGTAAGGCCCCTCACATAGGACCCAATCACATATGGGCCCTCAATATGAGCCACATAGGTCCCCCCCCCCTCATGGATGACTGCTGGAGCAGGGGCCCCCTTGATTAGGGAATAGGGACTTCCAATATGGCATTGTTCAAGTCCCAGTCCTAGAACGGATATAATGCTAGTAGGCCTAAACATAATTATCCCCCCTAATATTTCAGTTAAATCTCAGGTCACATGACCTCTCCCATTGCCAGCTAAAAACATCTCCCACAGGCATGTCACTACTCCAAACTATCTACCTATCCTTCTTTTTTTGTACCCTACTTCAGATGGAAGCCCACAATCGTTTAACTCCTCTCTCATTTCTCTGTCCCAACTCCACAATTGATCTCCCACCAGGAGTGCATGAACCTGCATATCTCTCAAGAGAAAAAAGAAAATTCAACAGAAATAAAATCAGACAAATTGAAAATCTAAATATTGAAAATCCAAAAGAATTTTGGAAATCGTTAAAAAATTTAGGTCCCAAGAAAAGAAATAAAATTCCTGAAGAAGTGATCAATAATCAAAATGAAGTAATAACTGAACATGCAGAAGTATTACTGCAATGGAAAATGATTTTAAAAACCTGTACAATCCTAAATCTGTGGATACATTTGATTTAAATTTTTATAACGAATGTATTGAATATTTACAAGATCATGAAAATGAAATACCTATAATTTATGATCAAGAAAACTTAATTGAGATTAGAGAGATAGAGAAAGTGATTCAAAAGACAAAATTAAATAAATCCATGGGAGTTGATAACATACCATACGAAATTTTTAAAAATGGGTTGTCAAATGGATTACTCTTATCTCTATTTAATAAAATATACATTACTAACATCATGCCTAGTGAGTGGAATATGGCTATCATCAAGCCAATTCCAAAATCAAATATGATAGATCCACGAATACCACTACAATACAGAGGTATAAGTCTACTGTCATGAATTTTTAAATTATTCTCAGCTATCATCAATAACAGATTGTTACAGTTAGCAGAAATTAATGATATATATGTCAATGAAAAAAATGGTTTTAGACCAAAAAGCTCTTGTTCAGACCATCTTTATAGCTTAACTAGTACAATTCGAAATAGAATAAATAAAAAACGCTCAACTTTTGTCGCCTTTATAGACCTACAAAAGGCTTTTGATTCAGTTAATCGTGAACTACTATTTTTCAAACTCAGGAAACAGGGGTTTGGTGGAAAACTATTCAACGCCATAAAATGTATATACACCAACCCAGTAGCTAAAGTAAATCTTAATAATGATAATACAGACACATTTCAGTTAGGTTCAGGGGTTAAACAAGGTGATCCATTATCCCCTACTCTTTTTGGTTTATATATTAATGACTTGGCTCTAGATATTAAAAATTTAGAAATGGGTGTAGATGTTACAGACAATGTTAAATTAAGTATCCTTATGTATGCAGATGACTTGGCCTTAATTGCTGAGTCTGAAAGTGATTTACAGAAAATGATTGATGTAATGTATCAGTGGTGTAGTAAATGGCAAATGAAAGTTAATATTGGTAAAACAAAAATTGTCCACTTTAGACATAAAGGTCTAAATGTAAGCAACTGTGAATTTACCTATGGAAATGAATCAATTGAAATTGTAAAAAGTTATAAATATCTGGGACTAATCTTAGAAGAATGTCTTGATTATAATGTTACATCAACTGCCCTTGCCAACTCGGCTGGAAGAGCCCTTGGAAGTATCCAAAACAAAGTTTACAAATTGAAAGGTTTAGGATTTAAAACATACAGTAAATTGTTTGATTCAGGTGTTGTTCCTATTATGGATTATTGTTCAGGAGTTTGGGGCTACAAAGACTTTTCTAAACCTGAAGCAATACAAAATAGGGCAATTCGATTTTTTCTAGGTGTGAATAGTTTTACCCCGAAACATGCTTTTAAAGGCGATATGGGATGGATTGATTCAAAAACTAGACGTCATATTGAAATACTACGTCTTTGGAATAGACTTGTTTACATGGATGAAAACAGACTGACAAAGCAAGTGTTTGAAGTTGAAAAACAAATTAACAAGAGAAATTGGAGTAATGAAGTTTTACAAATATTCACTAAATTGAATCTTACTCAAAATTTTGTAGAAAATTTACCTATTAACCTTGAAAATGCACAACGTCAACTGATGGAAATTTATAAAACCAACCGGAAAAATCAAGTAACTAACATGCCAAAATTAAGAACTTACAGAGAATTAAAAACTACATTTGGTACTGAGGATTATGTAAACTGAGCCAAATAAAAAACGCAAAACTATTCCCAGGGCTTTATTTTTCTGTATTTGCTTCAGATGGGCTACTCAGTGTATGCATGTGTGTATTAAGGTATCAAAGGACACAGCTACAAAAAATCATTCAAGTGTGATCATTATTTGCACATCTGTGCCCAAGTTTATCGCAGTGGGGTATGGCCAATGGACCGTGGCATTAGGCACGCCAAAGAGCAAATCTAATGATTTCATGTGAAAGCTTGAAGAAAATTATGAAAAAGGCCATACAATTCACTTCAGTTGTAATCACTTAATGTGCTAAAATTTTGTTTTTTTAGAAGTCATGTCAGGGTTTGTCACACACAATGATATTCCAGTGAATCAATGCAGGGCTGGAAACAGATCCTCAAACAGCCTCAGAGTGGTAAAAGGCTTAGGGTCCATCAAAAAGACTTTACACACCCTGTATAGCAGCCATAGGACAAACAGCAGTACCAAGTGTGCCCTCCTCATGACTTTTCTTATGGGGGCAGATGTCAGGTTGTGAGAATAGCACAAGGAGGGCACACCGGCACACACAATGCCAATTTTTACCTGTGAAGCTGTTATAGAGGTTGTGTTAGGTCTTTCTAATAGACCATACGACTTTTGATGCCACAGCTATTGTACAGGCTGTTTGAGGACTTGTTTCCATTGCTGCATTGCTGCATTGGAATATCATTGTGTGTGACAAACTCAGGTCTGACTTCCCAAAAACCTAAATTTTTTGCAAGTTAGATGGCACTTATTGAAGTGAATTGTGTGGCCTTCTCCATCATTTTCTTCAAGCTTTCACAAGAAATCATTAGATTTGCCCAATGGGGTTCCTAATACCCCCATCCAGTGGCCATACCCCAATGTGACAAACCTAGCAACAGACACACGAGAAATGGTCACTTTTGAGTGATTTTAAGCAACTGAGTTCTTTGAAACATGCTTATACATATACATACATTCAAAAGCCAATCTAAAACTAATACACAAAAATACAGCCCTAGAAATAGTTTTGCGTTTTTTATTTGGTTCAGTTTATATAAAATTTATGATAAGAGGTCATTTGTCTGTTCTTTCACAATTTAGGTTCGGTGTTTTACCATTAGCAATAGAGACAGGACGTTACAATGATATACCATTAGAATATAGAGTTTGTGAATTTTGTTCCCATCATGTTCTAGAAGATGAAAATCATTTTTTGTTCCATTGTAATACTTATAACGATTTACGTAATTTACTTTTAACTCGTGTTTTAGATTATTGTGTGGATTTTTACTTTTTATCATTACAAGAAAAATTTAAGTTGTTGATGTCCAAGGATTTAGTTAAATTTACTGCAGAATATTTGTTTAAAGCTTTCCATAGAAGAAGAAGTTTGTTGTTTAAATAATGTAAATATGTGATTGTAAATGTTTTAATATTGTAAATATGTGATTGTAAATGTTTTATTATTGTAGTTTCCAGAAAATTTGTTGTTAAAGTTACTTTTGAATTATTTTGATGACTTGTAAGCCCATATAGGGCTGGGTGTATATTTTTTACACAGGTCAATAAAGAATTTGTCTGTCTGAAATTTGTCTGTCTCTCTAATTTTACTATTCCACAGAGGGAGCCTCCTTCTTATAAGCATTTCCCCACAGGTGGCAGCACCTATCTTCATCTGCTTGCCATCTACAGGAATGTCTCAACAATTAATCATGTTCAATAAGTAATATTTCAATACTCTTCAACACTCGGCCATGCAAGGTTCACTACGACAGCCACAAGGTCAACAATTACGACAAAACCAATCTGCCTGTTTCATCAATGTTCCCTGTGCTGACATTAGGCGTACCAGACAGATTCCACATCTGCATCTGCCATTATCATGTCTACAGGGGGGGGGGGTCTTCATCCCCCTAAACATGTGACTCAATGGGCGTTGCTAGTATATAACAATAAAACAACAAAACCATGTTATGCTGACAAATTTTTAATAATCATTATATTGTGAAATGTCATTAGTTTGTAATTTACTAAAAGTTTCTGATATAAGTATCCCTTTAATGGCAAATAACACATATCAAAACCTCACAAAGCTCTATAATCATATATGATACAGGAGTCTAAGGACAAGAAGCCTCACTTGAGGTCTACAAAGAAAATTAATTTGGCTTAAAATAGAATATGTACATGTGTATTACAAGAAAGGCAGTGCCCTAAATAACCTCTTTTTTGTGCCAATCCTTCAACCACCTGTCAACCACCCAAAAAACATATATGACTTGTCTCCATTGTAAATTATTCCCAATACAGTGTTTGTTAACATTCCTTTTTTACTCAAATTTTTGCCAGCTGAGAAATATATAGGTTCTCTCATTCTCTACGGCGTGATTTTTCCACAAATAGAACATCCGTATGGCATTTCCCCCCTGCATGTTAGCATGAAATTGTGAATATCAACAATTTGTTTAATTATGGCTGAAAGTGTCTAATATATGTCTGTCGACATTGTGCTTATGACTGAACATTTTACTACAAACAGAACACCCTTGTGGCTTTTTTCACAATACATTTATGTGTTATATATCTAGGCTTGTCTTTTGGTTGAACTTTGTGCAAACTTCAAAGTGTGCTTTGTCAAGTGTGCATTAAGGTTCCCCTTTTGGGTGAACTTTTTACCACAAAAAGAACATCCAAACGGCTTCTCTCCACTGTGTGTTATCATGTGGATATCGACGCTTTGCTTCACACTAAACTTTTTACCGCAAATAGAACATCCATAGGGCTTCTCTCCAGTGTGTGTTCTCGTGTGTACATCGACACCATTCTTCTGACTGAAGGTTTTACCACAAACAGAACATCCATATGGTTTTTCCCCACTGTGTGTTCGCATGTGGCTATGGACACCACTCTTATAAGCAAACTTTTTACCACAAATAGGACATCCATATGGCTTCTCTCCACTGTGTGTTCTCATGTGGCTGTGGACACTTTGCTTATGACTGAACGTTTTACCACAAACAGAACATTCATATGGTTTCTCTCCAGTGTGTGTTTTCGTATGGCTCTGAAGAAGATCTTTCCGAGTGAAGTTTTTACCACAAATATAACATACATACGGTTTCTCTCCGTTATGTATTCTTCGGTGTTTATCAAGACCCCCCTTTTGGCTGAACTGTCTGCCACATATAGAACATCCGTATGGCTTTTCTCCACTGTGTATTCCAAAGTGTGTGTCAAGATTTCCTTTTTGACTGAACTTCTTCCCGCAAACTGGACATCCATATGGTTTCTCTCCACTGTGTGTTCTCATGTGGTATTCAACCTGTTGCTTCTTAAAAAACCTTTTGCTACAAATGGAACATTCCAACGGCCTATCACCAGATTCACCATTGCCTTTTTTCTTGTTAATTCTTTTTTCACTACATTTTTTCTCACAGACTGAACATTTGTCCGACTGTTCTCCAGAGTGTGATTGCATATTTGCCGTCATTTTGCCTTTGCCATCAATCCTTTCACCACAAACAGCACAATCCAGTTGTTCAGGTCCAGTCTTTAAATCCAAACTATCCTCTGGGTCCATTTCTTGTGACAGACTATTAGGAGCAGCTTTTGGTGGAAAGCTGGAGGAGTATTCATCATCATTGTGAGTTTTGATCTGGTCCTCTAATCTGTGCTTAAAATCCTGCTTAACAGTTTTGTCATGACTTGGTTCTGTTTTGACTATTACATTTACAGAAAATCCACAATCATGACTTCTGAAGTGGTCTCCTGAGCCACTTTGTAAATCCATTTTACCAATTTTGTCATCATTTGATTCTGGTTTGGGTATTATATTGGAGAAACATCCACCATCATGACATCCGATATGTTCTTCTGGACCAATAATTGTTTCACTAATTTCATCATTGTTCGGTTGTGGTTTAATTGTTGCGGCACAGTGACACCCATCAATGCAAAGGGTTCTGACATTGTCTTCTAATCCCCTTTCAATTTCTAGTTTTTGGCCACCAATATCATAGTTGTCAGATTCATATCCAAGATAACCGCTTAGTGATTCAGATGTCATGATGATGCTGGTTCTGTCCCTCTGTAAAAATAGAAAATACAGAAATACAATACGAGAAGAAATTGAAGAATGGATGATTGGGGTTTTACATCCTGTATATATGCACTTGGTAGGCTAATTAGGACGGGGGAGGACACAGCAATGCAATCAGGCGAAGAACGATTGAAACAGCCGTCCAACATAGGTCAGGGTGACCCGGCAAGAGCCGGATTCGAACCATGGACCCAACGATTGGCAGCCCACAGCGCTCCTGAAGAAACATTGGAGTTAATAAACTGAACCAAAAACGGGACCTATGCCACCTGAAACTACACGATCATACGAACATTTTAAGACAAAAACGAAAAAAATCTGCTCGGAATTCTTTGAGAAATTCAAGCTTTTAAAAATCTTGTTTATCTCATCACTTGAATACATATAAAATGGCTTATAATAAAATAAACAAGCTAGAAAATGTGATGGAACTGTTAGCTTAATTAGCTCTCTAAGGAATTTCAATAAAGTTTAAACAATGAAACAAAAATATTTAGCGACTTTTTAAAAGTAATGTGACATATTGTTTAACACACACCGTATAAATGCAAAAATGCTGAAAGTAACCAAATTCTCCATATTTTCAGTCTTTGGGTGTTATTAAACAAATTTGTTATCCTTAATCTGGATATGAAAAGCTTCATACAGCTTTTGAAAAATGAAAGCATGTCTAAAACAGATATAAACATGACAAGTAAGTATCTTCTCACAGCACTGATCATTATCATTTCAGACGGGTTTCTCATTGGCCCATTTTCTCATTGGCCCATTTATCTCATATGATACTATAGATGGGCATGGCAGTTCTCGCCTTTGTGCAGAAATTGAATTTGATGTTTGCTAGACTTTTTCAGGTACTTGTACATGCCTAACTGACTGTAGTGAACACTACGGTGGTTGTTTGAATATGCATCCTTGTATGGACTTCTTAATCTGAGAATCTCTTTGAATAAAACAGATTTAGGGAGGTACCAAAGCATCCTTGCATGCACAGAATCATATAATGCAACAACTGTAATAGAGCCTACTTTTTTTTTGGCAACATATTCTGCACTGCATATATGTATATCAAGGCTTGAGAGTTACTCAAGATCAGTAATTGGATAAATTAATTTGCCTCAGGGGTTTACCTGCTAATTTTCTCTTTCATAATGAGCAAATGGATGTGAACCTGCTTTTTTAAGTCAGTCATTTGGATTTGGAAAGAGCTGTAACAGCTCACTGTGCAATATATTCATAATACCCATTTTGATAAGGGAGAAGGAAAGCGGTACCATTCTCCTTTTAACTGAGTCTGGAAACTTAAGTGTGTTTGTGGTCACTGCTACCAGGTGCTACCTGCATAAAAATTTTGACAATCTGCTGCTGTCTGCTTGACCAAACATAATATTTAGACCCACTTTTCACATTTAACGCTGTTGATATATATGTCAGTCAAGGATTTAAAACATCTTAACAATGAAGAGTGATAAAAAAGAAAGAAATGTGTTACTTTTAGCGATTTTGAATTTTCACAGTGTGTGAAAAACATGTGTCACTTTTATTTCAATAAAGTCACAAAATATTTTCATTTCATTGTTGTAACGTGTTTGAAATTCCTAGGGGAGCTAAACTCACAGGTTTCATCATGTTTTCTATGCTTGTTTATTGTATTATAAGCCATTTTTACATCCATTCAAGTGATGAGATTAACAGGATTTTTTTAAACTTGAATTTCTCAAAAAATTCCCAACACATTTTTTTCTTTTTTTGTCTTAAAATGTTCGTATGATCGTGTAGTTTCAGGCGGTATAGGTCCCATTTTCGGTTCATTTTATTAATCCCAATGTTTCTTAAGGAGCACTGTGAGGCCAGCACACAACCACAAGACCAGCCCTCCCCCGTATTCGAGAAGAAAAGAAAAAATTACTATTATCAGTTAGACAGTTTGTGTTTTACGCTTCATCAGTGTGGGCTATTTATAATGGAGGCACTCATGTTCTTCAGTACAATGTTACAAAATTATAAATACAAAATTACCATTATGAGTTACCATCAGCAGTAATTCTAACATCTGCTGCCTTCACGAGAAGCACTGGTATCATGATATTGAAAAACAAATTATGTATATATAAAAAGTAGACAAGTAATTTGCGCAGATACAGAAAGAAATTTCATGGTATCTGCATTGGTTTGATAGATACAGGATACTGAATCTTTTTCTCATTTGATGGCCAAAGTAGCACAGCACAGCCAAAGTAACCCTGTTTTACGGTACACAATGTGATGCTGCCCACATTGGATCCTATTAGGATTTAGACAGAAGCCACGTCAAAATTACAACATGTCTGATATTCATTCCTATACCATATGAATGCACTATAATAAAATCAGCCAGCATTCTTGACTCCAAACATCTCCAAACAAAAGGGCCAAGTCGGGGTGCAACAGACATTTCAAAATGCTCAACGCCAAAACTTCCATTCTCTTTTGTGACTTTACAAATGGATGTATGTGCACACCTCCATTAAAAAAAACCCAATCCCATTGTGCCCCATGTGCCAATGGGCCCCAGTTCCCCCTACTCAGAACATTCAGTCTTTGACTCACTTGACAAACTGTTCTAATCAAATCAATTTCACAAAAACTATCTGTAAGGTATTTTCACAGAGTTTAACAGTTGGCACCATGAACAATTCAGTTGGGTACAGTAGCAGGTGGATGATTGGGTCTTTACATCCTGTATATCTGCACCTGGTAGGCTAGTTAGGACAGAAGGCGGAGTCATGGCACTGAGGCGAAAGGTGATTGAAACAGCCATCCATTATGGGCTCAGGTGACCTTGACCTACTTATTGGCAGCCCAGCATGCTACCGCTAATTGAATTTCTTAGGTTATTACAAATATTTCTACAATACAAAATGTATTGCATTTCTAAATGCATACAATTATAATGAATTACTGCAGACATTTCTTTGGTTATTATACAATACAAACATTTTTGTGAAAATGGCAATACATTTCTGAATTCTGAGATACATGTAAGCTTTGAATTTCTGAGATTATCTTGCAAAGTTTTTATGATTTTTCTGCCAAATTTCCTCGAGTATGACTGCATGATTAATACTCTTTAAACAGTTATTAGGCTACAAGACCTGTGATTATAAATTGGGAGCAAATTTGGGCCCCTAAATAAGTAATTAGGCCAGAGTTGTCCCCTTGATTTTTCAATTAACTTTTGACTTGGTACAAATTTCTGGTAATTTAATATTTTTTTCACCCAATGTGAGGCCCCCCCCCTGAGGTGTGAGGCCCTAGGCTATAGCCTACTTAGCCTAATGGGTTATCCAGGCCTGGTCACAGCACCATGGTCAAGTGCTGAATACAATGTAAACAAAGAAATTCTCACCAGAAAGAAGCAGAAATCGTGCAGTGCAACAAGAGCTCTCCACTCACATCACTCTATCACTTCCATGCATAGCTATGCATTGTCAATGTGAAAGATTTAGTCATGAAAAGGTTTCTTTTGTGGGGGGGGGGGGTACTTCAATTCTATTCACTATTTTACTCCTAAAAATATCTTACAATACCATATTGTAATATATTAACAATATTAACAATATTACTTTACTCTATTGAAACGCTTTTACTTATAAGCACCAAGGAGCCCATTAAATCCATTAGACATCCCTAGATTGGAGCGGCTGAAAGTGCCCCAAAATGTAGTACACACATGATAGCAACCTCCCCAAATGCATAAACACAGGATTGGCTTATTCACAGTTATTCACGCCTTTTCCGCAAATCCTGGCGTTTACCCAGCTTGGAAGGTCATACTTATGTTGTTCACGGCACTTAGTGTAAGCTGTCGCTATTTTGCCCTGAAATTTTAGCATGGCATGGATGTGACCAGGGCAGTGGATCTGCCCTGATTGGTTAGGATTTGCCCTGATATATGCCATTTGCCCTCGATGCCCCGCGAAATACGCCTATGTGTATCGTTCAATTACAGCCTGTAAACTTGAAAATGTCACTTCATGAATCGTCATACTGATGATTTGTCGTGATCATACTTATAATACTTTCAATGTTAATTTGATTTAAGAAGACTAATTCCGCTTGTTGGCGACAGGCAAACAAAAAGATTATGCATCTGCGTTTTATTCTAAAACAAGTTAAATGACAAATCAAATGACCTTGTCTTGATCATGACCAATCAAACAGCTTCTTGTTTATAATGTTTCTCATGTTGAATGTAGAGAAAATGACACTTCGTCTGCCAAATGTTGTGAATCACAGAGTGCCAAAATCTGTATGTACCAACACTAATTTTTTGCATATATATCAATTTTGGATGCTGTAAATATTACATGCTGTGTCTCCGTGATAGTGAGACAAATATCAACATTTTGGAAACCTCCCAAGAGCCACAAAAACAGAAGCCTGATGAATATGGTCAAGGCCCAAAACTCCAGAGTAGGGGAGACCGGGGCACCTCGGTCCACTTTTTCATTTTTGGCTCTCAAGCGAAAACTTCTCTAAGTATATATGAAAAATATATTTAGCGATTGACTTCAAACATCTACAGGCTACAGTGACCTTATGTCAAATTAAGTCAGTCTACATTGTACAAATGAAGAGAAAAATGATATGTGGAAATATGTTTTTTTATGGTCCAACGTGCCCCGACTCTGGGATACGTACGTTGTACTGCCATGTGGGGCACGCTGGACCACGGATTTAACGTGCCACGAGGTCCAACGCGCCCCGGTCTCCCCTAAGGCAAGCAAGGTGAACGGATATGTGGTTGAACAGAACCTGTCTTGTTTCATGCATTGAAAGTAGTCAACTAGGACTACATTTCCCATCCTAAAAATGCCATAATTAGAATTTAGAGGTATTTCTATAATTTATACAATTATTAACGGAATTTCCGTGACTATCGTAGAAATGTATATATTGTCTGCAATAATTAGATGAAAATGTGCTGTTATCTTAGGAGAAATGTACAATTTCCCATTTTTCTGAAATTATTCGTAAATTTGTTTGGCTATTTTGGTAATTATTTCACAATTATTGCAGATATTTTCATGATTATTGCAAATATTTTCAAAATTATTTGAGTTATTTTTGTGATTGTTACCAAAAGAAAGGGGACAGTGTTTTGCCAATGTCTTTGCAATTGCAATTGTACAGTACTAGAAAATGCCCATTATAGTAAAAGAAGTTTACAATGAATTATCATGAAGTGATGCTGTCGTGTTAAACAATGTAAGAGTAAGGGAATATTTTATGGACATTTGGTACTGGTATTTAGAGTGACATGTACGTGTTTAAACCTGAATAGGCTAGCAAATTGAAAGTGGTTAATTGTTGAAATGTTCGTGTAGATGGGAAAGAGATGTTGGCTGGAGATGTTATGAAGAAGCAGGTAGAGCCTGATGAGTTGCGGGAGCAATTCGTCCTGGTAGGTGGCGTTCGGTGTGGCAGTGTGTGCAGCGTAAAACAAACAAAGACACTTGCTGCCCTCTGTGGAGTAAAATGTGAGAGATATGCAGTTTCATGCACTCCTGGTGGCAGATGAGTGGTGGAGTATGAAAACATAAATGAGAGAGGAGTTAGACCATTGTGGGCTGCCATCTGAAGTATGAGAGCAACAAAGAAGGATAGGTGGATAGTTTGAGTGAGTAACATGTCTGTGGGAGGTGTTAATAGCTGGCAACTGCGGTGGTCATGTGGCCTTAGATTTAACTCAAATATCAGTGGGTATAGAGGAGCTGCATAGTCTCACGAAATTAGACCTGTGAAATGTATATCGAATCAAATAGAAAGGGTCAATTGCAGAGACTGATTTGCATGACCAAGCAAAAAGTGGTCTATTTATTGGATTTTATGGCAATTTTGAAATACAAATTTGCTCGGATGACATTGCTAAGCTCACAAACATAATGTGGGAATCACAAAAAGTTCTGCAGTGATTGGCTATCTCAGACAAAAGTCAAGTCCAGCAAGGGGCCTCACATTGTGGTTCAGCATAGGTCCTCATGCTACCGCAATCCGGCCCGGCAGTGTTTCAATGCTGGCCGAGTCCTTCTGTGCGTCCGCGAGGCATGATTGGACTTTCGCGTGACTACAATCAAAGATTGACTGCAGGACGACGCTGTTAGCACTAGATAGAGATTCGCTGCTGTTGCCTGCTCACCTAGAGAGGAGTTTACAGATTTCTTTAATAGGATTTCTGCATTCCTCAGGGGAAGGGCTATGTTGATAACACTCGCACAGGCTGGTTTTCATTCCAATGACTGTTTATTGACAATTAATGAGCTGTCTCAGCGAAAATCATGCAGAGCCTGATTGATGACCGACTCGGAATTGGCTGAAACTTTCAACACATCAAGGTTCAGGTCTTCAAACATGCAAGTGATGGTCAAAAGTCCAAATTTCATTTTTTAAGGTTATCCGTCCCGAGCAGCAACGTAAATCAAACCTTTCACTACGTAATTATTTTGGTTAGAATCAAACGTTGGGCCAAACAACGTATGACAAAGGTAGGGCAAAGGTAATTTCCAAATGTTGCACTCAGATGGAAAACCAAACGTAAGTCGTAACCTTAGTAAGAGGTTGGCAGATAGTTTGTTTTATAGTTTGGCCTAACGTTTGGTTCACACGTAAGTCATACCTTTGGTTGAGAGGTTGGAAGAACGTTTAGTTGTAACGTTTGGCTAAACATGTCAGTCATACGTAAGTCATACCTTTGGTTGAGAGGTTTGAAGAACGTTTGACTATTACGTATGACCATACCTTTGATTCAAAGGTTTGTAGAACATTCATTTGAGAGGTTTTTAAAACCTTAGACTATTACGTAAGTCATACCTTTGGTTGAGAGGTTTGAAGGACGTTTGACTACTACGTATGACCGTACCTTTGATTTATAGGTTTGTGGAACATTCATTTGAGAGGTTTTAGCAACCTTAGACTGTTACATGTTACCATACCTTTGATTCATAGGTTTATCAAAGGTATGGTCACACATTTGGCAATACGTAAGTTCCAAGGTTTCTCCAACGCATTTTTGATATGTATGGACAACGTTTGAAAGTAATGTTCAGGACAAACGTCTGATCATACGTATCTGCCAAAGGTTTGTTGAAGGTTTGCGCAAAGTTGCAGAACCTAGGATCCTGATTCTCAGAGAGCCTTGTAGCGCCATCTATTCAATACCTATTCCAATCTATCTGGTAACTTTGTAATTATAAAAACTCCAACAGGACGTTTGCTGTTGACGATTAGATGAAGCCATGAAGAAAAAGTTGATACACAAGTCACAAATAAATCACATATGTACTTTTAAAAATGTGAAAGCTTATCCTGGTTAAAAAAAATTGAAATTTTTTCCACACCCACAGAGATGCATATGAGAATTGTATAAGACCCAAATTTAATGGTGCCTCATTGCAACTGTCCCAGATGCCGAGAATGTTCCAATTTTATCACGGTAAAATTGCAGTAACATTTTCAATTTCACCATGCAAGGTAAGTGTTTTTTATAATTTTATCTTATACCGGTAGTCCCTAGTGGACTTGTAGACTGCTCAGTAAAATGAGGAAGAAAAGTCTATTAATTTTGGGAGCATCGGCTATATCCTGGTTTAGACCCCTAATGGCACGGGAAATCTTTGGCACATATTTATACGTTAGTGCATACAATTTCAAAATGGCAATATATCAGACCACATATTGTGTCCACTGTTTCTTCCATGGGCTTTCAGATGTACACGTCATATTTCCAAAACATGTTACACTAAATAACGGCCATGATTATTAATAATCCATTTCTGTTAGAGTGACAACAAGCTGTAGGATTAGGCCCCTAAGGGGCATTGCTGAACCACAAAGCACATTTTCATTGAGTAACAGCACTAGGTTATGCACATCACACACTAATTGCCCGTTATTTAGTGGGGTATTACAGGAGATTTGACACACTTTTTGACTGCTGGAAGAAATAAGCCCCTAAGGGGCTTAAACCAGGAGTATATATAGAGCGACAGAACAGGTTTTTATTGTGTTTTAACAGTTACTACAGTTAATTATAGTTACAACAGCTAATAAGTAATTATGTTATGTTTTGGGGAGACGCATATTTGACTTATATTGTGCTTGGAGGGGTCTAATCCTACAGGCATTTACAACGTGCATAAACATCTTACACTAAATAACGGCCATGATGATCACTCATACATCACTGTAGGAGTGACAACAGGTTGTAGGATTAGCCCCCTCAGGGGCATTGCTAAACCACAAAGTACATTTCAATCACAAAACAACTGCAGGTAGTGCTCTTCGCACACACTTAATGCCCGTTATTTAGTGGGACAGTACAGGTAACTTGTCACACTTTTGGACTGCTGGTAGGAATAGACCCCTAAGGGGCTTAAACCAGGAGTATATATAGAGCGACAGAACAAGTTTCAGTTATGTATTACAGTTGCTACAGTTAATTACAGTTACTACAGCTAGTAAGTAATTATGTCATTTTACTTATTATACAATCTGAAGAGGGCAATATATTTGATGGGGTTAGAGAAAAAATGGGGTGTAGTTTTTTTTGGGGAGACGCATATTTGACTTATATTGTGCTTGGAGGGGTCTAATCCTACAGGCATTTACAACGTGCATAAACATCTTACACTAAATAACGGCCATGATGATCACTCATACATCACTGTAGGAGTGACAACAGGTTGTAGGATTAGCCCCCTCAGGGGCATTGCTAAACCACAAAGCACATTTCCATCAAAAAACATCAGCAGGTAGTGTTTTTCACACACACTTAATGCCCGTTATTTAGTGGGACAGTACAGGTAACTAATCACACTTTTGGACTGGTGGTAGGAATAGACCCCTAAGGGGCTTAAACCAGGAGTATATATAGAGCGACAGAACAAGTTTTTGTTATGTATTACAGTTGCTCACAGTTAATTATAGTTACTTCTGTAGCTTTATATATATACTCCTGTTTCTTCCAGCAGTCCAAGAGCAATACTTGCTGGTGAGAATAGACCCCTAATTCGATCCCAATTAGGAGCAAAAATAGGAGAACCATTTTGGTTTAAGCTTGGACACCATCTTGGATCGGATGGAAGAAAATGAATATATATAATTGAAATTCTCAGACCCCAAAAACCCATATTTCAACCAAAATAGCCAAAGAGGTAAAATATACCCCAAAATTACCACCACCATCCGGTTTTTGCAAAACACCACTATCCGGTTTTCGCAAAACAAATGTGTGTTGGATGTCAAAGGCTGCATGCAATCTGAGATGATTTTGGCCAATTACAATCTTATATTCAAGAGGAGAGACATGAAATTCTTGGCAGGGTATCATTTTGACTAGTGTAACCACTTGCAAGTAATACTATGAGTTGTCATTTTGCATGTGAAATGTTTTAGGGATCAAAACAACTTTCATCCTTTCATTGTTTACACTTGACAAAGCTGCATCATGACAAAAGGCACGAGGCGACCTCGGACACGAAGACGAATATCATAATTGAATTCTCAGACCCCAAAAACCCATGTTTTGACCCTAATAGGGCAGTTCCATCCAAATTATGAGCAAAAATATGCGAAGTATACCTGTGGTGGCCATTTTGAATTCCATATTTGAAGGTCGATCAACTTGGATTAAATGAAATGAAAATGGATATCATAATCAAATTCTCAGAGACCCCAAAACCCATGTTTGGGCCCAAACTGTGGCGATCAATCCCCAATTAGGAGCTAAAATTGGTGAAATACACCTTTGGCGGCCATTTTGAATTACAGCCTGGACACTGTCTTAGGAAAATGTATATGGACTATACTGGATATCATAATGGAATTCTAATACCCCAAAAACTCATGTTTGGGCCCAAACTGTGGTGATCAATCCCAATTAGGAGCTAAAATAGGTGAAATACACCTTTGGCGGCCATTTTGAATTGCAGCTTGGACACTGTCTTGTTATGAAAATGTAAATGGACTATATTGGATATCATAATGGAATTCTAAGACCCCCTAAACTTTTTACCACAAAGAGAACATCCCTGTGACTTTTCTCCACAGCGTTTCCTCATAATTTATGTCCATTGACACTTTGCTTCTGACTGAATTTTTTACCACAACCAGAACATCCATACGGCTTCTCCCCAACATGATTCTTCTGACTGAATTTTTTACCACAACCAGAACATCCATACGGCTTTTCTTCACTAAGGGTTTTCATGTGGACATCAACATTTTGCCTGAATAACATCCACAATATGGCTTTTCTACAATGTGTGTACTCATATGTATATCAAAGCTTCTCTTTCGGCTGATCTTCGCAGCACAAACACTTTATTGTCAGGTGTAGATGAAGACTCCAGTATGTGCGTGTTTTCATGTGTATGTTAAGTTGTAAACATTAACCTTGAGGCAAAAATTTTTAAACCAGAAACGAAGCTAACATATGGCTGCTGAGAAATATTTTCATAGTTTCTGTAGTTCTGCACTGTGTTTTCGCATGTGGGAATCGACACTGTGCTTCTGACTAAACTTTTTACAACAAATAGAACAACCATACGGCCTCACTCCAGTGTGTGTTCTCATGTGGACATCGAGGCTTTGCTTCTGACTAAACCTTTTGTCACAAACAGAACATTCATATGGCTTCTCACCACTATGTCTCCTCATATGTGTTTTAAGATAGCCTTTTTGGCGAAATTTTGCCCCACACACAGAACATTCATATGGCTTCTCACCACTATGTGTTCTCATGTGGATATCAACATGACCCTTTTGACTGAACATTTTCCCACAAACAGAACATCCGAATGGCTTCTCACCACTGTGTGTTTTCAAGTGGTAATCGAGAATATTCCTCTGATTGAACCTTTTCCAACAAACAGAACATCCGCACTGCTTCTATCCAGTGTGTGTTCTATTGTGGACATCCAAATTTGACTTCTGACCAAAACTTTTGCCACAAACAGAGCATCCAAATGGCTTCTCTCCACTGTGTGATCTCATGTGGACGTCCACGTTTTGCTTATGACTGAAAGTTTTGCCACAAACAGAACATCCATATGGCTTCTCTCCACTGCGTCTTTTCTTGTAAATTCTTTTTTGACTTCCTCTTTTCTCACAGACTGAACATGTGTACGACTGCTGTCCAGAGTGGGGTTTCTTAGTTGGTGTGACCTTGCTTTGGCCCTGAATCCTTTTACCAAAAACAGTACAATCCAATTGTTCATAATCCATTTCACTATATGGATTACCCAGTTCTGCTTTGGGGTTTAAGCTGATGGACCTTTCCCCATCACTGTGCATCCCAATGTTGTCTTCTGATCTGCTTTTGAAATTCTCTTCATCGCTTCGGTCACCAGTTGGTTCTGCTTTGGGTATTACAGTCATGGAAAATCCACCATCACGAGTTCTGATATGATCTTCTTGACCATATTTAATAACCGTTTCAACAATTCCGTCATCATTTGGTTTCTCTTTTGGCACTGAATTATTGGAACATCCACCTTCATGAGTTGTGATTTGGTCTTCTTGGCCACTTGGTTAATCCATTTCACCAATTTCATCTTCATTTGGTTCTGACTTTGGTATTAAAGCTGAGTAACGCCCACCAATGCTCAGGGTTGTGACACTGTCTTTTAATCCGCATTCACTCTTCCATCTTTGACTGCAAATGTCATATTTGTGAGGTTCCTGTCCAAGACAACCGGTTTAGGATTCTGGAGTCACATACTCATGATAACGGTTTGCAGAAGTGGCCATTGTAGAAGTGGCCATTGAAGAAGCGGCCATTGTAGAAGTGGCCATTGAAGAAGCGGCCATTGTAGAAGTGGCCTTTGTATAAGCAGCCATTGTGGTAGCTTATCTTAGCCGTACAAATGAGATCATAATATAACAAGATAAACTGTCACCAGAGAATATTCAGCTGAAATCAATCCCGAAATGATTGATCAATATTTCAGTTTCTTACAGAAAATTGAAATATATTGAATAATCCTTTTTTTTCTTTTGCCTGTGAATGTTAAAGTATTTTAAAATCCATGTTCTTGAGCTCTCTGCAAAAAAAACAAGAAAAAAAAAACAAACTGTTTAAAAAATATATAACAATATTTGGATGACAGTGAAAAGATGTTGCTCAAACAATTTATTTTAACCTTTTATCAATACACAATTAAGTTTATTTGACCGTCACATAGTACAATCATATTTCTTTCTGCACCTGCTGAATTCTACTATAAATTCCGCAGTTCTGCAGGAAGCTGAAGAATTCAGCATTTTCCTACAGAAATGTCTGAATTGGTGGTCCTCTGTCATCGCAGCATTTCTGAAGAGTCTTGCTACAGAATCTGTAATTCTACAGTAGTTTATGCACTAGCTGTAGAATTCTGCAGGCAGCTGCAGAATTTGTGAAATTCTGTAGGAAGCTTGCAGAATGACGCCGGAAGCTGCAGCATTCTGCAGTTCTGCAGATCCCTGCAGGATTTCTGAACCTGTGTTACTTATGTGAAGTTCAGATCTCTTTGACCAAAGAAACATGGTTTGGGGGTCGGCAGCCCTGGGGGGTTAAGTTTAGGTGTTCCTCTGTCACTGCAGCATTTCTGAAGAGTTTCTGTAGCAGAATCTGTATAAAGTTCTGTAGAGTTTGCAGCTTGGGAGGTTTTATGCAGAAGCTGCAGAATTTCACTAATTCTGGGCCCAGGATTTCTGGGCTTGCCACTGGATCAAAATGTGGTCGGGCCACACAACCCTTTAGCGACCATCAACAACATTTTGGACAAGCTCAAAATTATTGCGGGCCCCCCCCCCACAAATTTTGACCTATGCCCATCGATTGGTGCTCTATTTTCCTATGTAGAAGGCGCCTGCTAACCAAGAGCATCAATAGACAATCATTAGGCAAGGCCCCACAATATTTTAAGGCTGTGTTCTTGTGGCATTGGCATCAAGGCTGGAAAAAGTTTTAAATCCTACTGGAAATTTTTGGAAGGCCCAAATTTTTAACTTGGAAGTAGTCGCTTGATTGGTGACTGCTTGGTAGTCAGGTCACATTTCCAGAAAAAGGGCTTATTTAAGGCGCCCAAGGCATTTTTTAGTAGAAGCAGGCAACAAGTTGATTCTTATGTAAAATTTTCTGTAGATTTCAAATTTCACTGTTGCCAAGCTGAAATATGACTCCTTAACCCCCTAATTAGCATACAACAAGATGGCCACCAATTTCCTTTGTTTAGTGATAATTTGGCTTCTACTTGCACTAGGGCAGATTTCACGAAAAGAGCTCTTAAAAGGTACCTTAAACTTTCCAACCCTTTTGTTATCTCTCTGTTGCTTCCTGAAGCAAGTAAACCTATTACTAAGTAAGATGTGAGGTAAGGAATAAATATCAATAAAATATTCCTCAAATATGTAGCTTTTTCCTCTTAAAAAGATATTTTTTATGCCTCATGAGGACAATTTTGGACGACCAAACTTACTGGTGATCAGACATGCTTACTTTGGCACTCTGTGGAATCTGCTAAAACCAATTCAGGAAAATGTAATGGTATGTGATTAATAAAAAACATCTTGAAAATTATTTTGGAACCATTTTTAATTGTCTTGGTCATTATAAAGCTCGAAAAAAATGAAAAATAAAAACAGACTGCTAATGTAACTCGATTCCGTCTCAGGACACTGAGGTTACATTAGCTACTTTTACATGGAAATGTTTCTGTGTTCTCACTTCCTTTGCCAATTTCAAACATGAAATTATAATATTTTATTGAAAAACGTGTCTTATTTGCCTATATACATCACCAAAAACATAAACGACTGGGTGTGGTACCTGTTTCTTTATTGCTAATGTAACTGCAATTTTGCATCCGTCCATTTAATAGTGTTACATTAGCAAAATGCGTACATAAAAATTATGTTAAAAAACACATGATTAGATCTCAAATTTTTTCTGAACTGAAAGCCAGGTCTCCCAAGAGTAGGCCAGGGGTGGTACCCTGCTGGTGACTTCATTTATATTGCAGTAGGATCAGTATAAAAAATTCCGTCCTCCATCATTCATCGTTGTTACATTAGCACAAGGCCATATTTTTAGCTACTCTGACCTACCAATCCAACAGAAAAGATTGTTTACCCATGATTTTATTTAATGGATTGACACAATAAAAGATTTAGATTTCAGCTTTTTTTAGTCCTGCCAGCTATCCTCAGAAGAAGCACCCTGAGAAAATCTGAGAATCTATGAATCGATTTGTCTGGCCTTATCAGTATTGTGCTAATGTAACTTGTGGACAAGCTGTGGTAAGTCATTTTGCAGCTTTTTCGTGAAATCTGCCCTAGGACAACAAGTAAAAGGTGTATTTTGATTTTTTTTTGACCTTCTGATTTCAAATTTGATGACTGCAAAGTGGAATTGTGACTCCTTAACCCCCTAATTATCATAAAACAAGATCGCCGCCAATTTCCTTTGTTTAGTGATAATTTGGCTTCTACTTGCACTAGGACAACAAGTAAAAGGTGTATTTTGGTGTTTTTTGACCTGCTGAGTTCAAATTTGATGACTACAAAGTTGAATTATGACTCCTTAACCCCTAATTAGCATAAAACAAAATGGCTGCCAATTTCCTTTGTTTAGTGATAATTTGGCTTCTACTTGCACTAGGACATACAACAAGTAGAATGTGTATTTTGATGTTTTTACATCCAATGAACACAAATGTGACAACTAACTACATAGTTGAATTATGACTACTTCAACCCTTAGCATACAGTATACAATGCAGACAAGTTATTGTGGTGTGGCCTAAAAAGGGGTTCTTTCCAGTACAGAATGAGTCAATTTAGCGTTTTGGAGCAAATTTCGAGAGCAACATTTACTTGGCTTTGGAGGGTTGACAATTGTATGTATAGTAACATGAAACTTGAAAGCTGACATGAAGGGATATCCATCCACATCCATTTGGGTTGGTTAAAATTAGTTTTCTAGTGATATGGATGGGTGAAATTGAAAATACATGAGGAGGATTTTGTGTTTCTCAGGAGATTATCTACACTGACAGTAATATTTATTTAGCTTTTGGAGGGTTGACAGTTGTAGTAGCATGGATATAAAGCTGCCAAATGAGAGTTGACATCAAGGGCTATCCATCCACATCCCATTGGGTAGGTTAAAAATGAGTTTTCTAGGGATTAAGATAGGTGAAATTGAAAATACAAGGGAGGATTTAGGGTTTCGGATGATATTTTCGACACTGGCAGCTACATTTATTTAGCTTTTGGAAGATTGACAATTGTGATAACAAAGAAATCAAGATGCCAAATGATAGCTGACATCAAGGGCTATCAATCCACATCCATTTGGGTTGGTCAAAATGAGTTTTATAGCGATGAGGATAGGTGAAATATAAAATACAAGGGAGGATTTTGTGTTTCTCTGGAGATTATCAACACTGATGGTAATGTTTATTTAGCTTTTGGACGGTTGATAGTTGTAGTAACAAGGACATCAAGTAGCCAAATGAAAGCTGATGTCAAGGGCTATCCATCCACATCCATTGTACCTGGTTAACAATGAATTTTTCTAGTGATTAGGATAGGTGAAATTAAAAATACATGGGAGGATTTTGTATTTCTTAGGAGATTATCGACACTGATGGTAATATTTATTTAGCTTTTGGAGGATTGATAGTTGCAGTAACCAGGAAACAAAGGTGCCAAATGAAAGCTGACATCAAGGGCTATCCATCCACGTCCATTTTGACTGGTTAAAAATGACTTATCTAGTGATTAAGTTAGGTGAAATTGAAAAATGCAACGGAGGATTTTGTGTTTCGGAAGAGATTTTTGAAACTGACAGCTACATTTATTTAGATATTGGATGGTTAACATTCGCAGTAACAAGGAAACCAAGGTGCCAAATGAAATATGACATCAAGGGCTATCCATCCACATCCATTTGTCTGGTTAAAAATGAATTTTCCAGTTATTAGGATAGGTGAAATTGAAAATAAATGGGAGGATTTTGTATTTCTTAGGAGATTATCGACACTGATGGTAATATTTATTTAGCTTTTGGAGGATTAATAGTTGCAGTAACAAGGAAAAAAAGGTGACAAATGAAAGCTGACATCAAGGGCTATCCATCCACATCCACTTTGACTGGTTAATGGTGACTTATCTAGTGATTAAGTTAGGTGAAATTGAAAATGCAAGGGACGATTTTGTGTTTCGGAAGAGATTTTTGAAACTGACAGCTACATTTATTTAGATATTGGATGGTTAACATTCGCAGTAACAAGGAAACCAAGGTGCCAAATGAAAGCTGACATCAAGGGCTATCCATCCACATCCATTTGTCTGGTTAAAAATGAATTTTCCAGTGATTAGGATAGGTGAAATTGAAAATAAATGGGAGGATTTTGTATTTCTTAGGAGATTATCGACGCTGATGGTAATATTTATATAGCTTTTGGAGGAATAATAGTTGCAGTAACAAGGAAAAAAAGGTGCCAAATGAAAGCTGACATCAAGGGCTATCCATCCACATCCACTTTGACTGGTTAATGGTGACTTATCTAGTGATTAAGTTAGGTGAAATTGAAAATGCAAGGGACGGTTGTGTCTTTCAGAAGAGATTTTTGAAACTGATAGCTACATTTATTTACATTTTGGAGAGTTGAAATTTGCAGTAACAAGGAAACCAAAGAGCCAGATGAAAGCTGACATCAAGGGCTATCCATCCACATCCATTTGGACTGGTTAAAATTGAATTTTCCAGTAATTAGGATAGGCGAAATTGAAAATACATGATAGGATTTTGTGTTTCTTGGGAGATTATCGATACTGGCGGTAATATTTATATAGCTTTGGGAGGATTGATAGTTGCAGTAGGAAGGAAACAAAGATGCCAAATGAAAGCTGACATCTATGGCTATCCATTTACATCCATTTTACTGGTTAAAAATTAGTTTTATAGTGATTCGGATAGGGGAAATTGTAAATACATCGGAGGATTTTGTGTTTCGAATGAAATTTTTGACACTGACAGGAGTGAGTGAGTGAGTTTGTGTTTTACGCCCCATCAGCACCAGTGTGGGCTATTTAGAGGCAAGACACTGACAGGAACATTTATTTAGCTTTTGGAGGGTTGAAACTTGTAGTGACAAGGATATAAAGATGCCAAATGAAAGCTGATATCAAGGCCTATCCATTCACATCCATTTTGACTGGTTCAAAATGACTTACTTAGTGATTAGAATAGGAGAAACTGAAAATACATGGGAGCATTTAGTGTTTCAGAGGATATTTTCGACACTGACAGCAACATTTATTTAGCTTTCGGAGGGTTGACAGTTTTAGTAAAAATGAAACCATGCCAAATGAAAGCCCCCCCCCCCCATAGCCCACTTCTAGCATGGCTACCAAGTATAAACAGGAAATGCGAGGAAAAAAGATTCTAGAGGCTTTTCTGAATTTGTGTCCTATTGCAGTCAAAAGACAAATTACTGCAAAGCAAGGGTTAGTTTTGGCTACCTTGTTTACACTAATTGTGGGTGAAGGGGTTAAAATTCTATTTTGTAGTCGCATAATTACTATTCAAGATGTCAAAAACCATCAAAATACACTCCTCACATCAAGTGACTCAGTTGATGTCCTGGTGCAATCAAAAGCAAAATTATCGCAAAACAACGGAAATTGGCGGCCATTTTGTTTGATGCTAATTATGAGTGAATAATTCATAATTCAGCTTTTTAGTGTCAAAATTTGAATTCAGTAGGTCAAAAACCTCAAAATGCACCTTCTGCTTGTTGCTCCAGTGCAATTAGAAGTCAAAATATTGCTAACAAGGGAAAATTAGGAAAAAATTGGCGGCCATCTTGTTTTATGCTATTTAGGGGGTTAAGGAGTCATAATTCAACTTTGTAGTCATCAAATTTGAACTCAGCAGGTAAAAAAACACCAAAATACACCTTTTACTTGTTGTCCTAGTGCAAGTAGAATCCAAATTATCACTAAACAAAGGAAATTGGCGGCCATCTTGTTTTATGCTAATTAGGGGGTGAAGGAGTCATATTTCAGCTTGGCAACAGTGAAATTTGAAATCTACGGAAAATTTTACATAAGAATCAATTTGTTGCCTGCTTCTACTAAAAAATGCCTTGGGGTGTTCACTTTTTTGAAAATGTGACCTGACTATTGGTGAAAAATTCGCCTTGCTTTACGAAATTGCCTGGAAATTCATATTTTTGTAGCCCTGACTGGTGCCCTGTGAATATGATTTTTGCATATATTCAGGCCTTCAATTCTGAAATGAGAAATTTTACTAGGCACCATATTGTTTTTTTATATTGAAATTACGTGCAGTCAAGTTAATGTGATTTTAAGAATATTGCCTTCCTCGTTGCAAAAATATGTGCTAAACTGTGAATTTTTCTGTAAAAAAATGTGGCAACTCTTAGACAACATAGTGATATTGTCTGAAAATTTTATTAAAAAAGCTCGATTCTAAGTGCCCGAACCGTAGTGATTTTGTCTGCTACATTTTGAAATGTGCAAAACTCCAATTTTCAAATTGTCCTGTAAAATTCAAAAATAGAGTTGCTGCGCTAATTTTTCGGCTTTTATCGTCTCTTTGGGCATTCTTTAAAATGGTGTCTTTACTTTTGGTGTAACTTGTTGGTAAGGTCATATTTTATTACAAAAACTGAAATGTGATAAACAAGTCAAAAGGCAGACAGGAAATGGTCACAGCTGAATGAATTTTGGCACAAAGACACTAGTTGATCTAAGGATCAACACCATATAATTTGTTTTGTCCAAAAATATTTCTTTGCAAAATTATAAGCCAAAATCAGGTGTTTGGTTTCTTTTGCTGGTGAATGTACTTTTTTTTCTTACAGAGAAGTCATGAAAAATGCAACAATTTTAGCTTTACAGCCTTTTTATATCATAACTTCTATGTATGACAATCAGCCCAGAATTAATTATATTTTTCAATATTTTTTATTTATTAACCAGTCCCCCCCTTGAGATGAAATGGTGGCCCCCTTATAAAATTCCGGTATAAACCACTTGAAATGCACCCAAATAGAACACTGCATCAGTGGATGATCAGCTTGGACTGAGCTCAACAGTAGGCCATTGACATCCTAGGACATGTTTGTTATCAATGCTCTCTGCTAGCAGGCCATACAATAAACAGGGATCACAAAATCCAAGAAAGTTGCTCACCTTCACAAATTCATGTGTCTTCCAAGATGGTGGACAAGAAGTTGTACTTGTAATTCACACTTTTTCCAATGGATGGCTCTGTGGATAAATATTTAATAATAGCCACCTAGTAGTATATCCACAGACACAACCCTGTATCAGTCAATTGATATCCAGTATAAATATCATTATAAACAGACCAGTACAGTCAGTCCTGGCGACTGCCTGTGGTATATCATACAACTGAGGCTATACTTGTTTTTGGGTCATCTCCAATTTTTTGTGAGACTTGCTATGAATCAAAAACAGGATGTTGAAGGATTTTTTTCTGAAATTTCAAGATGTTGGCCTTAGTCTAAAATTGGTGAAGCTGCAACCCATTGAATTTTTAAGTGATGTCCAAAAATAAGAAATTGTCCCTTTTCGAAAATGTTTTAATCTGTTTTACTGTTTTAATTATCCTATAATTTCAAATTTTCAGAGACAAAAACCACGTCGAGGGATAAATAATAAAACACATGCAGCAACATGTAACAAGCGAGAAGGCCTACAAAACATGGAAATGGTATTTAAAGGGTGAGAGACATGTTTTTCGCTGTTGTTGTTTTTTTTTTCATTGTAAAATTTCACATTCATATTTAATTGTTTTGCACCATACCACATGACCTAGTTTCAATTGATAGCGGGATCATGTGGAGCTATGTGGGATAAAAAAATTAAAGCTGATATTGGCCGAAATGTATACACGTCCTGACCAAGATCTTTAATTTATAGACTAATATGACCAATGTGTTTAATTTTATTACTAGCAAATACAGGGATGATTTGGTGAAACAAAAAAAAAAGGGGGGGAAAATTGTGAAAGTCCAGACCCTATCAGCGTGCCTCGACGGCCCAACGTCGGCCCAAAGCCGGTCCGATGCTGCTGACATCGGACCGACGCCGGGCCGACGCCGGACCGCCGAGGCACGCTGACAGGGGACTAGATAATGTCATAAATTTGGCTGAATATAACACATATATTACTGAAAATAAGTAATACAATTTAATAATATCTCTAGAGATTAACTCAAAGAAAGTATATGATGTACAAAAACATGGCAACTATTTGAGTTAAAAGATCTCAGGCTGTGGGAGACAAAAAAGGATATTGTTCAAGGTTACACTTATGGTTGCAGCAAAAATCTGCAAAGTACAAATTCAAGGTCTTTTCTTGGACTTTCTGAGATGAAACTTATGAAATTCCAAGGACTTTTGTGGCAATTTTGAAAACATTTTCTGGCACCAACACTAAAGTATGCATAGGGGATCTAGTTAAATGAGTCTCATCAATAAAAGATAACGTGCACAAGGCACTTTAAAGGGCATTCTGCAAATCATCTGACTGCTGTGGTGTTTTGTCCTAATTGTTGACCTCTTGTTGTTTTGATAAATTCTCATTGTTCTATGAATAGATCGGGGTGGGGAAGCCCCTCAATGACATCACAGGACTCCCTCCTTCCAGTTTTTCTAGGATGGTTTTACTGGGTCCCTAAAAGGGTGTCTAAACAGAACTATGAACTCAGAACTTCTTTATTTTTACATGATCAAAAATCAAAACAGCATACATAAGGATAACAACATGATAATCTCACAGTGTTAATAACACAACAAGATAATGTCAGTAAATATGTATATATATATATATTTAAAAAATAAAAAGGAAATGTACATGGTCCTGTAAAGTTTGAATGAAATTGATGCAGTATTTTGTCTCAAAATTTGTCCACAAGATTCCAGAGAAGACAGTAGGGTAGAATGCCCTGATAATAAACACTTAAGGAAAGTTTGATATAAGTTTCCTGTGTTTATATTCGACCTTGTCATTTAATGTGTATTTTCATAAGAAGTTGAGACTTGGACCAGTATGGCCAGGGCCGTTGGACCATTGTAAATCAGATTGACTGAAAAGAAATAATTGGAAAAATGCCAGCTCTGTAATTTTGGACAGTAATGGAGCATCTAAAAATCAGGGTTGCAATTTTTATTGATTTTTTTTTCTTTTTTTTAATCGAATGATTGTAATCTGATTTAAATCAAATGAATAAATTTAAATTTAAAAAAAATCATGATTTTTTCTATAAATCAAGATTTAAATCACTTGATCTAACACTGCAACCCTGCTAAAAGTCCTGTACAATATGACGGTACAGTAAGTTCGGTTGGCTAATCTTCCAGCCTTTCTGGCTGAAACAGGACTTAACAGGCCTATAATTACCAAGGTACATATTTTGATATAACAATTCTGCAATGATACGAAAGTGTTTGTTGTGATCTGTGAGAGTACAATTTGGTGTTTGCTTACTCTTCTCATTTATTACATGGCTGCCCAACGGGCATGGCGATTTCAGGAAAGGTGGTTTTCAAAAAAGGAGAAATTGACTGGCTAAAAAAAAATTTTCATTTTCTTTTTTTATCCACTACTATAGAATGTAGATAAATTTGATTTGGCATAAGGCTAGCTAATTAAGGCAAATGTCAGGAAGTGAGTCAATAAATAGATTTTACTTATATTTAAAGAAGCTTTCAATTGATAGCCAAAAAAATTAAAAAGTTGACCAACAAGCTCGGTCTCCCCTACCTAAAGGGTCATTGTTCCAAGCAGTAGTGGTTCGAGGGGGGAGGTTCAGGGGGTTCAGACCTCCCCCTTTGATTAGTACATTTTAATGTAAAAAAAAAAGGTGTTTTGATATTTTCAGCACATTTCCATTCGTAGACCCCCCACCCGACATTTTCTGGATCCGTCCCTAATGAGGAGTTACTACAGTTCCCAGGGCTGATTTCTGTTTGATTGAAAGGGTGTGGCTGCAATGTAACAATTTCAATATAGGCCTAGATCGTCATCAAGGATGCATACACACAAACTTCCTTAATCACATTACAATTTTCAAAATAGTCTGCAGTTAATTGTATCAATCATTAAAACAATTCCCTATTTCTCTGATAGCGATGTTCAACATGCCCATTGTAAATTGTTTTGCCTTCCTCATGGTGATATGCTGGATAATATTATGATATACATGTAAGACAAGTTGACTCATCCCAGTAATACACATTAATAAAGGTCAGGTATTGCATTTATTGAGAACAACACCATGGATTTCCACACCAGACAGTCATGTCCCTCTTCATTTTCATCATTCATGCCGGCTGATCCAAGACGATATATCCTTTTAAATGGCTCGTGGATTTAAGAACATGAAGACAGAGAGAACGAGGTCTGCTTTCATGTTGATGTTGCTGCTTGCTTTTGGGTCCTGTGTTGTTCTTCAAGGTAAATTGCTTGTGCATTGAATATTTTCACTTACAGTAAACTGGGATTGGCTTTTGTCAATATGTTATGCGGAATGAGAAAACAGTTTTATCCAGAAATGTGCACTTTGTGATGCTGGTGATGGGTCATGATCATACCAATACTTTCAATAGTAATTTGGCAAAATAAGGAAAACTTTCAATAAGCAGAGACCTTCAGACTCGGAAATCGGGCACTGAATATAATACAATGTGCTTGGTAATGAACCGTAATGAAACACATACTATATAAATTTGTATTTTTAGCAGAACTGATCATTTGCTGTGAAGTCCTAAGTGTAGGGGTAACCGGGGCACATTGGGACACTTTGGCCATCTTCTAATTTTATTAATGTTGAAAACAATTAGCAACTCAAAAATTTGCATGAATATCACGAATACACCATTGAGATTAAATCCAAGGCATAACTGATTAGACTGCACTAACCGTCTGCAGCCAGGGAGCAAAATACTGAGTGATCATAACTGTCCCAATGTCCCCGTATAAAGCACTCTATATGTACTAGACCAGTGGCGGATCCAGACACGACAGTCTAGGGGGGGCCCCTACGTGTTTCGGCATTTGCGGCCTGCGTTATCGCAATTTTTCTTCAAAATGCTGCTAATAATCTTGGTGGTGTAGGGGGGGCCCTGGCCCCCTAGGCCCCCCCCTGTATCCGCCAGTGACTAGATATTAAACATAACAAGTGTGTAAGACTGTGCACAGTGCCAAAACGCCTTGTAACGCCAACAGTAAATAACTTTTTTAAACACTTAAAAACATATAACATAAACTGTCCTGAGCGCATGCAGTCATCAATGTAAGTAACATACAGTGCTTTGCAATAAATATGTTCACAAAGCATGGTAATCCACTCTGCCTCAATTCACTGGGGCCTGTGCTGCCCCAGGTCATCCAGTCTACTATGACACTTACATTCTGCCATATAAAGTGCATCCCGTTTTCAGTGTTCCAATTAGCCCTGACATGACTGTTGAACCAAAATGCTAATTTCTCGGGCACCAGTGAGTGTTTTATCAGGATAGCAATTCATAACTGTTCGTTACTATGTGTAGAACTGATGCAAGCATTATAAAGACGCCTAATTGTTGATGGCATCTGTAGACAGGTAAATTTATGGGAGACAAATTTCTGTGAGACACCTGCTTACACGCTAGGTGTCTCTGTCGTCTTTTGTGGTGCTAAGGACTGTATTAGGAGACATTAATGATGTTTATATGATGATTATTATGTACTATTATGGTATTATGGTGGAATTAGCATTGTTCAGAGATTTTGTCTTTTGTGGTGCTAATTCCGCCATAGCAGACTGAATCTGCAAAACATGTCAAATATTGACGAAACAACAGACACTGAGAACTTGTCAGACAGAGATTTGCTGTTAAAAGTCGTCCAGGATGTGGCGGCAATCAAAGTGAACCAAGATAGCCTGAACGACCGTGTTGCCAAGGTCGAAAGTGGAGTGAATTTGAGAGACTTCCAGACAACCCAAACAACACGTGCAAGTGGTGCGAACGGTAACGCTTCCCCTCAATACGACTGGCAAGCGTCGGATACTCCCGATCCGGATCAAGGTTTGACAAATCAGGGAGACTACAGTCCCTCCTCTCAACCAGGAGCAGCTGCAGATTTAGAAGCTGAATACTCAGCCTTGAGCCATTTTCTACAAAGAGTTCGCCCACTCCCAGACGAGGTCCTCCGTGACAATCATAAGGGGTTCAAGAGGGACCACCAAACCACGGCAAGAGTCTTGACGAAATCAGCAAGGTATACTGAAAACATCTTGAAAGTGCTGCACTGTTGCCCAGATTCTGAGGAAACACACGATTTAAGACTTATTGCAAAGTGCATGTTGCAATATTTGAAAACTGAATACGCCTGTCTCATTGTAAGCAATGACAGTGACAATCCAAAAGTGGCAGCCAACTTCAGACGTATTAAGCAAGATTGCACAGGGATGTCCAAGCGAGACCTGGAAGATTACCGCCTAGCCGTGGATATTACAGTTCAAGACACTCGGGGTACTGAACCAAAAAAACCCCAATTTAACCGGCCCAAAAATTCCAATGGTCCCCGGTCAAGTTATAAATCCTTTTTTAAAAGCCATGATAATAATCCTCCCAAGCCATCCTCAACTTCAAATGAGTGACACTGTAAACAATGCTGTCAAAGTTTATAGAAGAATGGGTGAACATTAATACCCCTCAGTATGTGATTGACTGGCTTGCTAATGGAGTGGTCATACCTTTTCGACAGGCTCCTCCTATGCCTTTCGAGTTGCCTAATCAGAGTGTGACAAAAAAGGAGAGATTATTTCTTGACAATGAAATCGCTCGTATGCACAAAAAGGGAATTATTAGTTGTGTACAGGAAAAACCAAAATGTGTGTCACCAGTGGGTTGTGTACCAAAAAAAGGGAAAAACTCTTTCAGAAAAATTATTGACCTCAGACAATTGAACAGTTATTGTACAATACCATCATTTAGAAATGAAGACATTAATGTTGTGGCCTCTATGTTGGAGCCTGATGACAATTTAATTACGGTGGATCTCAAAGATGGATTCCAACATGTAGCTGTGCACCCCAGTTTTAGAACTTACCTTGGATTTTCGTGGTGTCACAAATATTATGTTTACAACTGTTTACCCTTTGGGGGATGCTTCTCGCCTTACTATTTTTGTAAGATAGTCCGTGAAACTATCCGCTTCTGTCGTGACAGCTTGGGCCTGAGATTATCGTATTGGGTGGATGACTTTATTTTGATATCAAGTGCCCAGAACATTTCACATGATAAACAAACATTGTTAGACCTACTCACAAAGCTCGGATGGATTATCAATTGGGAGAAAAGCTCCCTGGATCCAGACACTACCAAGGACAACCCAGTTATATACATAACACAGCGACGTATCACGAAGCTAAAGAAAGATATAAAGCGGACACTGTCCGCCGACACAGTATCAGCGAGGGCACTGGCCCGTGTAACAGGCCAATGCATCTCCATGTCCAAAATCATTCTTCCCGCAAAACTGCTCCTTCGCAATGTGTACCGATTGCTCAAGCAAAAAACAACTTGGGCATCGAAACTCAAGCTTTGCCCGGCCTCGCGACAGGATCTTACATACTGGCTGGAATCCCTGGACGCATGGAACGGCCGGATGACAGTCACGAAAAACGTAGACATACAGGCCCTATCGGATGCGAGCCAAACCGGCTGGGGCTTTGCTTGTCAAGGTCAGGAAGCCACGGGGCACTGGGACGATTACAGGGCGTATCAACCGTCCAACGTCAGAGAAATTATGGCAGTTTTCTTGGGGCTGGAAAGCTTCAAGTCTCTTCTACACGGAAAGACAGTACAAGTCCTCTCCGACAACATAAGTACGGTAGCCAACATAAACTTTCAGGGAGGCCCGTCGCCAACCCTTACAAGCCTAACACGGGCAATATGGAATATTGCCATAACCAACTGAATTACCTTAATTGCCACTTATATCAAAGGGGTCGACAATACGTGGGCAGATGCTTTAAGCCGTCTACCGGACAAACATGGATGGAAGCTAAACCCACACCTGTTCCGCTACATAGACAGCCTATGGGGACCCCACACCATAGATCGCTTTGCCGACTTCCGGAATCGGCAACTGGAGGTGTACAACAGTCTGTATCGCGATCCTCTGTGTGCTGGAGTCGACGCACTGAGTCAGCAAGATTGGGCGGACCACAACAATTGGGTCTGTCCACCGTTTCGCCTCCTCGACCGGGTTCTAGATGTGATCAAGCACAGCCATTCCTACAACGCCTGCGGAAGATGGCCATCATGCACCCGTTGCCACTGCCGCAGATGCGAAAGTGTATACTGTACCAAGGGCCAAGCCCCGAACCGTTAAAGAACCCAGCATGGCGATTATATGCTTGGAGGATATGTGGAAAGCAAGGTTGAAAACACTTGGCTGGTCTCTGACCTTTGCGCTGCTCAGTTCTTGTTTGCTTGGAGCGCGGCTACATTGAGACAGTACAACACCAGCCTCAACTCTTTAGTGGCATATTGCCATGAAAGAAACATTACATTTCCTCCGGCTCAGTCTGCGCAGCTTGCGGATTTCTTTTCACATATTAGTGGTCTGTCCGACAGGCCAAGATCATCTTTGAAGACCGCTGCTACGGCCTTAGCCAATCATTACCGAGGCTATGGTCACGAAGAATGTCTCGCAATATGGGATACTGATGAGCTCAAACTGTTCATTAATAAGGCCTTGGTTAAAGCAAACACGAACGCTCCTATGCGTCGATCTCAGGTTATCCCGATTCAGCCGCTGATGCAATTATTTTCACAATGGCCTGACAACTCGGAGGTGTCGATCAAACAACTTCGTCTCAAATGCATTACACTATTGGCACTCGCCTTGATGCTCCGCCCATCTGACATTGCCCCGAGGAGTCGTGTGTTTGATGCCACAACTGGCTTCTCGGCACCAATTGTGTTCTCTACAGACAATATTTGCTTTTCTGAGGATGGCTCAGCCACCACTATTTTCCGAGGAACCAAAAATGACACATATCGGGATGGCTTTAAAGTGGTTCTCCAACCTGCTGAACCTGCAAATATTAATCCTGTTGCAACTCTTCGCACATACATTGAACGAACTGCAACTCAACGGCCTTCTGATACTCGCCCTGTGTTTCTCGCACTCGGACCTCCTTACAAACACATCACTGCGGATACTGTGGCGGAAATTTTAAAAGAGGCATTATCACTAGCAGGGCTCGGGCACGAGTTTTCGGCCAAAGACTTCAGGCCAACTGGGGCTACTGCAGCTATAGACAATGGAGTTGATCCTGAGACGACTATGCAATTAGGCCGCTGGAAGACGCGTAGTGTCTTTTTTGAACATTATGTACATTCTAAGCCCAATCAATCTTACACTCAGGACTTATTGGCTCTTGCTAAAACGTGTGCTCAGCCATTTGCCTTGCCCCTTGTATGGTACTTATCGACTTGTTGATTAGAATTGCTCTATGTCGACAACATGTTTTCATTCCAGTTCTTGTGTATAATCAAGTGTTCCAGTTGTTGTTGTGTTCTCTAGAATTGTGTGCGTTATTTAGCTGGGCCTTTGGCTTATAGACCACTGGTCAGTTTTATTCAGTGGTGTTCATGTTCTTGGTGCTTAAGATACTAGTTCAGTGCTTATACATTATCTTTGAGTTCCCAGTAGTTTATTGAATGGGACCTGTTTATATACTAGATACATTCGGTTATATGGTTATTATCCCCCCGTATCTATCTCTCTAGTATTGCGTTTAATAAATTTGTCTCCAATAACATGTCACATGTCGTTGGTTTGTAAAACTGTAGACAGGTAAATTTATGGGAGACAAATTTCTGTGAGACACCTGCTTACACGCTAGGTGTCTCTGTCGTCTTTTGTGGTGCTAAGGACTGTATTAGGAGACATTAATGATGTTTATATGATGATTATTATGTACTATTATGGTATTATGGTGGAATTAGCATTGTTCAGAGATTTTGTCTTTTGTGGTGCTGAGGACTGTTTTAGGAGACATTAATGATGTTTATATGATGATTATTATGTACTATTATGGTATTAATTAGCATTGTTAAGAGATATTGCGTTTAATAAATTTGTCTCCAGTAACATGACACATATCGTTGGTTTGTAAAACACCATAATTATCATATACCTTGTGAGGAAGGAAGAAAACCCGTCTGTCCCTTTGTGCCCCTTTACTTGTCCCAAGGTTCCCTGGTTCCCCCTACAACCGCTTATTTTGTTTTCAGTGGCATCCACAGAAGACAAGTGCCAGATTCACTGTCAAGAGAATTCTTTGTGCAACACAACTCACATCGGCAAGACATGCTACGTCCACTTCAAAGGTGAAAGCAAATCTTGGAGTGAGACCCAGAAATGGTGCAAGGAACACAGCATGGAGATGGTGAATCTACCAAATGACTCAAGTGCGTCAGTAATGTTGGAATTGTGGAGGTTTGTTGGTTCAGCTAACACCTGGTTGGGAGGAGGAACTGTTGATCTTGGGAAATGGACTTATGTGAATGGTGATCCTCTGAATACTCAGGAATTTCCTAAGTTCCAATGTAAGTGTCCATCTAGTGCTCATTAATGATAGAGAGAAGTTTCTTTCTTTGTTTTTCATTCAAAGTGGTTATTTTGTGTCATATCGTCATTTCTACATTTCAGATACAACCGCTTTATATGGATGTGGAGTTGTTACACAGGTATATAAGAATGGTCTTCGCTTCCATGCTGGACTAGAACTCAAATCATGCTACCAAAAATTGCCTTACATCTGTCGTTCAGGTTGTAACAAATACAATTTGTGATTTTATAAGTTGATACAATTATTACGTGTTTGAATGATGTTTCTTGATTGTCGAGGTGCTCGACAATTTAACCTTAAATTTTCGACAACTACTAGTAAATTTTAGAATTTACAAGAAGACAAAGTCAAGTCAGATTCAGTTTGCTGAACAATGTAGGACTGTATCTTTTTTCCAAAAAAAAATATCATTACAAGTTATTCTTGCAGATAGCCGCCTGTACCATGGTTTGTATCAGCCGTTAACAACCAGGAAGAACTGGTTTGGAGCAAGACAGATATGCCAGGACACAGGAGGAGACATATTCTACGCCAAGAATGGCGAAAAGGTGGATGGGTTAATGAGCAACTTGGAAAAACCACAAAAAGAAAATGTCACAAAGGTTTTCTTTGTTGGACTGAGACACAGAAAATGGATATGGCAAGGTCAGGTGTACAGCAATTAATAATTAGAATTCACCAAGCTGCTTTTTGTCTATTAGTTAATCCTGCATGTCATTATGGTTATACAATTAGTTTGAGACAAATCAGATGTAGCAATAAAATCTTGTCAAAACATAACTTTAAACATGCTTTAAGAAATCTATTAGAAATGATTTTGAAACTGCCAGTCACAATTTTCTGATACAATGTCATTCAATGTTAAACAAAATCTTTTTATTGACAGATGGAAGAGAAATCACAAACTCAAATTGGAATTCCAATAAATCGGGTTCCCAAAACTACGTAAGTTATTGTCTGATGCTTGAAGATGGAAAGCTAAGTGCTGATGGCTGTTTTCAGCAAGGGAAAGTCATTTGCCAGAAAGGTTTGTTTGGGTTCTATCTCTGTCTTAAGGCCCTGTCATACCTTGCCATTTTAGAATGCGTGTGTATAATGTACTTAACATGCTGGTGAACGTTTCTTGTAAGAGAAGGGAGTATATCCCTGTCCCTGCTATGTTATTCAGTATAATTTATAAGCATTTAGTGAGGTCATATCGTTTAAATGCAATACTATTGGGACATGTCATAAAATGTGACACACCACTCCTGCATCAATGAGATTACAAGATGCAAGTAAAAATTGACAATTCATTTCAATGTAATTGATAAGGCTTGTTCACTGTAAAATATGAATTTACACTTCATTTCAATGTAATTGATAAGGCTTGTTCACTGTAAAATTTGAAGTGACACTTCATTTCAATGTAATTGATAAGGCTTGTTCACTGTAAAATATGAATTGACATTTCATTTCAATGTAATTCATAAGGCTTGTTCACTGTAAAATATGAATTGACACTTCATTTCAATGTAACTGATAAGGCTTGTTCACTGTAAAATTTGAATTGACACTTCATTTCAATGTAATTCATAAGGCTTGTTCACTGTAAAATTTGAATTGACACTTCATTTCAATGTAATTCATAAGGCTTGTTCACTGTAAAATTTGAATTGACACTTCATTTCAATGTAATTCATAAGGCTTGTTCACTGTAAAATTTGAATTGACATTTCATTTCAATGTACTTGATAAGGCTTGTTCACTGTAAAATTTGAACTGACACTTCATTTCAATGTAATTGATAAGGCCTGTTCACTGTAAAATTTGAATTGACACTTCATTTCAATGTAATTGATAAGGCTTGTTCACTGTAAAATATGAATTGACACTTCATTTCAATGTAACTGATAAGGCTTGTTCACTGTAAAATTTGAATTGACACTTCATTTCAATGTAACTGATAAGGCTTGTTCACTGTAAAATTTGAATTTTGAGTGGCTCAAATAAATGAGTTAGATGGCTGCACAATTTATTTTGAGCTGGCATAGCTTGTTGTTTGAGTTATATATTACACATAAAATCACATAAGAAAAGACGACAAATTATGACAATGGACAGATCCTTTGAACAACTATCTATGTTAGATCAAAGGAATTGTGCAACCATCTCACTCAATCATTTAAGCTAAATAAAAGTGTTGTGAGGTCATTGATGTCCACTAGCACCTGAATGTTTACTCGTCATTCGTTGTTTGCAACAAATGCAGAATATAAAGTCAAAATATGTGGATGAGATTGGTCCTAATGCACAATGTCTTCCAAGCTCGTAATGTCTGTCATTTCTGCAGTAGTTATGTCATGAATTGGGAACATTGAGTCTTGTAACAATATCAATGTAATGCGATCTGCCTTTGCTTGTAACTAATCTGTTGTAATTTACTTTTAAACAGAGTTGCCAAAATCCTCTGATATCACAGCAATTGCACCAACCACAATCGCACCAACTTCAACCCAAACCACCGAAATGGGACAGCAAACATCTTCTAAGGCAACAACACCATTTCAAGAAGAACAGGGTATGTTTTACTAAATTGTCATTGGGTAACTTTACCTCTTTGATGAGTGGTGTGACAAGTTTAATTACTTTTCCTTATAGCATTTCAAGTATAGGATATTTCCAAAAACAGCTTATGAATCATACAGAATAACATGGCAGAGACAAGTATAATTATGAACTCACATAAAATATGCTGGCCAGTACTTTTCTGTACGCACTAAGTCTTGTCATTGGTCTTAGACTACTGTTATAAAATTTGGTGAAAAAGGCACTCCAAGGCAGCTACACTGTATAGGCAAGTTGACAATGTGGTTCATGGTTTTAAATTTCAGTAACACAGCGAGCCTGAACAAAAAATTGACCAAGAAAACGGTTAGCGCAGTGAAGTAGAGGAAGGTCAGACGAACATTTGATGTATCAAACGAAGAAATTCGTTGGGAATTTTTTGCGATATTTGAGTTTTTTTTTTATCACACCCTGTTCTCAGCATGGAATTTCCATAAAAAAATTCTCAGCGTTACCTATTTTTCCCATTAAGTAATATCTAAGACAAAAGTCATTCTTCAAAAGTAAAAATATGCAGTTATTGTCTCTGCAGAAAGTATGTATCACTTCATCCAGTCTGGGGGGGTGTGATAGACCTATAACAGCTAACATTTCAGGCTAAATGCCTTAGAAAATGTTTGCTATACCAGGTTGTGTAAGTAACATAATTCTGGTAAATAATTTTAGCAAATTTGTTCTCATCCTCTTATTGTAACAGGCTTTGTTTGGTTAATTTTGCATTTTATCACTAATTTTGCCACTGTGAAACAAGCATTTCATAACTATATAAAAGGATAGAAAAATTTGAGTAAATTATCAGTAAATGCACGTATAGACTGTCTGTAAGTATCTGCTTCACTATGAAGTTGAATCCCCTGATATTACATGATAAGTCTTTGCAATTGGCCGATATACAAAAACAACATTAAAAGCTATAACTAAACAGTAATATTCATGCTTAATGTACTTTGAGTAGGCCTACTTAAAAATGGATGTCGGGTGTTTAAAGTTGATGTAGGTTATCCGGCATCCAAAATCAATCACTCTTTAATTGTATAGAACAACAAAAATTGCATAAATTCAGTCAATTTGGTGAAAATGTAGTTGATACAAGCATGTACTTTAGCACATTGAGACTGTAATGTCAAAGCATTTTACTCCATACTTAACTAAATGCTTTCAAACATTCTATCTATGTGTTTTCTGATGATTCACTCAACATTGGCTACAATTTACATGGTTGCAAAGTAAATATTTCACGGCGGTGAAATTCCTTATAAAACACTCAAAAAGTCAATAATACACCACAGAGTTCAAAAGTGAGGTAGATTCTACTACAAGTATTCACCAGAACAATGAAACTGAGGACAAGCTTGCAAATAAACATATTTTATAAATTTTCTCAGAAATGTTTACTGTTATAGGTTTATCACGCTCTGTCAGTCTGGATGAAGTGGTATGTACTTTCTCTTGTGGCAATGACCGCATATTTTTTCTTCTTAAGGTGACTCAAGCGTGGTAGTTTGATCATACAGATTTTTCTAAAATTTTGCACAGGTAGTCTATGGGACCCATACATTCCAAAAATGAAAAATAAAAAAATTTCACCGACTCGTTTGGTTGCCATGGTAACAGCATATTTGGCCTGATGACAGCTTAAAAGTTATAAATTGAGATTTTGGTTATGTACCACAGAATAAAGCATGACATGCATTTGTCACACAAAAATGTCCGAAATGTCTTCCCACGGATGTAAACCAATACATTTGCCACAAATTTGAAGAAAAAGGTTAAAATACTTTTTTCTGTAAGAGCTCAAAGGGCACAAACACACTAATTAATTGCAGATTTTTCATGCATCAATTATGGCAGTAATCAAATTTTAGGAAAACAATCAGATTTTTTTTAAAATTTGCATATATCATAAACAGGTTATTGTCAAACAAATGTCCAAAAATAAAAAAATTTCACCGAGTCATTTTTTGACTGCAGTACCATGACTATGCCAATGTCAATTTAAAGAAATAAAGACAATTTTAGACACAGTTGACTGAAATTACTACAGAAAATTATTTTGGTAAAGACGAGAAGCTGAAACTTTGAATTAGCATAGAATAGGTGTTACTGCATTCAATAAAAAAATAATTATGCTTCTATCTGCATTAGATCTCATTTAAATAGCAAATTACTGGCTGCCATGCTGTTAAAAAAAGAGAGCAGAAAATGGTAACGTCACAACTTTTTCAGGGCCTGCAGCAGTGGTGACGCTATGTTGCTAAGCAACCAGGCTGCTCAGAAGTATGTGTAGTGTACCACGGTTGAGTCACCTTAATTCCTACTTCATTTCTCTTCTTTAGTTGCTGGATGATTTGGCGTAATTTAATCTTTTGTGTCCCAAACAAGCAGACAAGAGAAAGTCATAGTGACAATACTTCATCCAGTCAGGAAAGACATAATTGATCTTATAGCTTCTCAGATCTTCTCTAGGCTTTTTTCTACAGTCAGTCAGCAGCACAGGTATCTAGATGCCTGTCACAGTGGTCAGCAGAATAAAAAACAAAGAAGAAATCCAATATTTCATAATGCCATTTTCATAAAAATTGCCGTTTTCATTTTTGGTGTAGGCAGAAAATCTGTTGTGTCGATGACCCGAAAGGCTAAAAATTATATAAGCCAATGCCTGGCTTTCATTTGTCGATTATTCTGATATGTAATTTTCAATAGAACCATATATGGTAGTCAACTTTTGAAGTGGATCAAGAATTTACATTGTAACAATTCTGACATCAGTTCTTGTTGCTGCATAATTTTGCGTGAAATGTTAACTTTGATATCTTGGTAATGTGCTTGAACGAGATTGTTAGGCTTTGGTGACTTTGATAGTCACCAGACGCGATTGTTTGAAGCAAGGTGCAAAATGACTTGTCACACACTGGTGAATACACTGTAGCAACACCAAAATAGAGTGGTGATTTCAGAGCCTTGGTCACTCAAACAATTTCGAATTGGACCGAAGGAACCTAAACTGTGAAAATGTTAAAAAAGAAGTCCTCAATTGTCTACTAAATATGATTGAAAAACAAATTTTCTCCAGTCACTTGATGAAGTATGTCCCAGCCGGTGGCTCCCCCGCTTGGTGAAATTGTTCATATCCATTGGAAAAGCCACAGATTTTTGAAAACAGTGAATCAAATCAAAAGTTGAGCTCAATTGAGTTAAAAAAACAAAGCCTGGTTTATTGCACAGTTACAAAAGAAATGATAACCTGTTTTCAATTAAGGTTGCCATTGCTTATTAGTGTTACAGACCATTTTGCACCTTGTGACAAACAATCATTTTTTTGAAGGTTAAAACATTAGTGAAGCATGAAGTTTTGTCGGCCAAAACATTGCCAAGGCATCACGCCAACATACCGCACTTAGGTCATTTACTCATATTTTTTTGTGTTAATATAAATTATATGTAAATTCTTGATCCACTTCGAAAGTTATGTATATATCTTCTTTATTTTCATTGCCCTTTTTTTATCAAGCGAAGAGAGCCACATGTTCGCAGGAACAGGAATACACTTTCTGGATTTCCAGAACTGGTGAATCCTTATGAAGACCTCCCAGATAGAGGGTCAGCAAGTGTCAAAGGGGATATTGGTAAGTTTATTTATTGGAGTTTCATTTATTATTGTATTTTGTTAAAAGAGACAAGGCTTATTATTATACAACTTGGGACATGTATACCTGATGCCGTTTCTTGCGAATTCATGTCTCACAGCAGGCATCTGTCAGTTGCATGTCCGGTGTTGTAGTTATGATTTACCGCTGCAAAAGAAACAAAGTGACTTTATGAATATATAGAAGTTGAACTATTATGATAACAGTTGACAGCAAAAGCAGGCTCATGAAGATTTGAACGTGCAAGTAATTCACCGGGCAGTGTTAAAGGCAGGATACACTTTCTATCCTGGAATATTAGAGTGACCACTTCTATACATGCTCCCAGCCTTAACTCCCTTGGTAAATGCAGTGGAAGAAACCAGGGCTTCGGAGTCGGGTTATTAAGTGAACGGACTCAGTCTCCCGGCTTCTTTGGCTTTCTGAAAACCGAACAGCAATCATGGCTGCCAGACCAAGAAAACCTAAAGTCTGCGTTGCTGACATTTGTGTAGAGATCGGTCAGTATACCTTACCCCCTCAAGGAATTTGTTTCTTAAAGACATTAATTGTTTAATTAAATGATCATACAAAGGGATTTTATATCTGGAGACATCAGCAGTTATTGCACATATGGCAATTAAACAATTAACTAATTGCCTTTATAACAAAAGTGATATATACATTATCATAAGAGAATGGAGGGGGGATATTTTACCCACAGTCCCACACCAGTGGGCAAGTGGCGTAACCAAGTAATTTCCAGTGAGGGCTAAGAGGAGGGCAAGCAGTCTTTCGGGTAATTGTGCTAACACTCACGATCATGAAATTTTGTGAACTCTAATAATATAAGCAGTACATGTGATTTTCATAGATGAATGAGACCAAAATGTAGGAACAAAATGCGGAATCATATACACGTATATGATTTTGTGTTTTATGCCCCATCAGCACCAGTATGGGCTATTTAATTTAGGGGGGAAATAAAAGACAGAAAAGAGTCTGGGGACGTATAGCTTTGGAAAATTAAAGGAATTGCTGAATAGAGAGAGGCAAGGATAGCTAGGGGGGGGGGAAATTGGCTGAAGCCTTCACAGAATGTTGTCACCGGGAATCCTCAAAATTTTTCTCTGAATAACACCTATGCTTTCGTCAGATGTCTCAGTTTCCGTATTCCGTTTTTTTTAAAGGAATTTTTGTCATAAAACAGTTAGTGTGTCTGGCTGTTTGTTTGAACTTTGATATTTCATTTTACAGAATCCTTGCAACATCTCATGGCGAACTGTGAACAAACTTACGGGGAACATCTCAAGAAATCTGAAGCAAGTGAAGGGCCCCAGACTCCTGGTAAAACCTTATTATTGAACCACGGACATATTGTCTTCCTTATACAAGCAAGAAATACAACCTTTTTCTAACATCATAACAGTTTTAAGATGATATGCCATGACACAATGCCTGTATCGTATGTCTGAAATCAATATTACTTACTGTGTCACTGTGGTGGTATCTCTTCCATTTAGGAGTCGATGCTGCGCCCAGCTGTAGATTTGAATGTAAATCTTTTTTACAGAGGAATATGTTGACATGAAGGATACTGTTCGCAGTGATTTCGAAGATGACACAGGTTTACAATTGAAGAGTGCAATAGGCAAGTCCCAAAAACAGGTTTACAATTGAAGAGTGCAATAGGCTAGTTCCAAAAACAGGTTTACAATTGAAGAGTGCAATAGATAAGTCCCAAAAACAGGTTTACAATTGAAGAGTGCAATAGACAAGTCCAAAAAACAGGTTGACAATTGAAAAGTGCAATAGACAAGTTAAAAAAACAGGTTGACAATTGAAGAGTGTGATACGTAAGTCCCAAAAACAGGTTGCATTTGAAGCCTGCAACAGGTAAGTCCCAAAAACAAGTTTACAGTTGAAGAGTGTGATAAGTAAGTCCCAAAACAGGTTGACAATCGAAGAGTGTAATAGGTCCCAAAAACAGGTTTGCATTTGAAGAGTAGGTATGTATGTATATATGCCTGTTAATCTTTAAGTGAAACCTAAAGGATGCCTATGTGCAACAGATAAGTTGCAAATCGTTACCCGGGGACCATAAGGGCGTATCTACAAACAGGATACCCGGGGACCATTAGGGCGTATCTGTACAATAAATGTTAAGCAGATATGCCCTAATGGTTCCCGGGTATCCTGTTTGTAGATACGCCCTAATGGTCCCAATGTAATACAAGTTCCAAAAACAAACAATAGGACAACGTTTGTATGATTCGTTTGATATTGAATTTATTTTAGTATTTATTGTTCACAGAATCCTTGGCAAATCTCCTGGAGTACTACAAAGAAAATTTCAGAATCAATCCGAGGAAATTGGAAGCAAACAAAACTGGATTACCATCAAATCCATGTAAAACTTTTTTTGCAGCCATTCTATCAAATAATTAAAGCTATAGTTAAAGAAATGTAGATGTCTGAGTTGGCATCTCCTGGGGTTCTAAGATGCATTTTCGTAAATCAGATTACCTCTCTCTGCTTGGGATATAACTGACAATAATTCACGTTAGAGCCTACAAAACTGTGCCTGACTAACAGGGGGAACTGGGGCACATTGGGATGCAGGGCACTATTGGACCTTGGGGTTTTCTTGGTTCCTGGAAAGGTATATGATGTGGTAGTGCCTTCATATCTTGTAATTTCACACAGTAGCGTAGCCAGCGGGGGGGGGGGGGGGGGGCAGGGGGGGCAAGTTGCCCCCCTGAAAAGATTTTGGGGAAATTTTTGCAGATATATTGCCCAAAACAGGAGGAAAAATGGGGAAATAGTAAGAAAATGGGGAAATGACAAGCAAAATGGGGAAATGTTAAGCAAATTGGGAAATGACCAGAATTGAGGGAAATGGTAAAAAATAATGGGGAAGTAAATAAAAAGAAATTGAAATTGAAATAAAAGGGGATTTATACGAAGAGTTTTATCAGATTTCCCCATTTTTTCTACACAATTTCCCCATTTTTTCTAGCCCCGAATGATATGTATCTGCAAAAAAATTCAACAAAGATTTTCAACATGTAACCACTGCATATGGGACGGTTTTTGTGATCAAAGGAAATAGGCCTAAGTTATTTGCAAATATTTTTTATCAAAATATGTATTTGCAAGATTTCCAGTTTTCTGATTTGACCTTTTGCAAATTTGCACCTTATTTCCCTTAAATTTACCAATTAAAAAAATTCCAAACTGTTATTTTAAATTTCCCCAAAATTTCTCTTAAACCTCAACAAAAAGGTTCTCTGAAACGAAATTTCTCCTTAATTTTTGCAGTGATATTTCTGTGAACTGAAATAAAAATTCTCAAGAGCTTTCATTTATCATGTTTATATCTCAACAGAATGCATAGAATTCTACAAAATCGGTTATTCTGAGTTCTTCCCCCCCCCAGATTTATGGTCCTGGATTTTCCTAATTTTGAAAAGAAATCCTTGATATCTTTTGTCACTGTATAACATACATCTTCCTTAAATCTTTACTGCTTTTTTTTTTTTAGATATTTCACTATTTCCTTTCAACATTTATTTCCCTGGATTCTAGATCCTAGCTTTTCCTATTTTTGCAAAGAAATGCTTATTTTGTTCAGTTATATCTTCCGTAAGTTTCTTTAGCTCTTTTAAACATTTCCCAACTTTTTAGCATTTTCACAATATTATCCAGACATTTTCACCATATTATTCAGACATATTACAAAGTTAATATTAATAATTTAGGGACAACCACAACAGTAGGCCTAATGGTATTCTGAAAGAATTTTTTAACAGTGTGTTACAATGCGCAGCGCGACACGCAAAAAGCTATTTCTTGTAGCGATTAAAAAATTTTGGGGAAATGTCTTGGTGGTTTGCCCCCCCTGGAAAAAAACCTGGCTACGCCACTGATTTCACATCCTGATGGGTCCTTTGTTTTATTGACAAATTACAGCCACATGCAGAGTATGGTGAGGAAAACTTTGCTTTTTCTTACAACAAAGGTAAATTCAGAGGGGTTCAATTCAAACCATTCTGTGGAAAACCATGAACAATGAGGCTTATGTCTTATGTTTTGTGTCTTAGGCTTTCTCAATGCTTGTATGAATTTGATACATCGTAACGAACAGTTATAAATTGCTATCCTCATAAATACACTCACCTGTGCCTGAGAAATTAGGATTTTACACATCGGGACACACTTTATAGGGCAGAATGTAAGTGTTCAAGTCAACTGAATGACCTGGGACAGCACACAATAAGTATTCAGGCCACAGTAAATAGAGGCATAGTGGATTACCTTGCTCTGTAAACAGGTTTATCGCAAAGCACTGTGTGTTGCTTACATAGATACACCCAGGACAGTTTATGTCAATTTTTAAAAACTGTTTAAAGTTATTAACTATTGAGTATTGACACTCTAAAGTGTTAATGCACTGTTATAGTCTTCATGGTCCCACAACCACACATATGGAATTCACAGAGACATTGTCGCACTCCACTGAACTGAGGTTCGAAACAGGTGATTACAACAAACAGTCAATGCCAAACAATGCTAAACAAGATAATCCAGCTTGCTATTTTGTAACAGGGCCCCTTTAGACATTGTCAGAACATAAGAAAATGTGTTAGAGGCTCACAGTGGCAGGGAATATGTGCCAAAGAAATTCTAATTTGAGCATTTGTGCATCCATTTATCCACATGGAATTGTTCATGGACTATATTTATATTGCATGGGATATCTATATTTGGAATTGCTAACACGACAAATTGTAGGATACAGATTCATAGAAAAGGTAAGATATAAATTCTCCTATGGCCATGTCAACACAGAATTTTTTGTCAATTCACATTGAAAATTTGAAGGCTGTTAATCAAATATCAAAGATGTTTCAAGGTTATACTTTGCATAGGCTTTGTCCACAGTGACTAAATATACCAGTTCTATGTGTTTTCTACAACTGACAGCAATTTGATTTTATATGAGTTGACTTTTTCTGAAACATGTGCTTTCTCCAAGCCAATGTTTTGATCAAACAGGAAGTCATGTACAACATGTACAGTGCTCCCACATTGTTGCACCATGAGTCTTATGCACTACTTATATGTAAGATCTAGCGCACATGGAATGTTAAAATGACTTTTTACACATTTTGCTATCTGCCTGCAAGAGGGTAGGTGCAGTCTGTTGTGCCTTGGATTTGAGCTGAATGGTGTTGGTAATATTCATGCAAACTTCTGAGTTGCTCAGTGCTTTAAGCATTAAGAAAAATTAGTGGACGTTCAAAGCATCCCAATCTGATGATTACAGGGGTGTATTTCGAAATTGTCTTGAGAGGCGGTTATGGTAAGGTTCTTTGAGTCAGACTCTTATATTCTGTACATTTTAGAAAAGTGATATAATTGTTTAGCCTATGGGTTATTGTCAACAAGGGCCTCAAATTAAAGGTTTTTACTAAATCTAACAGAAAATTAACAATTTGGACAGCACAAGAACCAAATTAGACATAACGTATCTTCGAGTCTTGCAACTGTGTTCTAAAAACATGAAATCAAAGATACAGGTGCTTTAGAGTCTTTCCTTCAATTCAAAAAGCCCATTTTACAGCACAGAATAGGTTAAGCTTACTCCTAACTGAATTACAAAAGAAGCTGAAGTCATATAAATACCATAGGCCAGTAAAAGATACCTGAATCATGACAAAATTCTGCAAAAATTCACAAATTTCTGACACAAAATCGACAGAAAAACATGTTTTTCGTTAACCTGTCTATAGAGCCATGAAAACCCCACCTTACTTGTTGGTATCATGTTGATACTTTGTGAACAGATAAAGGAAGTCTTAAGCTAACGATTGGTACCAAATAAATAGCTCTTAAATAACCAGTCAGACCCTTCTAAAAGTGTCCGACTCAAGGTTACAACCCTCAAGTGTCTGACTCAAGGAAACTCACTATAGATCTATAAATATTCCAGCAATCCTCAGATTTACCTTTCTTTCTAATATTTTTTAGGCAAACAAGGGAGGGGCACTATAGAGGCAATTGTGTTAGCAAAAAAAATTATTGCGTTTCGTCAATTATTTTTCAACAATTTTTCAATTTTCTTTAAAATTTAAGATGAAAACACGGTCATGGTTGCTGCCTCTAACACAGAGCAGGTAAGTCAATTAGCATTTATATATAATAAAATATGGTTCCTTTTACTTATTTATAGAACTACTTTCAGTTAGATGTATGTATTGACCATAGGATGTTCTTGCATATTACGATTGGTACATCAAAAAGTGTGCTTGCTGTTTTGTTTTGCAATAAAAATGACTACACGTTACATGTGTCACAGCAGGTAAATTTCTACAAAGATATAATAGAAGCTGTATATACAAAAGGAGAAAACAGTGACTTCATAAATATAAAGAAGAAGAATTTTGTATAAAACATTTATAAACTCAATATATATAATGTTTAGAATAGAAACACCAAAGATTATAATGCCAGTATAAAATATTTCAGAAAGACTTTGGTGGTTACAGTAATACATCTTCAGAAAAAATTACTGGATTTGTCAGTTATGCTAAGGAAGGGTCAGGTCTAAAGCAGGAGAGCACACAAGGTAATTGATAATGATAAAGATATTATTAATAATAGTAATTTATATTACACCTCTTCAAGTAATCTTTTTAAGCTACAAGAGTTTCATGAATACTTTTTCTTCATATTTGGATCCTCAGTTGCTGTCCTTATTTTATATATTGTTTAATTTCATCTTTCAGGTGGATACGTGGACATGAGAGGAGCTGCACTTGGAACAGGGAGAGCAATCCAGTTGTCAGAAATTGGAGAAGACCCCTGAAATCATAGGCGTATGGGAGAGGGGGAGAGGGGGGTGGTCGCCCCGCACCCCAAAAGTTAGGGAAACAGTAAGATTCGGGCAAAAAGGCGGAAAATATCCAGGCAAATGCATGATTAAGTAAAACCAGGCAATTTCATTTAAAATGGTATTAAATCTAGATCTTGAAATTCATGCAAATGTTGCCCCCCCCCAAAAAAAATTGTGTGCGCCATATGCCTATGCCTGAAATGAAATCATAAAATTTCTTTAGAGGACACTGTCACGATGATGTGATTATTTGTAATGTACTTTGTGTGGATTTTATATCTCTAATTTCCTTATTGTTATATATAGATATATTTATGCATTTAACTGTTCTTAATGTTTTTTGTTGATGCACAGGACTAATTGTCCATACTTTTTGTTATGAATCATGAAATGTTTGCTCTATATATATAAGTAAAGTATGTATTACTGCATGATCCTGGAAAGTAATGTATTTTAGGGATAGCCATCCCCTGCTACCTGGTTAGTACTTGATATTCTAAGGAAGTTTCTGCCTTGGATGTTCTGAAGTGCTTCAATTCCATTTAATAGTAATGTTATTTTAACTATACCAATTAATACTTATGTAATTTGTAACAATGCTCCATTCAGCATTGAAGTTAGGATCCGTGGGATGCAGAACCTTTTTAGATTAAACAATTATTATTGTGCAAATGTTGGATGACATGTTAATAATTTTAAATGGTTGTGTGATTTATTTAGTAGATCAGGAATAGTAGAGGAAGCTATGCCTAACTTCTTTTTGTCAATTGTGAAATGGAACATGAAGTGTTGGGCATCATTTTATTGCATGTCAGTCTAGACATAAGCTGTATACATAATTATATATTGATGTGTTTTAGCTTGTATATCTACATTGTATACATTAAATTGTTCACTTATGTGTTTATGACTTACATGTAACAATCAAGATACGTAATTATACATTGTCTGTAACATCAATATATCGGGGTGTTAGAATAAATGTCTTAAATGTAAAAGAAATAGTCATCAATTATTTAACTTGAGACATTGTCAAATGCAGGCTCCAAACATTACATCACGGTATAGCAATCAAAACAGTCCCATAAACTAGCAAACAAATCCGGCTCAGTCTGGTGAAACTGAGAACTGCATTCTGCTGCCACCTGGCACAAAAGTTGATTTCTTATGCTACAGTAGCATTGCTGTCCCAAGATATAGTTCCAATTTCATTGCACATTCACAAAATTTCTATCCAACATTGATGTATACCGGAGTCAGACTCGGCAATCACATTCTCCATGGTCCCACAACCACACATATGGAATTCACAGAGACATTGTCGCACTCCACTGAACTGAGGTTCGAAACAGGTGATTACAACAAACAGTCAATGCCAAACAATGCTAAACAAGATAATCCAGCTTGCTATTTTGTAACAGGGCCCCTTTAGACATTGTCAGAACATAAGAAAATGTGTTAGAGGCTCACAGTGGCAGGGAATATGTGCCAAAGAAATTCTAATTTGAGCATTTGTGCATCCATTTATCCACATGGAATTGTTCATGGACTATATTTATATTGCATGGGATATCTATATTTGGAATTGCTAACACGACAAATTGTAGGATACAGATTCATAGAAAAGGTAAGATATAAATTCTCCTATGGCCATGTCAACACAGAATATTTTGTCAACTCACATTGAAAATTTGAAGGCTGTTAATCAAATATCAAAGATGTTTCAAGGTTACACTTTGCATAGGCTTTGTCCACAGTGACTAAATACACCAGTTCTATGTGTTTTCTACAGCTGACAGCAATTTGATTTTATATGAGTTGACTTTTTCTGAAACATGTGCTTTCTCCAAGCCAATGTTTTGATCAAACAGGAAGTCATGTACAACATGTACAGCGCTGCCACGTTGTTGCACCATGATTCTCTAAGGAAGTAGACAAGGCCATCAGCACACTCAGAAACAGCCCCGGTGTCTTCCAGACAAAATTGTGTGTGTTCCTCTGGTCGAAAGTATGTGGGAGCTCGCTGAATAGCACACTAGTCACTAGGTGGCAACACAAGACAGCATATGTTCTGATCTGTGGCAATGCAAGAGCAGTCCACTTGTAGACAGAATCTGGCTGATAATTGTTTGCCGGACATTTATAGTCTGGAGTTTAATAGGGGGAACTGGGGCACATTGGGATGCGGGGCACAGTGGGACAGTGGGGCTTTCTTGGTTCCTGGCAAGGTATATGATATGGCAGTGTCATCATATCTTGTAATTTCACATCCTGATGTTTCTATTGTTTTATTGACAAATTACAGCCACATGCAGAAGTATGGCATGGAAAGTTTGTTTTCCTACTACCAAAGTAAATTCAGAGGGGTTCAATTCAAACCATTCTGTGGACAAACCATGAACAATGAAGCTTTCTCAATGCTTGTATGAATTTGATACATCGTAACAAACAGTTATGAATTACTATCCTGATAAACACACTCACTGGTGCCTGAGAAATTAGCATTTTGGCGTAGAAGTCATATCGGGGCTCATTGGGACAGTGAATTCGGGGCAAATTGGGACGCACTTAATATGGCAGAATGTAAGTGTTCAAGTCAACACATCGGGGCACATTGGGACAGTCGTGATCACTGCTCACATTTTGCTGTCTGGCAGTAAAAGGGTAGATGCAGTCCAATTTATTGTGCCTTGCATGTAAGCTGAATTGTATTAGTGATATTCATGCAAACCTCTGAGTTGCTCAGTGCTTTCATCTTTGAGCAAAATTAGTAGACGTTAAAATGTCCCAATGTGCCCCGGTTCCCCCTACTCCAAGATATTTAGTGCAAATCAGAAGTAGAATCTATAAATGAGTCCTACTACCTTCCCCAGAGAAGATAATAGATGTAGTTTAAGAAACAGGCAACTGAAAAATTATCTTATATATGCTAAAACCAATCTCTTGTTCAGGATCTGTGTCATTTTATCTCTTATTGATCTTTGAGATATTTGCTCACATCTCTGAGTAAGCAGCACATTAGGGGAGAGGCAGGTTAGTTGAGACATTTTTCAGAAAATCTCGCCTCCAAGCTAAACGGACGATGATATTGGAGCGATAAATAGCCAAGTGCCTGGGGAAAAACATTGTTCGAATACATCGAGAAACTTTACTTCCTCTGTTGGATAGTTTTTATCCCAAATGGTGTCAAACAAGGTCATGTCAGACGTATCAACTAACCCACCTGGTAAGGTTAGTTGATACACCCAGGCAGGTTAGTTGATACACAAAACCCTGACGGACCATGCAACGAAAAAGTCACATTCTTCTGCCTTGGTAGGATACTATAAAACCATACACCTTCACCAATCTACTTTCTGTTCCCATGGATGCAAATCTACTTCCATTGTGAGTCGGATCTGATGGTCGACCTGTTGGGAGGGAGTGATCTTATGATAAGTTCAACCTAAGATTCATCTATAGATCTTTTTCATGTAAACTCCTGGGTAACACCTAGCATTATGATTATACTAATAGGCCAGGGTAGTTATTTTGACCAGGCCAGCCTACAAAACCTAACCAATCTCCAGTATCAACAAACCCATCCACTCGATTATTTCAGAAAACCGCAGGGCTCTGGACCACAAGTTGAACTAGGCCAGCTTTGATGGCTCAAAAATAACCCTCTTCACACACCTTATCCATACTCTAAGTTACTCTGAATCATCCTTCTGTTATAGCGAGAATAAAAAACATGTAAGTCTTCAGCACAAATTCAGTCAGAACAGTGATTTTTTAATTGTTTTTACTTTTGTCTTAAATCTTGTTTCTGATTCTCAATTGACCTAGATGAGAAGACTGTCTCTATTCGGGACTGTCAAGTGGCAGCAGAATGCTGACAGTCCCCGGAAAATTGTACTGGGTCAACAGTAATTTGATCTGTTTTGGACAGATCACAAGATCAGGTCGCACAACAGCTGGCCATATTACTACGCCAAACTACTTTCACAATGCATGGTTGCTGGCGAATATCCAGTCCACTGCTTTGAATGAAAATGTTTGGAAATCTGGGGACAAAAAGAAAGTTTTGAAACTTTAGCATACACTTTGCCTGTGAAATTGATGATTTTACTCATCAGAAGTTTGGTGGTATTCAATCTACTTATGCCATTTAGTGCATGTTAAATTGTGGTCAGAAAAGGGTCAAAAAAGAATGCATTCTCACTTATTCACGTGTCCATACAAAGCCAATGTTTTTGCTTTGTTGATATAAAAAATGCACAATTGTATCTAATCGGTTACTTTATGGAGATTTATTAACTTGGACAACAATATAATTCACAATTTCATAAAAGCTGTGTTACACTCAGCAAAATGTCTTGTCCATGCCACAAGTGGCCCCCTCTATACTGGCAATATATGTGAGCTACAATGTATACATCCTCCATAATAAAAATAGTACCTACTTATTTTGGTATTTACAAGCTGTCTGTTTAAAATTGAAGCCAACCAAAGTCAGATTAGACACTTGCAGAGTTTTTGGAAATAAACTAGACCATCACTAAATGATGAAACTGTCCTGGTTTCTTCCACACTATCCTGGTTTCTTCCAGCGATTGAAATTCTGTTGACCGCTCACAGGAGCTCGCGAATTTTGCACCCTAGGTGGCAGTAAATAGCGGTCAACTTGTAGACAGATGAGAAGATGTGTTTTTTTATTCCGCTTCTTACAAATGGCAACACTTTCTCAAATGACCATTTCTATGACCAAGAGGTGGGGCGTATCAACTAACCTTGCGTATCAACTAACCTGCCTCTCCCCTATAAGGTGGATAATCTGGGAAATTGCCATTACCTGTGGCTTATTGGAAGATATTCAGGTCTACGACTCTACACAGATCAATTACTTTTGGAAGGCTTCCCAGAAGCTGCTGGAGGTACCTATGTAAGACTACAGAAATGGATATTATAAAACGTCCATTTGGTTCATATTTGGTTGGAAGATTTCATCCAGATAGGAATGCCCCCTGGCATGAGATTATAGCAACCTGCAATTGCATCCGGTATACCAGTCAAAATGAGTGCTAAAATAGCTGTTGAGTTATTGGATGAGATTTTAAGCTTGAAGGCCGGGATTCCTAAAAGTAAACGGGTCCATTATTACGGGAGCAAAAAACACAATAGTGGAATTGAAACGTTCTGGCGCATTCTCATTCATGATTCCTGTGAGATCATTATTTACCAACAAATGGATTAAGACTAGCTTCAATACAATTTTTGTATTGTTTTGTATTGTAGGCCTATAGTATAATTATACTATCAGTCATGCACTGTGATGCAGGCACGAAATTCATATCATACATCTAAGGGCAGCCATAGTACAAAGCCTATGGACAGAGACTAGGGGAACATTACTTAATTAAGGTTCCCAAGCTGTAGCATTCTCCACTGTTGGTGACTGCTGTATGATGATGAGTGATGAGAAGACTGCGAGTCTGTTGCATACCCTATTAATTCAGGGATGTCCAGGGTTTTTCAGTTGCCCAAGCACAGGACCTTGTTTGTAGGGGCATAATGAGGAATTGGTGTGGATAAAAATGTAGAAATGTTTCATCCCTTATATGCCAGGCTGGTCATAATACCACAGTGCTACCAGCTGGATGGATGTATGGATGGACTTCACGTCCTGTATTTATGCCTTGGTAGGCTAATTAGGACAGGAGGAGAACACAGCAATGAGGCAAAGGATGATTTAAACAGCCATTCATCATAGACCCAGGTAATCCGGCAAGAGCTGGATTCGAATCCTGGATCCAGCGATTGGCAGCCTATCATGCCCATGGGCGCAACCAGCTGGGTGGCCAAATAGTTAAGGTTCCCCCCTGCTCTGCTGAAGGTCTTTGCCTGCATGGGTCAAACCCCAGGTTGGGAACCCAAATTTTTCAGTGTACCTTCATGAGCAAAATCCCAGCTTGATGTCGTTTGGATGAGACGTTAAATTGGCGGCCCCTTGTATCAGTGTCTATGCTGGGCAAGTAAAAGATCCCTCACGTGGGGTAAATGTGTAACATGGTGAGGACATCTCTCCCATCTCATCAATCAACCCTCGTGAGTGCCCAGAACTGGGCTTAGAGGGCTGCGCTTACCATATCTATCTATCTATCTAACCAGCTATAAATAGATACTTAACTCTCACATCTGTAAGATCAGTCCTGTCACGCTGTTGAAGGATTTTTTCTGAAATTTCAAGAACAGAACACAGAGCTGAGAATTCAGAACTTTTTATTTTCACCAATAAAATACAATTATAAGTATCATTTGTATTGAACCAAATAATATATTCATTGGTGAGGGGCCTCAAAAAGACCAAAAAAATGTCGCTTAATTGATGGCCCCTAAATGATTACCCCCCCCCTTGCAACGGGCTACAGCACCATGCTACAAAAGGTAACAAGAGTAAAAAATAGTAAATAAACAGAAATTATGAGAAAATTACAAAAAATACACTATCAGTTTCTTCTTCCACAGATATAACATCCCAAGGTGTAGGCCCTATATCTAAAATTACACTGAAAAAAAGGTTTGTGTGAAACAGACAAAACGAACGTTAGCTGGTGTCCGTCCAAAATTTTGTGTAAATTCAGACAAAAGGTATGTGTATTCTTGACATTTCATTGTCAATCTTGACCAAAATTTTGTGTGATTTGATCAATGAAATGTCAAAAATACACATACCTTTTGTCTGAATTTACACAAAATTTTGGATGGACACCAGCTAACGTTCGTTTTGTCTGTTTCACACAAACATTTTTTTCAGTGTAGTGAAGCTACAACCCATTGATTTTTTTAAGTGATGTCCAAAAATAAGAAATTGTCCCTTTTCACCAATTTTCAATGTTTTAATTTTTCCCATAATTCACAAATTGCCAAAGACAAAAACCACATTGAGGGATTAAAAAAACATATGCAGCAGAACGTAAAAATGAGAGAAGGCCTATACAGAAATGGAATTTGAAGGGTAGGAGACAATCATGTTTTTTGTTGTTGTTGTCTTTTATTGTAAAATTTCACATTCATATTTAATTGTTTTACACCATCACCACATGGTGTTATTTCAATTGATAGCAGGATCATGTGGAGCTCCCCCAGCCCCCCGGGGTGGACCTATGTGGGATAAAGAAATGCTGGCTAAAATTAGCTAAAATGTACATACATGTCCTGACCATCTTTAATTTGCAGACTAATATGACCAATGTGTTAAATTTTTTACTAACAAATACAGGAATGACTTGATGAAACAAACAAAAAAAGTTACCTGAGTTTATAATTATTCGACCTTGTCATTGAATGTGTATTTTCATAAGAAGTTGAGATGGGGCAAGTTGGACCATCGTAAATTAGATTGACTGAAAAGAGATAATTGGCAAAATGCCAGCCCTGTAATTTTTGATAGCAATGGAGCATGTAAAAGTCCTGTGCAATATGACGGTACAATAAGTTGGCTAATCTTCCACCCCTTCTGGTTGAAACAGGACTTAATAGGCCTACAATTATCCTGGTAAATATTTTGATATAATCATTCAGCAATGACACACAGATGTGTGTTGTGATCTTTAAGAGTAAAATTTTGCCTTTGTTTACTCTTTTCACTTTGCTAAACATTTACTCCATACATGGTCCAACGTTCCCCATGTGGCTGTCCAATGGGCACGGTGATTTCAGGAAAGGTGATTTTGAAAAAGGAGAAGTTGACTGGCTAAAAAAAGGAAGTTTATTCCTTTTTCTCCACAACTACACAATGTAGATAAATTTGATTTGGCATAAGGCTAATTAAGGTAAATATCAGGAAGTGAGTCAGTAAATAGATTTTACTTATGTTTAAAGAAGCTTTCGATTGAAAGCCGAAAGATTAAAGAAGTGGACCTACGATTCCGGTCTCCCCCATGTAAAGGTTCATTGTTCCAGGGGGCTACTACAGTTCCCAGGGCTGATTTCTGTTCGATTCAACATGTGTAGCTACAATCTAATAGGTTACAATTTCAATATAGATCTTCATCAAGGATACGCTTACACACTTCCTTAATCTCATTACAATTTTCAAAAAAAGTCCATGTTAAACATGCCCATAGTAAATTGATGTGGCTTCCTCATTGTGATCTGATGCATTATATTATGATAGGAACCAAGTGGACTATTCATAGCAGTCCTGATGCAGCTGATTTATGGACACATATTCCTATTGGTTATCATGCTGATTCATGCAGACTGATCAAAGCCCATATTTTCTTCCGATTTATACCTCTTGGATTGTGAGATATGGAGACTAAGAGAGCAAGAGCTCCTTTCATGTTGATGTTACTGCTTGCTGTTGAGTCCTGTGTTGTTCTTCATGGTAAGCTGATCGCACATTGAATATTCTTTAATTTCTTTACCATTGAGATTAAACTTCCACATTCATTTTTGGTGAGGGTTTGGTCTAGTGGTAGCATGCAAGGTTGCCAATCGCTGGGTCCAGGGTTCGAATCCAGCTCTTGCCAGGTCACCTTGACCTATGTTGGATGACTGTTTCAATCACCCTTCGCCTCCTTGCTGTGTCCTCCTCCTGTCCTAATTAGCCTACAAAGTGCATAACTACTTGATATAAAGCCCCTATCAACCATCCATCATCTTTTATGCTTTACTTCTGTCCAAAGCTCTTTCTGAATTTCATTTCCTTTTGTTGTTTGACATTTACTGATGTTTGGTCATTCCACTGCGTGAATATAACCACACAATGCTTAATTTGAATTTTGCACAATTCCTTTGCAAACAAACTATGTAAGCTCAAAAAATTGTGCAACCATCTCACTCAATCATTTACAGCTCCAGCAATTGATCTGAAGAAATCAGTTTTTTTTTTTTCAGTGCCAGAGTGGACCTATGATGTCATAGGTGGATACTCCATTGCCAAGCACTAGAGGATATGCAAAATTGGTGCAATCAATGATGCCATAGGTCAAACTGGCCAATAGCATCCGTTGTGGACAGTTTCATCATAGCCTTGCAGTTACATCATTGCCAGAGTGGCCAATAATATCACAACAACTCAGGTGCAAGGTTGGACTACTCCAGGGGAGGGGGCACTCTGCTCAAAAACTGTCAATTGATCCTCATGTCTGCATATTACAGTCCTTGTCATACTTACGTGGAATCTCAAGTTTTTTTCTGTGCTGTTGAACTGTGATGTCAGAGATGACTCTATTCTAGCATTGCAATATATGTAAATTAACTACAAGCTGTGATGTCATTTCAAACTGGGTCAGATTTCCCAGCTTCTAGCCAATGTTGATCCTCCTGAACTGAGCGTCACAGTTTCAACACAGTGTCAGAGTAAGAGTTTTATCTGGGATAGCCCCTACAACTACGTCATCACAGCTTGATAGCCAATGGGCTGACAGTAAACTACGCATCACAGTTCAAACATTGAAATATTGAAGGAAGCATTAAATTTGTGATCCCAATGATTTATCACAGCAATCACCAGTCTGATCCTACCAAAGGGCAGCTTTGTGAGTATTCACAGTGGACAACTGTTATAATCCCCACAGAGTTGTTTGATTAATCTACAAACTTGCTCACTTACAACTTTAAACTTTGATGGGATGTTGGTATAAACAGAAGGCTTTGACAATTAGTTTGTAAACACATGGCTTATGTTATGTATATTTGTTCTGGCAGCCCATTGGCTGAGAGGCTGTGATGTCAAACTTGCATGGGTTTTCCCAGACCCAGATAAAACTCTGACACTGAGTTGAAACTGTGATGCTCAGTTTGGTGGATTCACATTGGTTAGATGCTGGGGAATCTGACCCAGTTTAAAATGACATCACAGCTTGTATTTAATTTACATATATTGCAATGCTAGAATAGAGTCATCTCTGACATCACAGTTCAACAGCATAGGAAAGAACTTGTGGCAATCCAGCGCACCTTTGGGAGTGGGTTGGGTTTCTATCTATCTTTCTATCTGTCTATCTGTCTATCTATCTATCTATCTATCTATCTATCTATCTATCTATCTATCTATCTAGATTTATCTATCTATCCACATATCTTCCCTCTAACTTACTACAGTCAATGAGCCTATAAGTTTTCTCTTAATATGTAGGGGAAGCTTGGGAGAGTTGGGCCGCAGGGAGGGTTGGGCCATCCTGATTTATGAGGAAACTAAAACATTTTTGAGAAAGCTGCAGCCACCAAATTTTTATAAAAATAAATATCTTTCAATGGATGTAACATACTTGGCTAATTTGCTTGTCATGATCTTTAGAGAGTAGAAAATTCGAATTTTGATGAAAAAAGGAAATATGAGTTATGTTATGAGTTTTTAATTGTCTGTCAGACAACAAGGACTGAGAAATTTTTCCTTGGCATGCTTTGATAGGTTTGACTATTCAGCTGTTATTGACATGTTTTCAGACTACCAGTTTTGTCATAATTCGGATTAAGAAAAAAATGGCCGAATGGGGGAGAGTTGGGACTGTGCCACGACTGTCCCCACATAAGTTGCACTTACCCAGATTTATTTTTATTAAGCCAGAAGAACTTGTCTACAGCAATTATCAACAGAGATTGAATTTTTCTAGGTCTTAATAATTATTCATGGTCTAATAAAATTAAAAATCAGGAAATCTAGATGGGGAGAGTTGGGCCGTCAGGCCGAGGCTTAAGTCTGACAGCAAACTAGTGTTGCAAGAGGCCTCAATTCGGGATTAATGACTTCTATGACCATTATACTACAGGTTAAAAATATTATTGCCTCAAGTCCAGCTTTACCGAACCAGACATATTGCAATGGCCCAAGTCTCCCCTCTGAATGACCCTAGTCTCCCACTTAATGGAGAGAGTTGGGTCAAAATTCTTACAATTTTCATAGGGCTGTAGCTCGTTATGTTCTTGCGCATATATCAGTGCTATCCTACAGATATATTCTCAAATATTTCTAGATTCAATACAAGCATTAAGCATCTTTATATAATCATAACTGCCGGCAGGAGGCACAAGAATGTAAAAAGTGGCCCAACTCTCCCAAGCTTCCCCTATACCATCAAATAATGATATTATTCAGATACTAAGCATTCAAGCCCTGCCTATTATCCAGGGTTACATTCCGGAACAACATTTGTGGCCAAAAAAGCTCCTTCGAAGATTGACCCTTCTCACCCCTCCCCCCCCTTTACCAAATACTGAGAGCTTCCTGAGATGGCCACTGGGTGTCACTCTTCAAGTGGCCAGCAGAGGGCCTTTCAGTTACAAAACCTGAGCTTAGGTGGCGCTCTAAAATGCTCCAGAATATCTTGCACTAAATGACCCCAGACCAATGAGGCCTAAAATTTGATTCTGAAAAAAAATTGATGATTACATTTAGGCTAAATTAAGGGTTTTAAACCCAAAATACTAAAATGAGTTCTTGGGGGGGGGGGTGGAGGTAGTCCAGAAATTTTAAATATCTTCATGCTATAAGGTATACTCTGAATAATATAATAATGGAAGCAATACATGTGATTTCCATAGAACAATGAGACAGAATGAGATAGAAAACATAGAAATATGACACAGTTAAGTGAATGGACGTAGAGTCAGGAAAATTATTAAAAATTGCCAAACATCACAGTGGGGCAAGATTACCAAATGAGCAATTGTAGATAGATAGATAGATAGATAGATAGATAGATAGATAGATAGATAGATAGATAGATAGATAGATAGATAGATAGGTGCTCATGATGAGTAGTGCTACTGATTTCATCCTCAGTAGTGTGGTGCTCCTAAGAACACTCTCATTAGTGCTCCCGAGAATGTTTATAGTTCAATGCTGAGTACACCCTCAGTAGTGCTCCTGGGAACACCCTCAGTAGTGCGCTGGATGACACATTGCAGCACCGTGACTGTGTACTCAGTAGCACTCCTGAGTTGTTGGTATGAGACGCGTGGGACCCACAAGGTGCGCTGGATTGCATTACCACGCATGCTATAAGGTGCGCTGGATGACACAATCAAGCTTCACCCGTGCGAGTGAAAGCATACCCACGCGCGTGGCTGTACAATATTTAGCAGGCCCACGCTTCCCACGCGCATGGGGGTGCAATCTGGGACCGCGTGAGGGTGTTCTCACTCGCAATAAATATACCTCAATATTCTGGATGAAAGTTGCAGCGAGAAAGGAGTGCCTCCAATTAGCTAAGTTTTCAGTAATATTCAGTGGCGTCCCTACTGGGGGGCACGGGGGGGCACGTGCCCCCCCCACATTGGACCTGTGCCCTCCCAGGTGTCCCCCCATATGAACTTTCAACTCTGGCTAAAATATACAGTTAGTATAGAGAGTGACCCCCAGGGAATCGCGTGCCCCCCCAGGTGCCCCCCCGCTCGAGACCGCCTAGTTACACCACTGGTAATATTTTAAAATCTGCAACACCATTTAATGTTTAAATCCAGGGGCGTAGATTTTTCATTTTGGTAGGGGGGGATGATTTCGGCATAAGCGTACTACGCGTTATGCCCAACGGGCCGAAAATTGCGCGGCGGAGAATTTCGGGGCCGTCTGAGGGTCCAGAAGCCAAAATACTTTAGATTATTGGAAGGTAAATTCTGAGCAACCTGAAGGATGTATTTTTTTCTAACATCCAACAAGTAATATGGCAGAAAACAGCTAAATATATAGCTAATAATTCTCAAGACCAAGTAGTAATGATTTGATAATCATAATTATTATCATCCCCCCTGGATCATCCAAGGGGGGGATGGACCCCCCCCTTCCCCCCAGGATCTACGCCCCTGTTTAACTTATAACGTTATCTTATTTTAATTTTGTACAATATACATATTTATACATTTTGATTTCATATTGTAATATTTGTACAGCATTTTGAGTACTGTGGGGAAAATCGAAAAAAAAAAATATTATTTTACAATTTTGTGAGGTCATTGATGTCCACTGGCAGCTGAATGTTTACTCATCATTCATTGTTTTTGCAACAAATGCAGAATATGAATTTAAAATATGTGGTTGTGATTGGTCCAATGCTTCAATGTCTTCCAAGCTCATTACGAGGGGTGTCCCAAAAGTTCTGACCAATTTTGTTGGCAGACCGTCCTGTTTGAGATAGCTAAATGAAATTTTCACAGAACAAATTTCAGGTATTTGACCTTCTATTCTGAAAAACTCAAAACTGTTAGAAGTGTTTAAGTTACTTTTCTGTTACCATGGTTACGAGAGGTCAGTGCACCCAGCGCAGCTCAATTTCTCAGATGAAATTCAGCAAATTAGCTGTTTTAAAAGTCAGAGAATTTATAGTAAAAAACAAGTGATTACAAGAAAATGTATTTCTAGGTAGGCTTGCAGTCTTTCTAGATATCTTCCATTACATTTTAAACATTTATTTACATTTCAACCTGATCGGATGAGGCAATTTCCAAAGGCTATCTCAAGCAGTTGCCTAACAGCGCTTGAGACAGTTTGGCTGAAACAATCTACTGTCAAGAGGCAGTGCTCAGGAACCTTAGGTTCCAAACCCAATGTCATCTGCTTTAATTACCAGATTTGGTCTTCTCTAACTTTTGGTGATACTAAAATATATATACCAGTTCAAAAATTAAAGAATAATCATGAGAAATGGAGCAGTAGCCACATACACTGAAATTCCACAATTTAGGAACAGCCAGCTTGGAGGACCCAGGTGATTGCCTCAGCACTGGGGTTAAACTGACTCACAGTGACTTTAAATGTAAATGAAAAACTCTGAGATACTGTTAGGTTTCCATATAATATTTTTCATGATCATCCATTGCATATTTACAGTAAATTCCTTGGTTATTTACAAGCCTTGACACTTGGATTTGGCCTAAAAAATTGAGCTGCGCTGGGTGCACTGACCTTCTGTTTCCATGGCAACAGAAAAGTTATTTTAAAACAGTTCCAACAGGTGCCATATTTTTAAAAAAGATAGTAAAATACCTGAAAATGATTCTGTGAACATTTCATTCAGCTACTTCAAATGCAAAGGTCTGCTAAAAAAATTTGTCAGAATTTTTTGGACACCCCTCGTATGCCTGTCATTCCTGCAGTAGTTATGTCATGAAATGGGGGAACATTGAGTCTTGTAATGATATCAATGTAAGGAGATCTGCGTTTGCTTGTACAGATCTAATCTTTTATAAAGTACTTTTAAACAGAGTTGCCAAAATCCTTTGATATCACAGCAGTTGCTCCAACCACAATCTCACCAACTTCAACCCAACCCACCCAAAAGGAACAGCAAATATCTTCCAAGGCAACAACACCATTTCAAGAAGAACAGGGTATGTTTTACTAAATTGTCATTGGGTAACTTTACCTCTTTGATGAGTGGTGTGACAAGTTTAATTACTTTTCCTTATAGCATTATAAGAGGATATGACCTCTCAAACTGCTTATGAATCATACAGAATGACATTGCAGAGGTAGGGATATGACTTCGCAAGAAGCAAGCCACTACTTTTCTGTAATTAAACTAATCAGTCTAATTGTCTAATTTTGATTTCAGTCTCGAATGCAACCTCCAGTTTCATCATCAGCAAGAAAATAGAATCATCACCAACAACAGCATATTTCATAGGTTAGTATCATGCTTAGTAAGAAAGAGGAGCTAGTTGAATTCCTATTGGTCGGTCTTGATAACTTTAATTTGACCTTGACTACGGGGTCTACTTCCTGGCATCATTGAATCCTTGGATTTGAAGTGCCAAGGCGTTCAATTGCATTAGACCTATACATTCTGAAGGGTATTTATTGCGTTTTGCTTGCAGCTTTAGTTTTCTGTGGAGGCTCTATGCTCCTTATGGCTGTTGCATTCCCCTTAATTCCTTGCTGGATCAAAAGGTCAGTTGATATTTACCCTAAAAGGTTCATTAAATTCAATTTTTAAAAAGTTCCAACAGCAAACAGAAACAACACTTAATCAAGCTGCACTGAACTCCCTCAATATCTTCCTCCTGTTTGATTTCCTGTTTCTCAAGTTGGGAGCATAGGGTCCAATCATAGGGCCTTCTCAAGTATAGAACCTTTTCAATTAAGTTGAACCGTTAAAAAAATTTAGAATATTTTTTCGGCCTTGGGTTCTTTATACCATCAAGAAACTTTTGCATTAAGAGTGTGGCGGATTACTCTGTCAATGAGATTCACTTGTATTGATTACAAATAATGTGCAATGTCTATAATTATTGTACAGTGAAATTGCCAAGAATGCTACAAAGTGATAAATTTAACTTCCCAACTCATCATAGTGACACGGTGAATGAGTCACTCAAATACAAAAAAGGAAAGTTCTGGTCACATTAAGTTTAGGTTCATCTTATCTTTAAACAATTTTGGGAGATAAGCATAATTTTGCCTTCCCCATTTAGCCTGGTTGTATAATATTATTTTCACAATCTATGTAAAAGCTATCAGTATCACTAATTACCAGTTGTTGGTGATCTTTCTTATCGCTTATCAGAAATAAGAAACAAGCAAACAACCAGAAGAAAGAAGAAAACATTTACTGTGAAGTGTACTTGCAAGGAATCTCAAGCCTCACTGGACCACAGAGGCATGAAATTCCAAGTATCATGGAGGAACAACCTCAACAAAATATTCCACACTCTAAAAAATTTCAGACAAAATTGGTTTTTTAGATTCAAAATGGTTTTTTGAAAAACCAAATTTCAATGCAAAAAACCAAAATCGATTTTTTTAAAATCTGTATGGAAGTTCAGATGAACTTGCTGAGGAAGGTGGACGAAGAAGATTCAAGGCAGCTACACCAGAGGAGAAGAGGGTGGCAGAAATATCTTCTGATGAAGTTGAAACTGTTGAAAATCATCTCCCAGGGATGTCAGAAATTCCTGATGGGGGTAGTGATGACGATGATGATGGAAGTGATGCCATAGAAGCTGACAGTGATATCAAAGAAGGTGGCAATGATATAAATGAAGGTGGTGGTGATGTAAATGAAGCTGGAAGTGATGTAAGTGAAGCCGGCAGTAATATCAAAGAAGATGTTAGTGCCGTTTTTGAAGATGAAAGCGCCACAACTAAAATTGGAAGTGAAATTTATTTACACGTATAGGGCTATATTATAATTAATATGAACTCATGAAGCAACGAACGAATGTGTTTTAAAAAATGTATTTTATTTTAGGCTAATCAATTTGAGAGGTTCAATAACTATACTCCTGAAGTCTATCTGCATGCATTACAGGTGTTTCATATATTCCAAGTTAAGTCAAATAATAATTATTGTATCTGGCGTTTGTTTTTAATTGTGAAATAGACTCTGACTGTGATAATTATTGCAAGGTAAATTAATAAACAAAACCATATATATTTATAAGAGTAAAGAGCCATTTATTGAAAGTCCAAATTTTCTCAAATTGCACATTATTCCTTATGGGCAGTCGGCAAATTTACGTGAAAAATTATGTATGTGGAATGTCACAACAAGGTGAAGCAATGTCAAAGACAGCAACGTCAAAGATACGATGATGCTAGCATGTGGTGTTGTGCAACCCTTTCACAATGTTGTGAAAAACTGCAACATCGTGTTCATGTCATAGGCGGATCCACGGGGGGGGGGGGGGGGGGGGGGGGGGGGGGGAGGGGGGGGGGGGGGGGGGGGGGGTCTTTCATCAGATAAATCCTTCATATTGGTATTTTGGAGAAAGAGAAAAAAAATCAGTTTTAGAGACTCCAAGAATTGCATATAATATTGTCGCGCCCCCTTTCCAAAATATCCTGGATCCGCCCCTGCATGTTGTGGTGACATAATATCTACCATACGTTTATACCTGACCAACCCTCCACCTGTTAACAATGTTGTGTTTATTTTGTGTGCCCCTTGAATTTAAATGTACATTGGTGAGAGTTTCTCGGGCTTAGAGAAAAATATCTCAATTTCTTCAGAAGTAAAATTTTAACATGCATGCATTGTTCATTTCATCGTCAGTTTAATAAAAAATGCATTCTTTATAAAACTATTTTCAGTATCTTTTTTTAATTGACAAAAAAATCATCAAACCTATTTGAATCCAATAACAGTCTTCACCAACCAAAAAATTCACACAAAACCCTGACTTGTTTTTGGGCATGTCCTCCATCCAAATATGGTTAAAATACCATGCAGCCACATTTTCATAAATACAGCAGGTTTTTCACAAAACCGAACATTGATGCAAAAATCCATTTGGGATTTAAAAAAACTATTAAAAAAAGAACAGCTAAGTTGTTGAAATTAATGATCAGAGGAAATTGTGACTTCCATTTTCGACAGTGACCACGACTTTTGACACAAAAGTACTGCACTTATAGATTTGAAAATTATTAAGGGATTGTTTTTTGCTTCCTTAAAGTCACACATGTACCATTGTAACTGTTTTCGTGCATGTCCCAATGCTGATTTCTGAGAATTCAAACCTCCATATACCTGTAAAATTATCTGAACATATATATATATATATATATATATATAGGCCTATGCTATATTTTTAACCAGAACAATGTCCTTAAACTAAATGGACTTGCTTTAATTTTCCAATTGCATTTGAAAAAAAAAACAGCTGCAAATCTGTGTCCCAAACTTTTCTGTCATTATTGCAACATAGTGCTACTTTTAGTGTCCTACCATTTAACCCTTTTGGTTAAAACTGGGCATTTATCTCACTCTGCTGACAAGTTTGCCACATGTGGAATTAAAGTCACATAAATCGTCAGAGGGTTAAAATGTTGAATAGAATTTTACCCTGCCCTGATCTCTAGCTTAGATTTATCATCGGAGAAAAATGAGCCCTTTATAGGCTGAACCCCTGAATAGATCATCTCTCCTACGCCTATGGATATGTAAAGGTTATTCACCACGGGAGAGGGAATATGTGATTTATCACCCGAGGCCTTTAGGCCGAGGTGTGATAAACACATATTCCTGATCCCATGGTGAATAACTGGCTTATACCATGAGACAAACACTCAAACAGTCAAACATGAGAGGATAACTGGACAACAAAGAATATGGGAATTATTCCCCTGAAATACTGTAATGTGATTGGCTGACAGAGGTGTCAAATGGTATAATGTGACTTATACCATACCTATGAGCCATCAGCCAATCAGAAGCCTGTATTTGGCTGGTATATATCCTATATTCTTTGTTGTTCACTTATTCGCCCATGGGAGTATATAGGATATATAAGCCTCATTGTTTAACAAAGCTCATAACACAAACAGCAAAACTGTACCAAATAATGAATTACCAACAAAAGTTAAACAAAAATAAAACAAAAGTATTACAAAAACCCACCCAGAGAATCTACCCTAGACGAATCCCTCTGCGAATCCATTTTATCATAAATTTGCGTCACAAGCGTCTTGGCCAATGAGCGAGCAGTATTTACGCTCACTTCAAAACTTTACCGGCAACTTGCGAAGCAACTATTCACTTCTCAGAGACATATGACCTATCATTTTAAAGATCTCAGAGAGATCTATCGATCCATGTAGGAATCGTACCTCTAACCCTTACGTTAATGCGCGAAACAGCAAAATCGGCCTAATTTGCATAACTTGCTTGAAGCCTGGTCATTGGTCAGCTATGTGGGTGTGTCTGACTTTTAAAATCACTGAAGGCTTTGCTGAAGTGCAAAAACCCAATGCCTGCAACAAATCCGTTAATTAGATCTCAGTGAAGGGGAGGAAGTTTTGAAGTTTTGTTTTTTTAAATAAATAATTCCTTGTCTAGTTATGGTGAAATAAATTAATTCCCTTTAAATAGTCTTGAATGAAGTGGTGGAAGTATTTCTTAAAACGGTTTTCTTTGATTAAAAAATTTAGAAACAAATATTTGAGGACGTCATACACTCAAAATAAATAGGCCCAATTATTGCAGCAGTTACCATGAAATAAATAATTTCCTCTCTAATAAAAAACACCGAACCCCCCCCCCCTTCCCACCCCTAAAAATCCGATGATTGCATATATTCTTCTGACTTTTTAACAATTATATGTCCACAATTAGTTCTTTTACCTTCATTTTTCTTATATGTTTTTTTTCCAAATTCCCCTCCCCCTAATTTTTTACCAAAATTATTTGTTCAATTTTTTACACTTTTTTTTCTTTTCACTTTTATTTTTCACTTTTTTTTTTCAAATAATTTTTTTTCCAAATTTTAATGGGTCTTTTTTTCTCACTTCCTTTTATTCAAAGAATTTCATATCATATAAAGGTCAACTATGATGCTTTCATGTTCTTTAATTAATCCCACATGGCAAATTGTTTGTAGCTGTCTTCTTCTTCTCTCAAATCCTTCTTGTTTCATTCTATTTTTTAAATCTCTTAGTTTTTGTTTTATTTTGTTTTGTTTTGTTTTGTTTAAGGTATAAATCAGTTATACCCCTTGTTTTCGTGAATATGTGATAATCCGCAGCTAATGCCTCGGATATATCACATATTCCCTCAAACGCGGGATATAACTAGCACTTAGTGGGTCAGCCAATATCAAAACTTGATATACATGTTCAGTAAATTAGTTCCTGAATCTTCTGTAATTTGGTTCCTGATACTATAATCAAACTTCCTCATCCCATACAATTGTGTCATTCTGGGCTATGCTGGCCGATATTTGGTATAAAAAGTTTATTGTAGTTACTTTAGGCTGGAGTGATCTACCACAGGTTATACTGGAGTCGTCTGCCACAGGTAATTTAATCTTACAATGGAGTTAAAACACATTATCTTTACAATAGTGTTTTGTAATGATTATAACATTTTTAAAAGTATAGGATGGATCGTTATATGACCTATGTGGCCTCCTGTCAATTAAATTTTCATGTGATAGTGATAGTTATTGTATAATTATTGGGAATGTGAAAAAAAAAGAATCTTTTGTCAATTTGCAACAAACTGGTTCATTTTTGTAGTTTATATTACTTATGTCCACAAAACAGGAGGGCATTGGACCAGTGTTCGAAATAAGGGGGGTCAAGGGGGTTCCTGAAAAAACCCCCTCAAATAATAAATGTGCATGATTTAACACTTGTAGCCGCAACCGATTTTGAGTACGCAAAGCCGCAATGGGGCCCTCCCTTTCTCAAGCCTCAAATATACAGTGGTTTAAAAAATTTACTTCAATAATAGTATTAGTATATTAAATTAAGTCAAAATGGAGGATAGTGGCAGTGAAATTGGAAAAAAATTAAATCTTATTGATAAAAATGCGATATCAAGATTTCATAAAATTTTTGCAATTTTGTCCATTTTGATGCATTTTTGGAATATTCAATATTTTTAAGTTATTTTGAGACCAGATTATTCTGCAAAGTATTGGGATTGTCTTTTAATTTCATTATAAACCATTTTGTGCCCAAGAAATGTCAAGAGATGAGAAAAGGAGCACTAAAAATGGCCATTTTGGCCCTTGCTCTGCAAGATCTACCCCTTCCGGTGTCCATTTTGGGCCAGTTTTTTTCTGAGAATGAAGGGCCTGCACTTCTGTCATTCCAGCTACATTTACAAAATCATCAATGTAGGAGTTTTTGATGATGATGAATTCATTTTTGTACGTTTAAGATCACTAAAAGATCAATTTTGTCCCTTTTTAGGTAAATTAATCAGAATTTTACTCGAAATGCTAATATATATGATTTTAATTGTGTTGAAATGGACTGACAGACAAATATAAGCTCTCCAAACATACAAAAGTGACTGTATAGACTATAATCTGATCTGTCATAAGTGGCAGCACAGTTGCAGTATTTTTCTAAAACTCATATGACATGCACAAGGGTGGGGGCCTACGAGGCCCCCATTGCGGCTTTGTGACGGAAAAATGCTCAAACTATCATCAGTGACCATGTTCAATATCAATCAATTCACAACGTCTGGATGTTGTTTACGATTAGTTGGACTAGGATTACATGAAATCTGCAACGTGATTGACCAAATATTGTGCGAGATATTGAAGCGAAAAGTCCCAGGGGGGCCTCCGAGGCCCCCATTGCGGCTACAAGGGTTAATCCAGATATGGGGTTTTCAAAAGTAATTTTCTGAGATAAAACATGCTTGAAACACTCAGAATTCATTCAGAGTGTAGTCTTTTGTGAAACCCTCTTCTTCTGTTGGCCTCCGGCGGCCTCCCGCCCTCCAAATGACATGGGCTATTTCGACCACTGCATTGGTCTAAAATGCATTTTGAAGCTTCAACGAATAATAAGTTGTGAGACCTCACAGTGATGCTTTTTAAGTTTCACCATTGCAAGACCCGGCATCTAGCCTACCGTCGAGATTTGACGAAAATGCATGTAAGAATCCTCAAAATCAGTGTCCTAACTAATACAGAAATTGAAATTGTTCAAGTGTTAGATTGTCTAACCATGCTTTCCAACTTCTCAGTCATCTGAAAAACTCCAAAGTGGTGAATTTGTGAGATAATAATTACACCTCACAATCGACAGAAAAAAAAAACTGTAATGAAGATGTTTCCCTTTTTGATATCTTCCAGAAAATCATCTGTAATCATCAACCGGACACACAAGAAAAATGGCAGATAGGTATGAATCTTATTTAAAAAAAAGGTGATATTTACCCATTGTTAAACTTTTTAAGTAGTTTGAAATTTGACATTTCCTACTGCTTGTATCACATAAATGAATCACATTTGTTTTAATCGGAGCACCGCTACCCTCCTTGAAATAGGCCTTGAAGTTGTCAGTGAAATCCTTCGCTTCGGTAAAGATTCGGTTTACGATATCTTTGGCGATAAAAAGTATAGAAAGATGAGGATGACATATTTGGATTCTCTGCACCATTTCCTACAAAATTAATACATTGAAGCTATGTATTTGATAGATCTTAATTTATAAACGTTTGTATGGCACTAAAAAGAGGGAAGCGAGAATGATATCCATCAATTGCCAACAAGCCATGGTTCTTATGCACGAGCGGAAGTACCAGTCATTGATAGATATGGTATATCAGGGCTTGTAGATCGATTTAATCCATCCATATACTGGCATATGACAGGTCCAAGAAATGCATTGGACATTTGTGTTTTGATATATTTGTCACAGATTCTATCAAATTTGGCAGTTGACTATGAAAGACAGTTTCTCAAAATTCACAGTTATTGTCGGGTGTTGTTAGTTCTATAATTTGCAGATTCTTATATATTTTTTATTTCATGTCTAACTGCTAAATCACACATAGCAACAAACAATGTATAACAGTTTGTGATCACTGCTATTGGTGTATTCTGATTGGAATTTGTCATGTGACTTTGACATAGGCTCCCACTAGTTTTGTATTTCTTCAAAATATGCAAATACTATAAAAGAGAAAATAATTTGCATGGCAGAACATTATCAAAATAAGTGAGATGTACAAGGTCAACTATTGCATTTGCACCATATCTGTATGTTATTTGCAAAATGACCCTGCTTCTGCAATCTCCAAATTCGAATTGGCAATTGCATACGCTTGTATTGTCTTATAGGTTATTATTGGTACACATGCGCGTGTTCATATGCACTCGAGCAAGCCCAGCCTGAAAAGAACATTGGCATAACATTTTAATACATTGATAAATTCTACAAATTGATACCGTACAAATATCATCAGTGGTATTGGGCCATAAAGTATTGTTATGAAGCCACAAGCAGCTTTTAACCAATGGAATAATAATCTCACAGGGACTGTTTACAAAAACGATATTTAATCTATATGTATCATATACAATTATTAGATGCATGCCATGATTATCATTCCATTCATGTAAGGTAATTACTATATGATATTCAGTCATGATTTCACTCAATGATGTTAGAAGCAATTATATAAATCACATAGGCCTACATTATGAAACAGGATGCATGTTAATTTCATAAGATAAGCAAATGATACCCATCATAGAGTATCACATTTTTTGTTATACTACATTCATGTTGTACATCAGTAGATTCATTAGTCTTACATACAGATTATTTCAGACATTAAATTTTTAATTATTTGATCGATTTAAACACACTACTTTTAAGAAGCTGTATCAACTGTTCTGTATAAATGTATGTACTATGTGTTTGAAAAATAAATAAATCTAAATCTTACAGAGGTTTCTTTGTCCAATGAATAAATCATTTTGCAGTTACAGCCAGTGGCGTCACTAGAAATTGAAGTTTGGGGGGGCTGCAGCCCCAAAGTTTTGAAACGTTGTCAGAGGCCTGAAGAGTCGAAGCGCGGGCCGCCCCAGAATCCAAAGAATTGAGATATCGGCGGATCTATCCCCCCTAGCCCCCCCCCCTTAGTGACGCCACTGGTTACAGCTGATTGAAATAACTAGTCCTAGAATTTTGTACTAACTTCAGGACAATGAGGTCCTGATTTCACCACTGATCAATGCCAGGCATCAAACTAAACTCAGCAACATTAAAAACGCACACATTTTCATTGTATCATACGTTACATTTCCTGATGTAACTTGGCAAATTTTGCTTATTGGCTTCTCAAATAAATATTGTGAACGTTTAAACTTGATCCATGGATATTTTTAAGAACCAGGTTTTGTGACATCATGTCAAATTTGGGATTTGCAAAATTGAAAAAGGAGCAGGGTAGTGTAGAGATGCTTTCACTTTATTATTGATCTCAAATAGTCGAAACAACTAGATGTCCTACAAGATTTCAGCTCAAAATTTGACCAAAAAAGGGGATAATTGCCCATGCTTATGATGCTAAAGTGTTGAAAATGATGTGAAAAACAAAGGTGAAAAGCACCAACTTGGCAGAAAATCAACCAAACAACTCACAAAATCCCATAAAAAAGCATAAATGACCACCTCGATTATTTCAACACTCAAATAATGAGCTGTGACAGACTTATTGTGTATACTACACAATTTTGTAGTAATTCTTTTGCTTTTAGAGGACCATTGGTGTGGAATAGTTTGCCTTCAGATGTAAAGTCCTAAGGAAGTCTACATGATTCTAAAGCTAAATGTAAAAATTATCTTAAGAATATTTCTTTTTAACATTATAAAATATGGTCACTAAAATATGGCTAATAGGCAGCTTTTTTTTTTGCAGAGAGAAAACCCTTGTTGATGTCCTGATAAGAGGTCCTGCACCACAGGCCTGGGATGAAGGATGGGTTAGGGATGTTGAAGCTGCAGTCCAAGATTATCTGAAAAATGAAAGTCAATCAAATTCATTCAAGTCACCAACTGAAAACGGTCCATTCCTTGCTTTGGTCTATCAACATATGGTAACAGCCAAGGACGCGTCTCAGTTTCAGCGTCAGAAATTCCTTGAAGCCTGCCAGTTGCTGTGCAGGCCTGAATTCCTCATTTATTCCAGGGATCATCCCATTTCCTCCATAATGCAAATCTTGTGTAGTTATCCCCGGCAAGGCGAGAGAGATGAATTGTACAAGAGTGTCTTCAATATGGCCATGCAGGCATTTGTGGATCACTACAAATCTGTGAATTTTTTAACGTCATTGATAACAGGTCAAATGAAAATTGCTAAATTCATTCCCTATTTGCAAAGATTCACTGAAATAATGGTGCGTCTTGAAGAAGCCTTTTTCAACCTGCTTAAGACTGAGCCAAGAGAAGATTGCATTTTGGTATGGTGGATGGAAATGTTTGGTACCATGAAACTAATACCATCTGGGGATTTACTAGGGAAATTCTTCATGGAACTCTTTCTGAACGACCAGAAGATGCTGCATCGTGTTGGTTATGATCTAGACATTGATCTAGACATTGTGAAAAGGGCATTCATGGCTTGCTTCCCTGGAAAATTTGACGAAACTTACAAGATTTTTCTTCCCATTTTCAGAAGTCTGATTCAAAATATTGACTTGGTTCCTCTTGGACGACCAGGTTTCTTTCCTGGCAATTTCAGTGAAAAACACCTTGTTCAACATGAGTTTAGTATTTATGCAAACAAATCTGGCTTAGGAACAATTGTACTGAACGATATAATGTCAAGTCCTGATGTCATGACTGTCCAAGAAGATTTCTTAAATTTTAACATGAGGAATTGCTTTATCAGAATAATTGAGGCAGGCACCTTCCATCGCCTTGAAACTGCAGCGATAAATTGGAGCATACAGGATGCGATTGACAGCGTCACACTGGATAAGAAGACCCTGGAACTTTTGAGGTATGTTCAAGAGACATTGGACGAACACAGAATAATGAGCAGAAGGAAGGCCTTTGTTACAGTCGTTGGTTTGGCTAGCGATTGCACTACCTATCAAAACGATGGAATGGCTCTACAGCAAAGGGACAAAGAGATAAAACGTCAGCTGCAAAATCTAGAAAAGGAAGTTTTGGAGAACTGGATGGAACGCAACTCTATGCACCTGCTGGCTCTCATCTGCTACAAAGAAGAAGTGTTCAGTGCACTTGAGAGATCTTGTCCTGACTTAGTCAAGTGTCTAATGTCCCATCGAGACGTGCATGGGACTACGCCCTATTTGCTCGCATGTGCTTGCCAGAATCATGTTGCAAGAGATTTCTTCTTGAGACTAGGTGCTTCCGAAGAAGATTGTGATGCATTTGGAAACACTGACAAGTACCTTTCACAGCAACATCAATCTTTATCAGTGAGGAAGAAGGAATCTAAACAATACATTCCTTTGAAAGAGGTTGATTTTGACTTACATGACAGAGAAGCGTGCATTCAGTGTGTGAAAGAGCTCTTTCAACTGTTGGTCGAAGAAATGGCCATATTGAATGAGGTGTTAGAGGCTTCCGTAAACATTGCAGGGAGCGTTCGCGAACAAACGAAGGTGGCACAGATGGATGAGTTTGATGTTCAACTCGTCTTCAAGAAACTGTCACAAAGAATCACTTCTTTCCATGTGGATGGTGAAGGTGATTACCAGTTGACGTTTGATCACACTGGTGATATTTGCGAAGGTCTCATTTCAGAAGCGGGAGCCATCAGGATAAGAGTTCTTGCAGAATACATTGTTGGCAGTATGCCCAAAATACTGAGGAAGGTACTTGCTTCTGGAATTCCTCTCAGAGTTGTCGAAGTCACACACTTTGATCCATGGCTGATGGTCTACGAAAGAAATGGCAAGTCCACAGGAATGCTGATATCATTCGACATTGTCCCAGTGATAGAGATTCCAGATGCTATGGTGAAGGATGACCTTCGTGAGCGAATCAATAGTCGCAAAGGTCTTATTCTTAGTGACCCCGTACCATGCACTTTGCAAGCATTCCTCAAAAGGGCCTTTTCACAGCGGAGTAAGCTCGAACGTATAGGATTCATTGCCACACATGCTGCCAGCGAGCATCAAATCATCGACTGTCTGCCTGTTGAAACTCGGCTTGGAGTGGTTATGGTAAAAACCCTACTGAGGCAGCATGGAGACTGTCCTGTAACATCGTATATGGTCAAGACCGCCCTCTTTTATACCTTGGCTAACAAGATCGAAACAGGTGAGATGGAAAAGCTGAAGAAACCCGTATCGACAGAGCAATGGATCAACAATGTTTCGGTGGAGCAGTTTTATGACAAAGGGCTACAGTGGGCAAAAGAAATCGTGCAAAGCATTAAGCAGATAGAAAACTCCTTCCTTGACAACACACCTATCAAAAACATCCCAGAAGCAATTTCACACTGCGATGAGTTGCTTGAACTGCTGAATAATGATTGAAACAAAATTCTACTCCAATATTATCACTGGCAGTTGGGCAGTTTTTAACACCTTTTTCACCCTTTTCCCACCCACATAGAACAAAGTTATAGTGCAAAAAAAATCAGGTCCCCGGTGGAAAAAATGATTTATTGGATCTAGCCTTGTGCACCACCTTCTGGATTAAAAAAAAAAATGTGGGTAGCAGGACAGCATTCTGTGGGATTTCTATGCTGGCCTGCATCAGGAAATCCACATTTTGCTTGTAACCGCGAAAGTCTCTGATTGGCCACTTTGTTAAATGACTGATATCAGGCAGGGCAGGAAACGGATACCTCAAGAGAAAATTCCACCTTCTTCAGCTGTTCTCAAATGTGCATAATCAAGTTACTCTATATGTGTCAATTTCCTGCCCTGCTCTTAAATCTTGATTAAAGATTCCATAATGTTATGATCCCCATTGGTGTGAAGATTTTTTTCACACTTCCAAGCCATGTGCCTTGGTGGCTGAGTGCATTACATGCTGGCCTTGTAATTTTGAGTTCCAGGGTTCGATTCTGCTGCATGGCAATACTTGAAAGCTAAATTTAGGTACTGGCAGGGAGCCATCTGGTGATAAATATGACCAAAAGTGGCCAAGCAAATGGAACTCAGTTATCATTGGAACTCCTACAGTACAACCATCATAAAATGGCTCGTCACTTTGGATCGACACTTATCTATCGATCTATAACGATCCATAGCGATCTTGGTAGATATGGAGTGATTGATCTGGAGTGATCTCTTGTGATCTGTATCTATTAATTAAAATTAATAACGATAAAGTTACTTTTCTACACCAAATATCTTATGGATATGATTCTTTAGTCAATATATTCAATTGTTAGATGAATTTCATCTGTTCTTTGACTTATAATCCTTACTAATTGACAATATTCATTTTAACTTAAAGTGGATTATTAGATCACTACAGATCGATTTATATCATCTCAGATCACTACAGATCACTCTATATCCTGACCGTTCTGGATCACTATCAATCACTATGTTGAGCCATTTTAAGATGGTTGTACTGTACCTCATTGTTCTATGTGTCACCCAAAAAGTTTCAACTGAACCCCTTGTGTATAATTGCATGAGTCATTAACTTACCAAGAAACAGGTGACTTAGGGCGGTCCGAAAACACTTTCTTCAGAATTTCTCTGATTTGAATCTTGCATTATAATCTTATATGGATAGAAGGTATTGTGTAAAAATTTCAGCAAAATCAATTAATATTTAGAGGTGGCACAAAGCCGTTGAAGTTTAACATGCGATTGCCCATCGGCAGACCTCAAAATCATCGGTATTTGCAAATCTTGCTGTAACAGCGTATTATTTTGATCAAGTGACCTTTTTTATTATGTCCAGGATGCCCAATATAGTCCTGATATTCTTTCTGAGTTACAAAGTTCCGTAGCAGGTCAGCATTGATATTACATAGGTCAATTATATATTTATCAGGCCTTTTTCCATAAAAACAGGCAAACATTTCACTTACTATGAATAATAAATAAGAGATAACCCCAGATATTACTTGACTATGTCAATTTTATCATACACTAAAAAATCTGGAAAAAATATTCACTTCTAAGAAAGATCTGGGAAATTGATCAATTTTTCAGTTGCGCGAATGAGGAATTACATTATAAACTTCGAGGGCTTTGTGCCACCTCTAAATATTAACCGATTTGGCTGAAATTTTGCCTGTGTTTGTTTTACTTATGTGGTCATCAATTTCCACTTTCAAATTGGGGGTTTTAGGAGATTTGATTTTTCCCATTGAAATGTGGACCGCCCTAAGGTGACTGTTGGTTATATGTGATTGATATCACCATTTTTCTAATTGATACTTGGCAATGTCATTGTTCTCAACTTCTAGATAAGAAGTTTCAGTTTGCAACCTTATCAAACACTAAATTTAAAATGAATTTTCTTTATTTCAACTTTTTATATCATATTGGCAACATACAAATTTGAGAGTTGCTTTTTTTCAAATAATAAATCATGCAAAAGGAAAAACGTGAATGTATTTTTTCAAAGTCCAGGTAAAGCGTTATTAGTAAGATGAACATATGGTATTTCTCCTTAAGGGGCCACCATTTAATCATAAGGTTGAGGCTTGGAGTTTTTTTTAAAATAAATAACTTCTTGCTCAGTTCTGGTGAAACAAATAAATTCTTTTTGGACAGTCTTGAAATAGATAATTTCTGGAGGGGGTATTTCTTAAGAAGGCTTTGCTCGATTGGGAATGAATATTCGGGGACTTCACACACTTAAAATAAACAATTATGGCCAGCGTTGCTGCGAAATACATAATTTCCCGCTGAGAAAAACTCCAAGCCCTGATCATTTCAAAAATGGTCACCCTCTGATTGAAAAATATCCAGAAGCGAACAAATATAATGCTTTCTTTCAGAAGTCTCTAGGTATTTTCTCCTCCAATTGATACATACAGTCATGGTATAAGGACCAATATACTTGAAATGCTGTGTGATTATCTACATTCAAATTATTATAATATTTATGATGTATATACTTAAAACATGGCAATAGTAGAGAGGCATCAGTGACATGTAGACGGGTAGGACAGAGGTTGGGACGGAACCTTGGGTTGTTGGCTTTGTATAACTACATGCGTAGGCCCGACTTCATTAAAACTGCCAGCTTCATTTATATATCACTGCCAGCCTTATTTGTGTCACTACCAGCTTCATATATGTCACTTTCTCTATGATTACGATTTCACTTATTCTGATATACTATGGAGATGATTATCAGCAAAAGCCGCTTCATCATACATCCTCTGGTTATGTGGCAACGCTGTATCACATCTTCTTTGACCGGCTTCTTCGGCAAGTTCATCTGAACTTCCATAGAGATGGTTGTCCATGATAAGAACGTCATCTGCAGAAGTCCTCGAAAATGGAGTTGTCACGCTTGCGTTCAGTCTTCCCAGTTGTCGGGTTGAAACATTTTGCTGGGGGCTATCCTTCTCGATACTTGGAGTGACTGACCTCGTTTCATTTTGCCTTCGGGCGTTGCGGCTTGGGTCTCTTTCCAAGGTGACTTCGCAGTAAATGTGATCTTCCATCTCTTGTTCATTACATTCTTTCTTTGGTCTGATATGGAAAATAAGAACCAACTAATGTACAATATATAATGGCACATCACGCATGCAAAACGTACTTTTAGTTTAGATATGAAATGGATGGATGGATGGTTGGATGACTGGTGCTTTACCTCCTGTATTTATGCACTTGGTAGGCTAATTAGGACAGTGGGAGGACACGGCAATGAGGCGAAGGATGATTGAAACAGCAGTCCAACATAGGCCCAGGTGATCCGGCAAGAGCTGGATTCGAACCCTGGACCCAGCGATTGGCAGCCAAGTACACTACCACTAGACCAACCCTCCCCCCTAGTTTAAATATGAAATATATATGCAACATATTGCAACAGACAGTGTGTTTTAGTGAAGTTATATTTGCAATGTAATTGGATTTGAAACACGGATGGGCACGAGTACTTAAGTACTCCTGTACTCGTGTAATTTGCTGTACTTGTACTTGTACTTCTACTCATTACTTGCAAAGTACTTGTACTCGTACTCGAGTACATTGGCATGTACTCGTGCCCATCCCTGATTTGAAACACACATAATGAGATCAAATGAATAATATGAATATCCCAAAGTCAACTGGAGCACAGTGTTGTCATAACAAGGTAATCAGATTATAGGCCTACATGTTGGGGCAACGAAGCAATCTATTCAATTACTTACAAGAATTGTTATACTTGGATTAGAGTTACTTTTATTTTTTGCGATAGTTAATTTTTTGGTTGCTTTTTATGACAAAGCATCGTTCATCACCAAATAACCTGTCAATTGTTGAAAATCCTAGCGCGGTTTTTTAGTTTAAATTTTGTTTATTTTTAAATGATATCCGAATAAAAATCAACCGACCTTTTTATCCAGCAGAGAATTAAAGGAAAAGCAACAACCACCAGAAGCAGAGAACAACCAAAGAAAACCATAGCTGAAATTAACATGCAAGAAGGATATGGGATAATACAGCACTGATCAAAAATGTGAAATACTTCTATGATTGTGTTACGATGCAACAAAATTAACTCGGACCTGACCCTAGTAACAATTTACCAAATAACATATACATGGGAATAGAAAATTGATTGGTAACGGTGTATGGTTTTATAGTATCCTACTAAGGCGGATGCATGGGACTTTTTCTTTGCATTGTCCATCAGGGTTTGGTGTATCAACTAATCTGACTGGTTGTATCAAGTAACCTTGCCAGGTTGGTTAGTTGACACGTTTGACATGACCTCTTTTGATGCCATCTGGGTTTAAAAAACTATCAAACAGAGGAAGTCAAGTTCCCCACATATTTGAACAATGTATTTCCCCATGCACATGGCCATTCGTCATTCAAATACCGTTGTCCATTTAGCTTGGAAGCAAGGTTTTCTGATAAACGTCTCAACCAACCTGCCTCTTCCCTACTCAGGTCGACTAAGTTCCCCCTTTGTTAAAGAAAATTATATAACATGCAATAATAATTCGGGAAACTATACTTACCTGTGAAATAAGCTGATGTCGGAGGTGACCTCATTGTTTTATCAGCCAAACTGAAGTTTGTATTTGAGACTGAAACAAAAGTGATGTGTATGAGTGAACCAGCAACAAGAACTGCATGGGGGATAGTCGGCGGGTTAAGTGCATGGTGACTTCAAGTTATGCAAATGTCCTCCTTGGCAGAGATGCTCCTTGGGTCAAAACAAACTATTTTATTGTAAGACACACGCTATACCTCTAATCTATGATAAAAATATTTCTGACTTTTCCAGTGGTCACGATTCCCTTATTTGATTGAAATTGCTGTGTCACACATTCATTTCTGATCAAAATTATTGATTTTTCGCGATTTTCCACATAAATAAAAAATGGCTGTCTGCAGCCATCTTGAATTTGGACTTGAACTGGAACAGTAATTAGGAAAACTATACGATTGAGAACAAGCATTCGGCTTTGGATTACTGTGAAAAACGTTTTCTTGCCCTGACCAAGAACCACCTGAAACTAATTGACAGCAAACTTTACTTACCCAGTTTTTCTCTTTGTAGTGCAGAAGAAGCTTCAGCCGTCGTCCGTCGCTCTGTTTTGGTGGTTTGCGTCCTAGCTGGCAAGGCTGATGTGGTTTGGCTGATGGCAGTGGATTTTGAGAACTCTGTATAAAGTAAAAAATGTACCGATCAGGGGGCAGCTGCCCTCCTTAAAATATAGCACTAGACCCACAGTGGATCCAGGCTGTCACGGCTGAATGCACAAGGCAGCAACGTGGCCAAGTGCACTGTAAACATGCTGCATGCAAATTCAGCTGACCTTTGACCCCGTGAAAAGAAGCATATTTGTTTTCTTTATTAATTTGTATTGTAACAGTGGGGCACCAAAAGTTTATCTTCATGATTTAAAATTCAGGAGAGGCTGTATGCTAAGTTTGAATGAGATTGGCAAGCAGGGGCACCCACGGTTATGGTCATAAGTTTTGGCAAAATTTTTCAGTAAGAGCTAGCGCTTCGTGCTGCTAATAATAAACTGATACAAGTATCATTGGGAATGATGCACTAAGACTAATGACAATGACTGTTCTGAAGGTGTACATACAGTGCGACCTGATGCAAGTGACACTGGTGATGATCTGTCATATGAGGTCAAAGCTACACATCCTTAACCAAACTGCTTGTGGACGCATGGATTGTCATTTGATGAGATGAAAGCATATTGGGTCATTAAGGAAGATATTTGAGGCAGGTGGGATAACAATGTCTATCAACTCAATAACTGTTCCATTGGTCCAAGCATAAATATGACCTATTTCGTCTGTCCAGTGATTATTTGTCTCGCAGGTTCCACTCGCTAATGACCATCGAATTGACTCATTTAAAGGTTAATTTTTCCTTCAACACCAGAAACTTTCACAAATCAACAATTTCAGATGCGATTCTAGCCCTACTTAAAATTCATATCTTGGCTTTTTTTTTGCAGTGTTTTTCACTTTCCTCCAGCCTCTCAAATTTTCAAAGATTTAAGCTAATATTCAAGTGAGGACTTCATGTATCTCAATAGGAATCAACTTAGGTACTAAAAACTGTGCTTTTAACCATTTAATTGAAATGGGGAAGCTACAATCAATGGTAGTTTTCGTGTTTTCCTATACATTCCATATTTATGAGCAAGGGTGTATTTGTGTTATATATGGCCTTTTAAAGGAGAAACAAAAGTCAATTTTGTTATATGAGAAATACAGTCAAAGAAATGTTAATTTCAATGCATTTTTGTACATTATTCAAATTTTTTTGAGATGCACTTATATGTCAACAAACTTGTAGTGGTGCCCCCCCCCCCAAATTTTTGGAAACACTAAGATCCGCGCAAAAAAGCTGAAATAAACACCATTGAAAATCAATGGTTTCACCTGAAATTGTATGAAATCTAGATAATATGATAATGCCGCAGCATAGAAGACGGGACTTGTAACTACTCGATTGGTTGACAATATCAAAGCATTATTGTTTTGCTAATTTTATATTTTTGGGAATTGTTTTTTTTTTGGATAATTTTTTTTTTTCGGAAAAATTTTTGTTTTTCGGAATTTTCTTTTTTTTTCGGAAATTTTTTTTTTTTCGGAATTTTTTTTTTTTTTGGGAAATTTTTTTTTTTTGGAAATTTTTTTTTTTGGGAAATTTCTTTTTTTCGGAAAATTTTTTTTTTTTTTTGAAAAATTTTTTTTACGCAAAAATTTTTTTTTCTCGGAAATTTTTTTTTTTTTTTTTCGGAAATTTTTTTTTTTTGGGGGGGAATATCTACGGAAGCCATTTTAGGACATGAAAAAAAAAAAAAAAAGTTAAATTGTACAAACGATTTACTATATTGTACAAACAATCTAGTAAATTGTACAAACAGTTTACTAAACTGTACAAACAGTTTACTACATTGTACAAACAATGTACTATATTGTACAAACAATATACTATATTGTACAAACGATCTAGTACATTGTACAAACAATGTACTATATTGTACAAACAATTTAAATTGCTATATTGTAGAAACGATTTACTACATTGTACAAACGATTTACTACATTGTACAAACGATTTACTACATTGTACAAACGATTTACTACATTGTACAAACAATTTACTACATTGTACAAACGATTTACTACATTGTACAAACAATCTAGTAAATTGTACAAACAATATAGTAAATTGTACAAACGGTTTACTACATTGTACAAACGATGTACTACATTGTACAAACGATGTACTATATTGTACAAACAATGTAGTACATTGTACAAACAATGTACTATATTGTACAAACGATTTAAACTGCTATATTGTACAAACGATATACTACATTGTACAAACGATTTACTACATTGTACAAACGATTTACTACATTGTACAAACAATATAGCAAATTGTACAAACAATTTACTACATTGTACAAACGGTTTACTACATTGTACAAACGATGTACTACATTGTACAAACAAAGTAGTATATTGTACAAACAATGTACTACATTGTACAAACAATGTACTATATTGTACAAACGATTTAAACTGCTATATTGTCAAACGATATACTACATTGTACAAACGATTTACTACATTGTACAAACGATTTACTACATTGTACAAACGGTTTACTACATTGTACAAACAGTTTACTACATTGTACAAACGGTTTACTACATTGTACAAACGGTTTACTACATTGTACAAACGGTTTACTACATTGTACAAACGATTTACTACATTGTACAAACGATTTACTACATTGTACAAACAATATAGCAAATTGTACAAACAATATAGTAAATTGTACAAACGGTTTACTACATTGTACAAACGATGTACTACATTGTACAAACGATTTACTACATTGTACAAACGATTTACTACATTGTACAAACGGTTTACTAGATTGTACAAACGGTTTACTAGATTGTACAAACGGTTTACTACATTGTACAAACGATTTACTACATTGTACAAACAATATAGTATATTGTACAAACGATGTACTACATTGTACAAACAATATACTACATTGTACAAATGGTTTACTACATTGTACAAACAACATACTACAGTGTAAAAACAGTTTACTACATTGTACAAACAATTTACTACATTGTACAAACAATATAGTATATTGTACAAACGGTTTACTACATTGTACAAATGATTTACTACATTGTACAAACAATGTAGTATATTGTACAAACAATATGGTAAATTGTACAAACGGTTTGCTACATTGTACGAACAATATACTACATTGTACAAACAATGTACTACATTGTACAAACAGTTTAAATTGATTTACTGCCCTGTACAGACAATCTATCTATCTGTCTCATTCGGTTTATCAGCGTTTCCTCACCCAGAGATAGATAGAGAGATGGAGCGATAGATAGACAGATGATTGGGGCTTTACTTCCTGTATTTATGCACTTGGTAGACTAATTAGGGCAGGAGGAGGACATGGCAATGAGATTAAGAATGATTGAAACAGCTGTCTAACATAGGCCCAGGTGACATTGCAATAGCCGCATGCGAACCCTGGAACCAGTGATTGGCAGCTAGATAGATAGATAGATAGATAGATAGATAGATAGATAGATGGAAGGATTGATGGATGGATGGATGGATGGATGGATGGAATGGATGGATGGATGGAATGGATGGATGGATGTTTACAGAATATCTGATGTCAGGTATTTCCTTCTCTTTATTCCAACTTTTGAGGGAGAGACTTGATCAAAATTTAGGATGTAATGTATACCTGGTAAATCGTTTAAACGATGTAGTAAATCGTTTAAACGATGTAGTAAATCGTTTAAACGATGTAGTAAATCGTTTAAACGATGTAGTAAATCGTTTAAACGATGTAGCAAATCGTTTGTACGATGTAGCAAATCGTTTGTACAATATAAGTGACGCTGGCTCAATCACTGAATTGTCATTTGCAAGATTGAGGTTTGTGAGCCAACCAGTTGTCCGATTGACTTCAAATAAATTGCATTTTGAAGCTATTGACATCTGCTATATGTTGATATGTTTTGTTTTGCCAAAATTTAACAAGAAGTTGGTCAAAATAAAACGCGAAGACGAGGTACGGACAATTTTGTTTTTTTTTGCACTTGTCTGCTATTTCAGCAGTGATCAGCCTGGTTCAATCTGATGGGTATTTATCAATGTCTTATTTCATTATCTATTCTATATACATATATAAAATTCCACATATAATAGATAGATAGATAGATAGATAGATAGATAGATAGATAGATAGATAGATAGATAGTTTACAGAATTTCTGATGTCTGTTATTTCCTTCTGTTTATTCAAACATTTGAGGGAGAGACTTGGGATATATACCTGGTATATTGTTTTTACAATGTAGTAAATCGTTTGTACGATGTAGTAAACCGTTTGTACGATGTAGTAAATCGTTTGTACGATGTAGCAAATCGTTTGTACGATGTAGCAAATCGTTTGTACGATGTAGCAAATCGTTTGTACAATATAAGTGACGCTGGCACAATCACTGAATTGTCATTTGCAAGATTGGGATTTGTGAGCCAACCCCTGGTCCGATTGACTTCAAATAAACTGCATTTTGAAGAGATTGAGATCAGCTACATGTTCATATGTGTTATTTTGCCATGAATTGAATAGAAGTTGGTTAAAATAAAACGCGAAGACGAGGCACGGAAAATGTGTTTTTTACACTTGTTCAGCCTTGTCACAGTGCATGGTTGCCAAACTTCTGTGTCGACCAAATATCAAATAATTGTTTTCTGCTTAGTGACCAATGAACCAATCGTTTAGAATTCTCCAGTACAGTTTCTAATGCCTCTGTTCATATACTGTTAAAATATCATTTTAATAGATTTACTATAACTACAAAAATGCAGACTCTACGAGTCGTCTGAGTTGGGCGATGGCATGCAATGCCAGAGGGACTCTCGGATCTGGCGGGTAGGGGGTGTGGCTTGAAAAAGGGGTATATTTTAGCTGGTAGCAGTGTCGGCTGTAGCTGGTCACGTGACCTATATGTCAGCTGTAGCTGGTCACCTGACCTGTGTCATCACTGAGAATCTAGAGACCCAGCAATGCTGCTCATTGCTGCCTGAATCTGGTCTTGTAGAGACTGACAAAAATGTAACTCATGACATAAAATGAAAATTTACCTGAATTACGTTTAATAGAGAAATGGTCATTTTACCCCATTTATGGGGCCATGTAAAACGTAGTAAACTTGGTTGAAAAAACATATTGGACCTGTGCTCCCCAGGTGCCCCCCATATTAACTTTCCAACTCTGGCTTAAATATACAATTAGTATAGAGAGTGCCCCCCCAGAGAATCGCGTGCCCCCCCAGGTGCCCCCCCACTCGAGACTCCCCAGTTACGCCACTGCGTCGTGGAACGCATAGCTTGCGACATAACGCGACTGCGCCCTGATAAAATAAACATGTAAAAATATATAAATTTTGGTCTGGTGGGGGGGGGGATGCATCCCCCCATCCCCCCCCCCCCTGCGTCCATCCCCGAGTATAGATTAAGGAAGTCTTAAGCTAAAAATTCGTAAAAAATACAGTGCTAAGCACATGTCCTACTTCATTGAAAGTGTGAATAAAAGGGAAGAGATTATGCAGCACCTTCCTGCTAAATCGTTTGTACGATTTAGTAAATCGTTTGTACGATTTAGTAAATCGTTTGTACGATTTAGCTGACGCTGGCTTCATCACTAGATTGTCATTTGCAAGATTGAAGATTGTGAGTCAACCAATGGTCCGATTGACTTCAAATAAATTTCATTTTAAAGATATTGAGTTCACCTATATGGGCATATGTGTTGTTTTGTTAAGAATTAAAAAGAAGTTGGTCAAAATAAAACGCGAAGATGAGGTACGGAAAATGTTTTTTATTTTTTGCACTTGCAATATCTCCAAGTTCAGCAGTGTTCAGACTGGTTCAATTTGATGGATATTTATCAATGTATTGTTTCATTATCGATTCTATATACATATATAAAACTCCACAGATGATAGACAGATAGATAGAAAGATAGATAGATAGATAGATAGATAGATAGATAGATAGATAGATAGATAGATAGATAGATAGATAGATAAATAGATAGATAGATAGATAGATATAATTATGTATGAACTCTTGCAAGGTGAGCTTTGAACACATATTACCAATTCATGCATTTTTGAAGCTACCCAGTGAAGTTCTGCTGTGTTCTTCTGAGCGCGGACCTTACAGGCAGCAGCACAGACCTGAAAGGCAACAGTCCCAGTGACCTAAAAGCCAATTTGATACCCATTTGGACTTAAATTTCGCCTGCTTGAATGGCAGACTGTGCTCAGTCAGGGTTTAAGGTTATTCCATCGGTCTCCGAGTCAAAAATCCTTTAAAAATGCTCTGCTTCATCTACATTTGCTATATCGTTTGTACAATGTAATAATCCGTTTGTACAATGTAGTAAACTGTTTGTACAATATAGTAAACCGTTTGTACAATGTAGTAAACCGTTTGTACAATGTAGTAAACCGTTTGTACAATGTAGTAAACCGTTTGTACAATGTACAGTAAACTGTTTGTACAATGTAGTATTCCGTTTGTACAATATATTAAATCGTTTGTACGATTTAGTAAATCGTTTGTACGATTTATTAAATCGTTTGAACGATTTACTAAATCGTTTAAACGATATAGCTGACGCTGGCTCCATCACTGAATTGTCATTTGCTAGATTGAAGATTGTGAGCCAACCACTGATCCGATTGACTTCAAATAAATTGCATTTTGAAGATATTGAGTTCAGCTACATGTACATATGTGTCGTTTTGCTGTGGATTAAATATAACGTGTTCAAAATAAAACGCGAAAAAAAGGTACGGAAAAAGTGTTTTTTTACACTAAATTCACTTGTTCAGCCTTGTTCAATCTGGCAGAGATTTGATGGGTTTTTAATTCACTATTTTATCAATGTATGACCATATGTAATACTCATATTACAGAGGCTGAAATTAAATTAAACTTAAAAAACAAAAAATAATAAAACTGCAGGAATAGATGGAATAAGTGGTGAATTTTATGAATAAGTGATATCTTAGTTAACCTGCAGGACATTGATAATCAACCAGGCTCTCAAATTAAAAGTTTTCACGAAATTTAACAGAAAAGTAACAATTAGCATTAAGCTGCTTGATATTGGTTTTATTTTTGAAACAAGAAAAAGACAGGGGTACCCTTGAGTCGGACAATTGTCTACCATAATTAATACACCAAAGATAGGCCAGCTTTTAAAAAGCTCTATAATCCATTAAAAAGCCCATATTAGAACATATAATAGCTTGAACTCAGTGCAAAGTGCTTACTATACAATTCCATCTCAAACCAGTACCTCCAATCTCACTAAATATTACCAAAAATATACAAATTTCGGACATAAAGTTAATAGAAAAACGAAGTGTTTACCCCATCTTTAGGGCTATGAAAAAGACACTTATCTTCTTTATAACAATGCTGATGCTTTTTGAACGGTCAGAAGAAGTTTGAGCTGAAGATTGTTACCAACTATTTGGCTGGAAGGGCACTCAATTCGTTAATTCAAGCCTATTTAAACTGTTTCACTCAAGTAGATATTTCTAAAACATCCGACTCAAAAGTAGTAAACCGTTTGTACAATGTAGTAAACCGTTTGTACAATGTAGTAAACCGTTTGTACAATGTAATAAACCGTTTGTACAATGTAGTAAACCGTTTGTACGATGTAGTCAATCGTTTAAACGATTTAGTAAATCGTTTAAACGATGTAGTAAATCGTTTAAACGATGTAGTAAATCGTTTAAACGATGTAGTAAATCGTTTAAACGATGTAGTAAATCGTTTAAACGATGTAGTAAATCGTTTGTACGATTTAGTAAATCGTTTGTACAATATAGCTGATGCTGGCTCCATGACTAAAATGTCATTTGCAAGATTTACGATGGTGAGTCAACCACTGGTCCGATTGACTTCAAATAAATTGTATCTGGAAGATATTGAACTCAGCTAAATGTACATATGTATTTTAATGCCATGAATTAACTAGAAGTTGGTTAAAATCAAACGCAAAAACGAGACACGGAAAATATGTTTTTGCACTTGTCGCCTGGTTGTCTTGTTCGATCTTGCAGGTTATTGATTGGATATTTATCAATGTCTTATTTCATTATTTTCTATAAAAAATTACTCATTAGAGAAGACAAAATATAGAAATAGAGTTTGTATGGGTTAACCTGCACAGATACATTGGGGGACCTGCACAGATACAGTGGGGGAAAAAAAGATGTGACACATGTACAGCATGACACTCACTAATCTTTTATAATTTTCTGTAAAAATGAATATAAACTGCTCACATTTAAAAACGCACACCTATTAACACAGCTTAAAAACAAACTTCTAATTAAGTATGACCATAACATTTTGCATTGATGTTGTTGAATATCCATGCCTGGGGTCTGGAAAGTTTCAATGAAAAACATTGAGAATCAGCGGCATCAGGCCACATTTTGTGAGATGTGATGGGTATTCTCCGCATTTCAGCCTCATTCAACTTTGCTAATCCCAAATTTCGAAGTACCATAAAAAATTGCATCCGGCTCTTCGAAAAACCAACAGATTTTCTTCAAACTTTCAAAATCTTTGGCCAAACAGTTAATGAGCAGGCTTGGAAGCTTACAAATAATTATCTTCAGTAGTTTACAAGTTCTGTCTCTTTTAATAGGTGTGCGTTTTTAAGTGTGAGCAGTATGCTTTCTAAAGATAATCTATGTAGACCTGGGCTATGTATGATTGTTTCTGATACAGTTGTTGTGCCACAAAACATTTTACAAATAAGACTTGAAGCTGTTATTAAAAATAAAAGGAGCACTGAGCATAGGCACAGAAAGCAGGGGGGCCAGCTACCCCCCCCCCCAATTGACTTTGAATTTGAGCAAATATCTAAAAAAATTGGGAAGAAAAACCCATTGACCCCATCCTGACCAAGACCAAGGCGCTCACTGTCCTGAGTATTCTCCAGTATGTTAAAATATTAGAGCAAAACTGCCTTGGCGTCACCAGGGGGGCCAAGGGGGGGGGGGGCGGTGCAAGTCCTGAAATTCATTTGGTCCCAATCAGGCCCCCTCTAATTTTGAGCTTAAACCAATTGTCCCATAGGTCATTACAAGTCACATGGCCCCCCACTGAATTTACGGTCCCTTCTTACTCTTGTTCAGTATGTCATTCGTACAATGTAGCAAACCGTTTGTACAATATAGTAAACTGTTTGTACAATTTACTATATTGTTTGTACAATTTACTACATTGTTTGTACAATTTACTATATTGTTTGTACAATGTAGTATATTGTTTGTACAATGTAGTAAACCATTTGTACAATGTAGTACATTGTTTGAACAATGTAGTAAACCGTTTGTACAATGTAGTACATTGTGTGTACAATGTACTACATTGTTTGTACAATGTAGTAAACTGTTTGTACAATTTACTATATTGTTTGTACAATGTAGTAAATTGTTTGTACAATTTACTATATTGTTTGTACAGTGTAGTAAATTGTTTGTACAATGTGGTAAACTGTTTTTACAATTTACTATATTGTTTGTACAATGTAGTAAATCGTTTGTACAATGTAGTAAATCGTTTGTACAATGTAGTAAATCGTTTGTACAATGTAGTAAATCGTTTGTACAATGTAGTAAATCGTTTGTACAATATAGCAATTTAAATCGTTTGTACAATATAGTACATTGTTTGTACAATGTACTAGATTGTTTGTACAATATAGTACATTGTTTGTACAATATAGTATATTGTTTGTACAATATAGTAAATGGTTTGTACAGTTTAGTAAACTGTTTGTACAATTTACTAGATTGTTTGTACAATATAGTAAATCGTTTGTACAATTTAACTTTTTTTTTTTTTTGCATGTCCTAAAATGGCTTCCGTAAATATCAAACAGAAGAAGAAGAAGAAGGTAGTCACGTTGTAGTCACGCGTGAAGAGAAGCAAGTGCCAGGATCATATTATGGGATGTCTGAATCACTTTTTTTTATTGAACCATCTGGAGCACTCCACTCGCCTGATAGCCATAAGGGACGAGACACCTCGCTTCGCTCGGTGAGCCGGTGGCTCTGTCCCGTCTATTAAAATTTAGGCAAATGTCACTCATCATCCTCCCCCCCCTGAGCCCCTCCAAAAAAGTTTGCGGGCTGTACACCTCTGACTTATAGTGAAAGATTATTGTTGCAACAGAGACAGAATTCAAACAAACCCCGCTGGCAGATCACTTGCCCTTGCTCAAAGCAGGCGTCAGCTCTCAACTTTCCATCCTTGAGCATTAGACAAAACTTTTGGTAATTCTGTTCACTGGAATTCCAGTTTGAGTCAGTGATTTCACTCCCATCTGTCAATGAAAAATTTGATTAAATGGAAATTATTATATTACTGCTGTAACATGGAGGTATGATGATATCAGAGGTCTTCATTTTCTACAAAGTGTGTAAAGCACGTGCCCCCATGCTGGCTTTTGTCCTGCATATACTGTAATGACTTAGCATTTAGACAACAAGAACGTAAAATGTGGCCCAACTCTCCCGGCATGCTTAATGTACATAAGCATAATATCTTGAATGATTTATATTTATATTATTGTACACTGTACCTTGCCATTCCCATTTTCTATGTCTCAGTCCGATGAAGAACAGTTCTGTAACATTTTCGTTTTGCACTTCTGCATAGTCCTTTAGTAACGCTTTCACTGTTTCTCCCTCCTTGACGTAGAGTAAGTCTCCTCCTGTATCCTGGCATATCTGTCTTGCTCCAAACCAGTTCTTTTGTTTTGTCATCGGCTGATACAAACCATGGTACAGGCGGCTATCTGCGAGAAAATATCTTAATATACAGTTTACTTTAATTTTTAACACACATTCTCGTCCAAAAGGTCACTGCACAGGAGGGTGATCAGGGGCCCGTCGAATGAATAACTTTGGGTCACCGGAAATATTTTTTCAAAAGAACGTGCCAGGGCCCACACAGAATGCTTTGCTTCACCCTCAGTTCACTTAACTGCTATTTAGGTCCTCAATGAGGAACAATAGTCAGATTGCAAAATAACATACATTAGGGGCCGATCGGATGTTCATCCGGAGGGAAAGTCCATAGCCCCCCCAACTATCGTCTGGTCGGCCCCTTAATAACAATGTTCAGTCACAAATAAAAACACAAATAATAACAGAAGAGAAAGCACAAAATCAGGATAATTAATTAATACAAATTAAGAAATTCTATCATTCTAAAACAGCTCTCTTATTAAAATTGTCTAATGAAGATTTACAGCCGTCAACAATCCCATTGTTGGTTGGTAGTCTTTTAAGTTTACTACAAATAGTTTTACAGTAGGATTTGTCAATACACAACTTGGAAAAGAAAATCTGTTTGCTTAACATATTGCTTTACAGATGATTTCATATTTGTAGACATTGATCAAATTACAAAATATTTTGCAAATTTTCTGGTCTGACATCAGAAATTCCTGCCAGGCAATTGGTCAAGTTGCCCATTGCGTGTCACTTTTTTCAGCTTTATTCAAGCGAGTGATGTTTGCTGGTAAAATGATGTCATAAGTTTGACCAATAGTATACTGCAAAGGCCACCTTGGTATTGTGGCAGTTGTTCACACATGTCAAACCGCAATCCACATGAAATCTTTCATTTCTTCATGAACTGTTGTATTTCACACTCCTGTGTACAACTGTTGACTCTGAACGGCTTCATATCTATTTACACTAAATCATGCCTTTACCAAAAGCATTGTCTATGACATCAGGAAGGGACTATTCAGAATTTATGCCTGGGTTGAGGGGGTGATGGGACTTTTACCTGAGTGGGTGCTACATGTTTCGAGGGGGACAATGCTAATTTTTACCTTTTTTCCAGAATCTATGTACCTTGCAGGCTAAATAGAATTTATGACTTGGGGGGGGGGGTGGGAGTTTTGCCTGATGGAGCATCAATTTTTAACATCATGAAACCAAAGGGGTATATTTTTTTACAGAAGGTTCCAACAAATAATATTCATAAGAAAATCAGGGTGGGAATCAGATCAGGGACCCCGTGATTGTTTGCCCATTTTCTTGTCATCTGAGCCGAGCCCCTCCTCTGAGAAAATGTTACATTAACAAATATTCATGTTTATTTTCTGTATAAACAGTCATTACTTGGATCAGCTGATCCCAATCGTCTGAATGCACAGTATCGGACCTGCAGAATGTGTGTACTAAAAATGTGTGAAACACAACTGAAACTCTCACTTGAAACTGCTAAAGTCAGTCCCTGTTAGGAGATCAATGGCTTAGAATGCCATGGTCATCCATGTAATATCCCGCAATTGCGAGTGAACACCATGAAAAAACCATTGAGTTCACACCATTGAGTTCATCCTAGTGAACTCAATGACATAAATTATCTGACGTTGTTATGCAAACAATGGGCAGCGATTGTTTATGTCATGACGTCACAATGGGCAGCTGGTGACATCACAACAGATTGCTGCTCCTAACTTGGGAGAATTTGAAGTTATCAGACAAAAATTTAGTAAAAACCACTGATAAAATCATTGCGGGATATAAATAAAACCCCATGACAGTGTAGTTCACAGCTCTGAACATCATTCGTGTCAGGTCTGCCTTCTGAATAACACTCGTCCTTCGGACTCGTGTTAATTCAGAGCAGACCTGACACTCATGATGTTCATAGCTGTGAACTACACTGTCATGGGGTTTTATTATAAAACACTATGTCACATTTCTGGATAGAGCAGTGTCATACCTTCTCTCGACCAATGAAAATTGCAAGAAAAATGATGTATTTTCTACCTCAAATGTCTACAAATATGAAATCATCTGTAACTCTGTCAGCTGGACCAACATATATATTTTTTTTAAGTGGATACTTGTAGAAGTGAGACAACACGTTTTTTGCAGACCTCATATCCTAAGAGGAGCCGCATATGCATTTGAAATGCTGCCAAACCTTGTGGGTCAAGTTTCTGCAGCCCACTCTCTTCCAATACTTTCAATGTTAATTTGATTTAAGGAGACTTATCCCACTTGTTGGTGACAGCCAAACGAAAGGATTATGCATCTGATTTTCACTCTAAAATTTGTTATGAGAAGTCAAATGTCTTTTTCTTGATCATGACATTGTCTAATCAAACAGCCTCTGTGTTTCAATGTTGAAAGTAGAGAGGTTGACACTTCATCAGCCATCATGAGTCACAAAGTGCCATTTCCACAGTGCCACAATCAACTCTAATTCTATATCAAAGTGTTTGGCTTTAATTAAGTATAAGTTTGTGTAAATCGTAGGCCAAAATTTGACACAAGTCAAGTTGTAAGGAGCACGTAATAATAATTTTACAGAATCACAAATTTACCTGAACGACAGATGTATGGCAAATCATTGTAGCATGGCAGGAGATCAAGACCAGTAAAGAGCTGTCTGTTTCTGTGTTCATGGCTTACAACTCCACATTGATGATAAGATCGTGTGTCTGAAATTCACAAAAATTATATAACGAGGGTTTGATAGAACCAAGCAGTGTTTTTAGTAACGTGATAACATATTTATCTGATTATGTAATCGATTACAATTATATTGCAGTTACTAAGTAGTATTTTAAATAACTTACATGTATACACTGTCATACTCGGATTTTAGTTGTAACTTTGTGTTAGTTTAGCCTATATATTTGATTTTTACTCTAAAATCAGTTATGACAAGTCAAATGGCCTGGCCTTCTCTTGATCATGACTAATCAAACAGCCTCTATGTTTCCCGTGTTGAATGTAGAGAAGATGACACTTCATCAGCTTTCATGAGTCATAAAGTGCTATTTTCACAGTGCAACAGTCCACTCTTTTTGCATATCAAATTTACAGACTGTATCTCTTACGTTTGAAGAAAGGGAATTCTTTAGTGTTCAGAGGATTGCCATTGACATAAGTCCATTTCCCAAGATCAACAGTTCTTCCTTCCAACCAGGTGTCAGCTGGACCAACAAACTCCATCAATTCATCCATTACAGATCCTCCTAATTCATTTGGTAATTTTATCATTTCCATATTGAGTTCTCTGCACCAATTCTGAGTTTCTCTCCAAGTTTTTGTCTTACTTATGAAGTGGACATAACATGTGTTGTTTATGCAAGCGGCCTTGCAGTTATCCCTCCCTTGGCAAAAAATGTGGCAGATGTTGCTTGTTGAAGTCACTGAAAAAATAAACAGTTATCAATACACTGAAAACAAAAACCTGCTGACGCAAGTGCCACCCTCGGCCAATGAGTTATCATGTGGCCAACATTAAGTTCTAACAAGTATGGCCACCTAGATCACTGAAATTGTTCAAGGTCATTCTTGGCACTCATTCAACGTCTTACAGTGATACATAATCCCTGTTAGTTTGGTGATCCAAGCGTAAATACAAAATGAGTTATCAAGTACACAAGCTTATCACAAACATGGCCGCCAAGGTCAGAAAAATTATTGAAGGTCACTCAAGTCAGTGCTCCTTCAAGATCTTACTGTGATACACAATCCCCATCATTTTCATTATCCAAGGATTGATAAGAATGAAGTTATCTTGTACACAAGCTTAATTTTCACAAAGGTGGCAGCCAAGGTCACAGATGTAGGTCAAGGTCATTCATGTCACAACTCATTCAAGGTCTTGCTGTGATACACAATCCCTGCCGGGATAAATACAAATTGAGTTACCAAGCACACAAGATTTTCACAAATATGGCCGCCAAGTTCAGAAAAATTAGTGAAGGTCACTCAAGTCAGTGCTCCTTCAAGATCTTACTGTGATACACAATCCCCATCATTTTCATTATCCAAGGATTGATAAGAATGAAGTTATCTTGTACACAAGCTTAATTTTCACAAAGGTGGCAGCCAAGGTCACAGATGTAGGTCAAGGTCATTCATGTCACAACTCATTCAAGGTCTTGCTGTGATACACAATCCCTGCCAGTTACATGATCTTAGGATAAATACAAATTGAGTTATCTTTTATGCAAGGATGATGGACAGACAGAGAGCCAGCTAGACAGACTGCCCTTGTGGACAATTTCCTTTGAGAAACGTTGGTCTAAGGAAGCATTAAACCTCCCATTCACATCGGACCCAACGTTCAGAAACTACGTATTTTGTCGACAATTGGTTACGAGATTATTACGTACGTATATATCGTAAATATTGCGTATTTCTCCAACCTATGATGTTAACGTACCCCCCACGTTGAAGGATCGGTCGTTATACGCCTCTGGGGCGTCAGGCGTGGCAGGCCAGCCCAGCGCGCTGGTTCTTGCGCATGCGCAGAATTCGGAGGAGGCGGCCATTGCTGACCACCGCTCGTGTGTATTAGACTTATATCGGCCTAGAACATCATTTATACTACCGTAACAGTTTATTTAACCATGGCCGATTGATTCTAGGATGTGTATGGATCAAATGACTCCTTCGGATGGACTCTAGCTGCTGTGTATGCTTCACAATCATCATGTCAATCGGCGATGTGGAATATGTGGATTCATTGTATATGGCCCAGGTGCGGATCCCCGGGGGGGACCGCCGCATTGCTTCAGGCGGGCAAGGCTGCTACCCCGTGGAATAAAAATGATAAATAAAATAAAATAAAGCCTTTGAATATTGGCCCTCATTACGATTGAATGAAGAAGCTCTCGTCTGATTTTACTGCAGGATTTTTTTTTTGGGGGGGGGGGAGGGGATTTCAAGATTTTTTTTTTTATTGTAGGTCCTGAGGGGATGGGTACTTGGTGGACTTTTTGTTGGGAGATCTGCAAAGAGAAAACATGAATTAAAACAGTGAAGAGAAGAGAAAAACAGAGAGAGATGGAGAGAGCAGAGCCAGGCAGCAAGCACTGAAGGTAGCTCCAAAATTAGCAGACTTTTCTTCCTTGTTTTACCAAGCAGTCCACAGTCCATTTAAGGACTAAAATAAATAAGAATATTCACTTACCTTGTAAGGGATTAATGCTGCAACTCTGAAGAGTTGGAAAAATCCCAATCCAAATTGGCCTACTGGATAGGTGGCATTCAGTTGCAAGTAGGCTCAGTTTAACTTCAGTCTTAACTGATTCTCTCTTGCTCGTTTGTGGTTGAGCAATACTTCAGAGTTTTTTTTTTGGCCTATCTAATCTTTCATATTTTAAGAGATATTTATTTGGTAATTTTTGTAACTGGTTAGCTACTATTTCTTTATGGCTTCATCCAATTATCACCAGCAAGCATCCTGTTGGAGATTTTATAATCTCAAAGTTACCAGATAGCTTGGAATAGGTATGGAATAGATGGCGCTACAAGGCTCTCTGAGACTCAGGATCCCAGGTTCTGCAACTTTGTGCAAACCTTCAACAAACCTTTGGCAGATACGTATGATCAGACGTTTGCCCTGACCATGACTTTCAAACGTTGTCCACACATATCAAAAACACGTTGGAGAAACCTTGGAACTTACGTATTGCCAAATGTGCGACCATACCTTTGATAAACCTATGAATCAAAGGTATGGTCATACGTAATAGTCTGAGGTTGTAAAAACCACTCAAATGAATGTTCGACAAACCTATGAATCAAAGGTATGGTCATACGTAATAGTCAAACGTTCTTCAAACCTCTCAACCAAAGGTATGACTTACGTAATAGTCTAAGGTTTTAAAAACCTCTCAAATGAATGTTCGACAAATCTATGAATCAAAGGTATGGTCATACGTAATAGTCAAACGTTCTTCAAACCTCTCAATCAAAGGTATGACTTACGCATGACTGACACGTTTAGCCAAACGTTACAACCAAACGTTCTTCCAACCTCTCAACCAAAGGTATGACTTAAGTGTGACTCGAACGTTAGGCCAAACTATAAAACAAACTATCTGCCAACCTCTTACTAAGGTTGTGACCTACGTTTGGTTTTCCATCTGAGTGCAACGTTTGGAAATTACCTTTGCCCTACCTTTGTCATACGTTGTTTGGCCCAACGTTTGATTCTAACCAAAATAATTACGTAGCAAAAGGTTTGATTTACGTTGCTGCTTGGGAGGGTTAGACAGACTCTGCAATACCCAGGCCATGTGAACATGGCCGAGTGTTAAAAGGTTATTTAAGAAGCACAATATTAATGTTAACTTTGTTTATGTCAGGCAAATTTAAAATATGATTATACAAATGCTGAGAACAAACACCGTCTTTTTCTACTCTTGGACAAAGAGACAGACACCAGCTAAAGTTGGTTTTGTCTGTGTTAAACTAATCTTCTATTATTTTTCAGTCAGTGGTCAGAATCTGCAGCTGCACAGGCCATTTACTTGCCACTATTATATATGGTTGATGATTGAGGCTTTATATCTTGTACTTATCAAATACACTTGGTAGACTTATTGGGATGGTAGGAGGGTGCAGCATTTAGGCGAAGGATGATTCAAACTACGGTCTAACATAATTATCTATTTAAGTCAGTGTTCCCCGGAAAAACATTGAATCGAACTCGGGACCCAGTGATTGGCCAGAGTGCGTAACCAAATGAGATATCCACAAGCCATTAGGCGAGGATGATTAATTCCCAGCCCCCATCAAGATACTGCGGAGAAATGAAAAGCACACAATGATGTTATGATTTAACCAAATCTTCCTCATTACTTATAAATTTTTGTGCAAAGATAGCATTCAAAATTGCATGTTATTTTAAACTATTTTAGTTATTGAACATTATGTTCCCCCAGCGAAGTTTCAACATTTATATTTTAAGAGTTTACCTTGTTATTGCTATTTGGGGAGAGGGAAGTTAGCACATTTAGCGAGTTTTTTGTGTCACTCAAGCTGTTTTCAGCAAAATCATATAATTAGGATTTTCCTTCTAATCATATGCCTTTCCCCTCTTTTAAAGATGTTATTTTCATTGTAAAATGGAAATTATCAGTAGGTGCTTATATTGTGAATCGTTAACAATATTCAAAATATACCAAAAAAGTGATGTCACTGAAAATTGTTCTTTCATTTACCATACTGTATGTTTTCAACCATGTCAATTCAATATACAAATTTGTGTTGGGCCTAAATCTCTAGACAATTTGGGGAAACGGAGACACAGTAAGTCACTGGACACAATGAATCAGTGGCTATTTCTGGAGGCTGAAACCATAAATTGCTGGGTGGCTTTTTAGTCCAGCATACTTATTCAAGCATGAAATCCAAAATTTCTCATGTTGCACTGGAGCTCTGGGGTAAAATGTGATTTAGAGCACTAAATCCTGATCTTATGACAATGCTGTTTTGTTTTGGAGTAATAAGTTGTCTAATGGCTCTTAAACCTCAGGAAATGTTACTGGCAAAATAAACTCTGGTCAGAGACAATATCTGCTTTGTTTTATTTATTGGCTTTGCGCTATATCGTTATATTTATAACACTGATTCACTTTTTGAGATATTAAGGAAATAAACATTGCTGATTCACTGTTTCCCCGTTCCCCCTTCTCCATGCTTATATCCCAAGACCCACTGGATTTTTCCTCTCCTGTGTATACTGTGAAACAAAATGACCTCGTCACCAGAAAACATGTCATTGGTGTTACTCATTTTAAAAATAAAGCATGGCTGTAAAATGAACGTTCCCTTCTATCTTGGTGAAATGTACCAGGGGGCATCTCCTGATGGACTGGCATCCATGATAACTGCAGATTTTGGGATTTATATGTTTTTAGCATGTGGGTTAGGGTGTCCCAAAAAAAATAATGTCCTAATTTTTGATGGGACATCCCCTTATTTTGTGATATAACCTATAAAAAGGACCTATGCAAAATATTAAAGCATTTCAACATGATTAACTGGTGCCTCAAGAGCCTTGAAGTTTAGTCGTTTTTGCTTGTTTTAGACGATTTTCACAATACGCGGTTCTCTATTATTTTGTCAATTTTTATCATACAACATTCTAAGTGCTACGGTTGGAAAAGTCTCATTGGTCTACAACAATTATTTAGCTCCTACCAGCTCTTCAACTCACACTAATATGAACGTAAGTGTTTCAGAGCGCTTTAACCTAAAAAAAAAAATTTGTTTCACTGCTAATTGTTGTTATTCTCAATCTACAAATGGTAGGATGGGCAAATATAACTTTTGAAACAACTTTGCTCATGGAAATGCCTGCTTTATGAGCTATGGTTTTTAAAGAAAAATCTAGTGAAAAGAGCTGAATATATCTGATGAAATGGTTATATTTCATGTTGTATCTTCATCAGAATTGATTCAGGGTACCAAGAGTGGTACCATATGAATGACAACTTTGTTATTTTCAGGTGGCATTGTGTTTTCCTGATGTCAATTCTGAGAAAATATGACTTGAAATAGGCCCTACAAGAGCCCCAACTGATATTACAGCGATGCACTTTGATACCGAAAAAGAGTGTACTGTTGCAATGTGAAAATGGCACTTCGTGTGTCATCATACAGATGATTTGTCATACCCAATACTTTCATTGTTAATTTGATTTAAGGAGACTTATCCCTCTTGTTGGTGTCAGCCAAACAAAAGGATCATGCATCTGATTTTCAATCCAAAACCAGTTATGACAAGTCAAATGGCCTTCTCTTGATCATGACTAATCAAACTGCCTCTATGTTTCCCATGTTGAAAGTATAGAAGATGACACTTCATCAGCTATCATGAATCACGAAGTGCATTTTTCACAGTGAACTGATCCTCATTTTTTCTATATCAAAGTGCATCACTGTAATTTCAACTCTTTCACACAGTTATTGCTTTTCTTTTGTATCAATGGCACTTGTTCAGCAAATTATATAAGTGCTAGTTATATCCCGCGTTTGAGGGAATATGTGATATATCCGAGGCGTCAGCCGAGGATTATCACATATTCACGAAAACAAGGGATATAACTGACTTATACCTTAAACAGAACAAAATAAAACAAAAACTAAGAGATTTAAAAAAGAAAATATAACACGGATGATTAGAAAGAAAACAGCTACAAACAATTTGACATGTGGGATTAATTAAATTACATGAAAGCATCTGAAAGGAATCACGATTGACATTTATATGACATGAAATTCTTTGAATAAAGGAAAGAAAAAAAAAACAAGGAAAATGTGGAAAAAAAAAATTTAGAAAAAAAGCGAAAAGAAAAATTTGGGGAAAAAATTTAGTGAAAAAAAATAATAATAATTTTGAAAGAAAAATTAGGGAGGGGGGAAGCCAAAAAAAAGTGTATTATAAAAAGGATTGGAACGACTAATTTTGGTAAAAAAAGGGGAATTGGAAAAATATATAAATAAGGGGGAAAATGAAGGTAAAAGAAATAATTGTGGACTAAAAATTGTTTAAAAAGATCAGAAGAATATATGCATTTGGAATGTTTTAAAAGTGACAACCATCAGATGAGGGGGGGGGGGGGTTTGGTTTTAATAGACAGCAATTTATTTATTTCAAGGTAACTGCTGCAGTAATTGGGCCTATTTATTTTGAGTGTATGACATCCTCAAATATTTGTTTCTAAATTTCTAAATCAAACAAAACCGTTTTAAGAAATACCTCCACCTATCATTTCAAGACTGTTCAAAAGGAATTAAGTTATCTCACCGAAACTAAATAATTTCAAAATATAACTTCCAAGCTTCCTTACCCTCCCTGCATGAGGTCTAATATGGTTGACCCCTTAGTTGTGTTATTGAATTTAAAATCTAAATTGGGGACAAATTACAGGATTTACAGATTTGTCACAGGTATTCAGTTTTCGTAATACTTTTGTTTGATTTTTTCGTTTAACTTTTGTTGGTAATTTACTGTTGGGTACAATTTTGCTGTTTGTGTTATGAGCTTTGTTAAACAATGAGGCTTATATATCCTATATACTCCAATGGGCGTATAAGTGAACAACAAAGAATATATGATATATACCAGCCAAATACAGGCTTCTGATTGGCTGATGGCTCATAGGTATGGTATAATTATAACATATATGGTTATCCTGCCATTTGCAGATTGATAATCACTGCAACTGGCAGTGAAATAATTATTTTCTCTCAACAAGTGGTAAACTGAATAAATTCTGATCTGATGAAGATATAGCACAAAATACACACGCCAATCTGATGTCTTCAGCTCTTTTGACTAGATTTATCACTGAAACAATATTTACATCATCTCAGAATTGAATTCAGGACAACATACATGACAAAATATGAAAAATGTTTTCATATATATATATATAGTACTACTCTTGGTTTCCTGATTCAAATCTGATGAAGATAAAATATAACAGCCCCACCATATATTTTTAACGCTTTTAACAAGATTTATCATAAACACTACATGTAGTCCAAGAGCCTGGGGTCATTTAATTGCTCGGAGTGACCAAGTGTCTTGTTATAATTTTTGGATAGACCTAACCTTCAGGTGTCTGGAACCTAAAGTCTTAAGTTTCCCGAGTGGTGGATTGAGATTTTAGAGCCATTTTATGATCGGAAGGTCGACGCGATTCACGCGGTTGGGAAAAATCTGAAAAATCCATGTTATACCACCTTCTAGTCATCATAGATGGGCATATATGGTACCAAATTAAAGGTTGTAATATGCTCTATTCATCAATGGTCTTAATATGGTAGTATGATCTGATTCATGTGTGAAATTAACAAAAATATGGCATTTTAAAGTCATTTTTTAGGGTAGGACGTAGCTTTATTATCCCTGAGAAACTAATTACATATATAGAGGTGTCTAAAAGATCATGAATACAGTCCCATATAATTAAGTACTTTCATCATTAGAGGTGATTTTGAAGGTGTTTCTGGAATTCTTTTTTGTAATGAGCAACTGATATTCAATACCGCAGCGTCTACTGAAAATTTTGAAAATTGCAAATATTGCCGTCTTCTCCGTGCAGTTGTGCCTTATATATACATATTTGGTGCTGAATTGTAGGTTTTTACAAGCCTAACTTGTTAATGAAGCCACAATGAGAGTAGGGTGTCAAAATAATGTCAATTTACCAAATTTATTAAAATATTTTAGAAGTTCATGCCATGGTCAGACAGCCTCGAGAAAATATTTTGTCAATTCTCTGATTTTTCACGCTCATAATTTGATATAAAATATATTTATAGGAATAAGAGGGACATCTTTGAAGTATTGCATATATTCTGAGAGTTTCCCAGAATATAAAGAGTTCTGGAAGTCTCAAATATTGCAATATTATCAATTAATAAAACAAAATGTGTTCCTTATCTAATGCATGTATTTCGTTTTAGCAATTACAGGAACACGCATACTATATTTTAGGTTCAAGCAAGTTTTCATTGATTCATGATGCTACTATGTATGTATATATAACTGATTAACGCGTGGTTGGCGGAATAGTGGTATTTTTTTTACTGCTTTCAATGTTAATCAGTTATATATACATACCTGAATTTAACCTTATTTCAAATTAATATCACACCAAAACATCATAGTATGTATATATAAGGCACAACTGCACGGAGAAGACGGCAATATTTGCAATTTTCAAAATTTTCAGTAGACGCTGCGGTATTGAATATCAGTTGCTCATTACAAAAGAGTATTCCAGAAACACCTTCAAAATCACCTCTAATGATGAAAGTAATTATATGGGACTGTATTCATGATCTTTTAGACACCTCTATATATGTAATTAGTTTCTCAGGGATAATAATGCTACGTCCTACCCTAAAAAATGACTTTAAAATGCCATATTTTTGTTAATTTCACACATGAATCAGATCATACTACCATATTAAGACCATTGATGAATAGAGCATATTACAACCTTTAATTTGGTACCATATATATATGCCCATCTATGATGACTAGAAGGTGGTATAACATGGATTTTTCAGATTTTTCCCAACCGCGTGAATCACGTCGACCTTCCGATCATAAAATGGCTCTAAAATCTCAATCCACCACTCGGGAAACTTAAGACTTTAGGTTCCAGACACCTGAAGGTTAGGTCTATCCAAAAATTATAACAAGACACTTGGTCACTCCGAGCAATTAAATGACCCCAGGCTCTTGGATTAATGGCTCATAAAGCAAAAAATTTTCATAAGCTAATCTTGTTTCACAAACTATATATGGTCAACCTGCCATTTGTACATTGAGAATCACAGCAACTGGCAGAAAATGAATGGTTTTATCGTAAAAAAAAAATCATCCCAAAATTGGCTTAAGGACCACATAAGTGACAAAACATTTAACAAAAACAAAATTTCTCTTATATGGAGCAATTGTTGCTATACTGATGGTATACTGAATCACATCTGATGAAGATGTACAATGAAATTTAACCGCCCCCCTCCGATATTTTTAGCTCTTTTGACGAGATTTATCATAAAAATGTCATGGCTAATAAAGCAGATATTTTCATGAACAAAACTTACTTAAAAAGTTCTATATATATGGTCATTCTGTTATTAGCAGATTGAGAATAAAAACAGCTGGCAGTGAAATGAAAAAATTTTTTTGGGTTAAATCGCTCTGAAACACTTTCGTTCTTATGAGTGTCGGTTGAAGAACTGGTAGGAGTTACATAGTTATCGTAGACCATTGATGTTTGTATGCAAATTGAAGGTCTTTTTTAGACTTTTAAAACCATGGCACTCAGAATAGTGTATGATAAAAGTTGGCAAAGTTATAGAGAATCGCGTATGCGAAAATTGTCTAAAATGAGCAAAAATGACTAAACTTTAAGGCTCTTGAGGCACCAGTTAATCATGTTGAAATGCTTTAAAATTCTGCATTGGTCCATTTTATATACTATGTCACAAAATGAGGGGGCCCGGTGTCCCATCTATAATTAGGAGATTTTTTTTTTTTGGGACACCCTAATGCAGGTGGCTTCACAGTGTGCTGAAATTAAGAGTATTCTTTTTCAGCGTCACTGGTGTTACCCTAAAAATGGTCAATTATTCTAGAATTTTCCAAAACTGCCTCAGACATAGGATATGTCCTGTTTACAGAAATCAACCTGTGGCAACACCTTTTCAAATCAATGCATCACTGTGGGAGCAATTGGTATTTCAGTGCAAATTGTCACTGGTGTTACCGTCACTGGTGTTACTCAAAAATGGTTAACACTGGAGTCCAATGGTAACACCAGTGATAAATGGTGGTAGAAAATCCAATACAATAACTAGTTTCACTTTGAGTCAATAGTGTTTCTTTACTTATACTGTTACACCAGTGACAGTTTTGTCTTGGTTATTGTGGAATGACCACTCTGGTTACCAGGTGGGTTCCTGCTCTGGCTGGGTCGTCTGGACTTATGTTTGACAGTATACTTTCAATCCTCCTTTGCCAAGGATGTGTACTCCCCCTTGTCCTACTTAGTATATCTGAGCAGAAATACACAACGTAAAGCCCCAATTATCCATCTATCTATCCTTGTTATTCTATACTGTACAAATTTCTAAATGCGGCTCAACTTAGCTGTCTATAGCTATTCATTACTAGTCTTATCCATATCTATCCATAGCTATCCATTTGTATTCTTTTGTATACACTGAAAGCTCTTTACCCCTTGTTTAAACAATAGTAATTGTGGATAGCTATGGATAGCTATGGATAAGGGTAGCTATGTTTAGCTTAAAATGGCTATGGATAGATAGCTAAGGCTAGATTTTGAATGACGAGCCACTTTTAGAAATTTGTACTGTAGTTGGCATATTTTCTCAATTGCGCAAACTAAACAGACGATCAGACTGACAGCTAGACCAAGAGACAGACAGACATCTGCAGATGAAAACATACAGATCTGCAGTGGACCTAATCATAAATTCGCTATGACCACTTCGATTCAGTTGATAACCTGTATGTTGATTTCATGACTACAGCTTTCATTATGTAAATAATATGTAAATGCCAAAAAAAAAGAGTTCGAACAAACAAAAATATTTTATTTTTGAAAATTTTTTTTTTTCCAGTATTTATTTTTTTGGAAATCTTTTTTTCAAACATTTTTGGCAGTCACGTGTGATGAGAAAAAGTGCCAAGATCATATTATGGGATGTCTGAATCACATTTTTGATTGAAACATCTGGTTCACTTCTCGCATGTTTGCCGTAAGGGATGAGACACCCCGTGCTCCCCCATAGGGACGCCACTGCATCAACGCACAATCCGCATGCAGTCGACTTACCTGCAACAGCACAGGACACAACCGCAAGCAGAAGCTTCAACAAGGAGGTAGATCTTCTTCTGTTCATCTCCATATCACAAAATCATAGAGCCGTTCAACAAGAAAAGATTAGAAATCAGTGATTGAGTCTACAGGAAAACCAATCATGAATGGCAATGCATGTATGGTGATGACCCAAAATGCAATAACTGGCTTGGTGACTAGCCATTGCATTAAAGGCAAAGACCATCTGAGTGACCGGAGATATGTGGGCGAGAGTTGATTCCACTGAACTTGGATGGGAAAGATTGGTCTGTACTCCTCTGATCATGATGAGGAAACCACAATTCTATTATAAGCTTGTTAATCATGTATATTAGGAGTTGTCTCGTTTTATTTTGCAATCAGGTGAAGATATTTTGGTAAGTTTATGTGATATGTTTGAGGAAGTTTGGCCACCAATCCTTAATTAATTTCCATTTTGAGATTGTAACATAATTAGATTGTAACAGCACAGAGATTCTGCAAAGTAAAATTCAGTGGCATCCCTATATATGGACTGTACAGTATGCATAAAAGATAGAGAAGTGCGCAGTACACTTAAATTTCTTCCTGCACCTGCATATTCTGCAATAGAAACTGCAGAATTCTGCAGAAAACTGCAGAATTCTGCAGTTCTGAAAAAAATTCTGCAGTTCTGTAGGAAACTGCAGAATTCTGCAGAAAACTGCAGAATTCTGCAGAAAACTGCAGAATTCTGCAGAAAATTGCAGAATTCTGCAGTTCTGAAAAAAATTCTGCAGTTCTGTAGGAAACTGCAGAATTCTGCAGAAAACTGCAGAATTCTGCAGTTCTGCAGCTCCACGCATGCATTTGTGAACCTCTGGTACTATTAATGCATCTCATAAATTGCAATGCATCTGCTAAGTTCAGACCTCTTTGACAAGGGTCTTGCCACTACCCAGGAAAACGTTGGTTGCGGTTTGGGGTTGAGTGGGGGGGGGGGGGTCTGGGGTTTTGATGCTCATCTGCAATGCATTCTGCAGCTTGCAAAATGGTCTGCTTCATCTACATGGTCCGCATTTTACACTGACCCTGCAAAAGGGTTGCAAAATGGCATTTTTGCGAGCTGACCGTTCGCCGAAAAATGTGTCGTACCGCAAAAAGAAACAACGACGGACAAAGACTGCCTACTGCAGTCTATAGACCTGGTTGTAGGGTACCTGAAACTTTTTTCTGAATGAAATTTGGTTAAGAATTGACCGAACAGAGAGGCAAAACGTCCATGGAAGTTTATTTTGATAGAGCACTGTCAGTAGTTTATAAAATGACATTTTTGCGAGCTGACAGATCGCCGAAAAATGTATCGTACGGCGAAAAGAAACAACGACGGACAAAGACTGACTACTGCAGTCTGTAGACCTGGTTGTGGGGTACCTGAAACTTTTTTCTGAACGAAATTTGGTTGAGAATTGACCGAACAGAGAGGCAAAACGTCCATGGAAGTTTATTTTGGTAGAGCACTGTCAGCAGTTTATAAAATGACATTTTTGCGAGCTTACCGATCGCCGAAAAATGTATCGTACGGCGAAAAGATCAACGACGGACAAAGACTGACTACTGCAGTCTATAGACCCAGTGGCGTAGCTAGGAAATTTTCCAGGGGGGGCGAAATATTCAAGTCAGCGATGGAAATGGAACATTTTTGTCGGGGGAGCTATTATCGCTGTCGCGGCAGAGGCGCACCATCGGCAAAATGCAACGTTTGATGACAATGTAATCATTTCTTTCCTGGTCAGGATGGAGCCAGGGGGGGCGACCGCCCCCCCTGCCCCCCCTGTAGCTACGCCACTGTATAGACCTGGTTTTAGGGTACCTGAAACTTTTTTCGGAATGAAATTTGGTTGAGAATTGGCCGAGCAGAGAGGCAAAATGTCCATGGAAGTTTATTTTGATAGAGGTCATTCCACAAACTGCTACCTGGTAGAACTGACGAATTCTGCAGTTTCCTACAGAACTGCAGAATCTTTTCAGAACTGCAGAATTCTGCAATTTTCTGCAGAATTCTGCAGTTTTTTGCAGAATTCTGCAATTTTTTGTAGAACTGCAGAATTCTGCAGTTTTCTGCAGAATTCTGCAGTTTTCTGCAGAATTCTGCAGTTTTTTGCAGAGCTGCATAAAACCCCCCAGGCTGCATATCTCCTACAGAAATACAGATTTTGCTGCAGAAACTTTTCAGAAACACTGCAATGACTGAGGACTACCGAAACCCCGACCCCCCCAAACCACAACCCCCCAAACCAACCCCCCAAACCACGTTTCCTTGGTAGTGGCAAGCCTCATGTCAGAGAGGTCTGAACTTTGAAGATGCATTGCAATAAACTACAGGAAGTAACAGAGGTTCAGAAATCATGCAGGGAGCTGCAGAACTGCAGAATTCTGCAATTTTCTGCAGAATTCTGCAATTTTCTGCAGAATTCTGCAGTTTCCTACAGAACTGCAGAATTTTTTTTCAGAACTGCAGAATTCTGCAATTTTCTACAGAATTCTGCAGTTTTTTGCAGAACTGCAGAATTCTGCAGTTTTCTGCAGAATTCTGCAGTTTTTTGCAGAATTCTGCAGTTTTTTGCAGCTAGCTGCAGAAGTGCATAAAACCTCCCAGGCTGCATATCTCCTACAGAAATACAGATTTTGCTGCAAAAACTTTTCAGAAACACTGCAATGACTGAGGACTACCAAAACCCCGACCCCCCAAACCACAACCCCCAAAACCAACCCCCCAAATCAATGTTTCCTTGGTAGCGGCAAGCCCAATGTCAAAGAGGTCTGAACTGTACAGATGCAATACACTGGAGGAAGTAACAGAGGTTCAGAAATCATGCAGTTAGCTGCAGAATTCTGCAGCTTCCTGCAGATTTTTTTTTGAAACTGCAGAATTCTGCAGATTTTTGCAGAATTCTGCAGTTTTTTGCAGAATTCTGCAGTTTTTTTTAGAACTGCAGAATTCTGCTGTTTTCTGCAGAATTCTGCAGTTTTTTGCAGAGCTGCATAAAACCTCCCAGGCTGCATATCTCCTGCAGAATTACAGATTTTGCTGCAGAAACTTTTCAGAAACGCTGTAGTGACTGAGGACTACCAAAAACCCCGATCCTTCATATAAACTGCAGGAAGTAACAGAGGTTCAGAAATCATGCAGGGAGCTTTTTTGAAACTGCAGATTTTTTTTGGAACTGCAGAATTCTGCAGTTTTTTTGCAGAACTGCAGAATTCTGCAGTTTCCTGCAGAATTCTGCAGTTTCCTGCAGAATTCTGCAGTTTTTTGCAGAATTCTGCAGTTTTTTGCAGAACTGCAGAATTCTGCAGTTTTTTGCAGAACTGCAGAATTCTGCAGTTTTTTTGCAGAACTGCAGGAAGAAATTATATACTCCTCGAAGTGCGGGGCATGAAGCCCGGTTAGGTGAGAGACCCCCCCAGGGTCATATCTAAACAAACATTTTTGGTGCGTTTGCTTATTGAAAGGATTGAGACTTGAGGCCTTTTAAGTGATGCCACAAATTTTTCAGGACAAACAGCACCAAACCAGAGTAGATATTAAAGAAACAAGAAAAAAATACGCATGGTTTTTATAACTTTGATTAATTCTTTGAATTGGGTTGTCAGAAATAACTTTGGACATTTTTAAAAGTATAATGTATATCTGCATTGCTTCACTTTATGACCATCACATAAATATGATTTGGATCATGTTTTTTGCATTTTAGTTCAAAATATAGAGGTCAAATTAAAATATGTGGGTTTGGGGTGAGAGGCAGGGGCGTAGCCAGAAACCAGGTAAGGGGGGGGGTTTTGTTCCAGATGACCTTGGCGAGGCCCGTAGGGCCGAAGCCTATTCGGCAGGGAGTTTGGGGGCCGCTTTAGGCCCCCAAAGCCAACGGATTTTATGTTGCTGGATATTGATCTTAAGCAATTATAAGACTATTATTCTTTCATGTGAGGTCTGGTATAAAAAGCTAAAAATGCTGGTTTTTTTAAAACTTTTCTCTCTATAATTTATCATTATACAAACTACTTGAGAATCCCTCCTTATCAGCGCAATGATCAGGATGTGGCAAAAGTGTACAATAGGCTAATGTGTTTTTTTTTAAATTTTGTTTTGTGCTTTGGATTGGATTGGAATATTTGTCAAGTTGCAAGGGAGTGTGTGAACATAAGCTCTCATCCTTGGATTATTAGCATAATCAGAGACAGCAGTGGAGATTCCTATACGAATAACATAAATTTATGTCCATTATAAATACATCAGCGCTTATTCTAAATACATGTAAAATATGCAAGGAAGTGATTGTCTGGAATCTAAACCCATTGATTTTAAAACTTTATCATAGACTTCTCGGTTTAAAAAGACCAACATTCTCATTGGCAAACATGCTACCTGTTAAGGTTGGTCTTTTGGTAAAGTGAAGGAAAGCAAAAAGTGCCTCTCAGAAAAAACACCATAAATTAAAAGGGTGACTTTTTAAAAATAAAAGTGGCGTTTCAAAAGAACAATTTTCAGACCCGAAAGTCTTGATTTTCCATATGTTTACATCAAAGCCGACCAGCAGACATTCCTCCAATTTAGATTCTTGACCCATTAGAGTTGTTATACACTATAATATACAGGTCTCATCTGGCAAAATACACTTTATTACACTAAAAGTGCAAAAGAAGGAATTTATGTTAAAAATAGGTTATATCTAAAAAGAACGAGTCAAAGAAATATTTTCAATTTTCGTAAAATCCATGCTCATTGTCCCGTAAATATCGGTCTGACGTCAAGGAAAACCCTGGAACTAACTTTTGCAATGAAAAATATAATTTCAGAATTGTATTTTTGCATCAAGTTCACATACTTTTGGCACTTGTGAGGACTTACTTTTAAAAGTCTGGTAAATGTGACTTTAGTTTTGGGCCAAAGGGGGGGGGGTTCTGACCCCTATATCCCCCCCTTGGCTACGCCCCTGGTGAGAGAGAGAGAGAGAGAGAGAGAGAGAGAGAGAGAGAGAGAGAGAGAGAGAGATCTTTATTTTTCATCCATCATATTAAAAAAATTAGCAATTACAAAGAAGGTACATTTAAGTCAGGAGACACATATTAAGACGCAATGAGTGTCGCTAGCATACATGCCACCAAATTCAAGTTAAATATTTGTAGGTATAATTCAAATGCAAAATTAAAGAAAGCATTAATTCTCAGGTATAAATTCTTAAGTGTAAACATAAATGAAAATTTGGAAAAGGGAGGGAGAGAGAGAGAGAGGAAAGTATATGTATGCAGGTTACACACACTCCTAAGAGGGATGGTGGAGGTGACTATGGACGTTTTAGATGTTGAAAGGAAAAACAATTTATTATGATAATAAAATGGGTTATTGATGGGGAATATTACATCCTATTTTTTAATGTTACATCCTATTTTGGCTTTGAGTCTGCAAGGAATTAACGAGAATTACAGATATAGCAGTCCCTTAGGAGACATGTGCTTTCATAGTTTGAAGTTGTTATTCGTTTGCAATAAAAACAAAGGCCAAATATGCTATGGGTGCTAAATTTCTCTTGGATATCAGAAGGTAAGTTATTGATAATCAAAGGCAGGCGGATTCTAATAGAGCATTTACATAGTTGGTATTTTACCCTAGGGGGCACCAGAGTATTACTTTGTCGTGTTTCATAATTGTGAATATCTCTAAATCGTACGAGTGTATAAGAATTGAAGTAGTCTGGTAATAAGTTATTGGTAAGCTTATAGCAAAATTTATATTCCTGCAGTTTCACCACATCTTCAATTTTCAGAATATTGAATTTCTTCATAATAGGTTCCGTATGGCTATTGTATTTTGACTTTGCCAATGTTCTCACAGCTTTTTTCTGAAGCTTCTGGATTATCCTCAACTTGTGTCCCCAAAGCAGGGTACCGTATATCAGATGAGGGAAAATTAGGGAGTTGTAAAGGATCAATAATGTGTCAGATGGTATGAAATGTTTCAGACGGCTCATAATTCCTGTAACTTTACTTATTTTTTTGCCAATTTTTTTGACATGCGCTTTCCATGACAGGCAACTGTCAATTGTCACTCCAAGGTAATCAAATGTATCAACTTGCTTAATGCCATTATTTTCAATCGAAATGTTCAGAATTGGTGGACGCTGTTGTGGAGTGGTACGTATAGATCATTAATTTGGTTTTATTTACATTCAGAGAAAGAGAGGCCCCGCACGGTATGGGGCATGAGGCCCCCTTCACTGGGGCCTTTAAGCTGCTTCAGGAACCATTTAATAACATGTACTTTACCTTAAATCTTGATCAGTGGCGTCAGTGTAGGTGGGGCTGGTGGGGCATCTGCCCACGGGTGGATTCGCCTGTATATATATGGGCTATCATACCTAATAGAACAGAGTCTGAAACAAGTCCATTCAAAAAAGTAAACAAAAGAACTTCTGGGGACTGAACATGATGTTTTAACCATGTTTTGCACACTACCTGCAGTGTTTCATGATCCTTGCAGTCATCTCTCACCATCTAGCACACTTGTTGGAGCTGACACATCAGTAGTTCCATAAAATCCATGAATTTGTACAGGTATTGCATTATCTCTATAGTGATGGGCCTCAGGACTCAGACTCACTGGGTTGGAACAGGGTCAAGGCCTTAGACTGGACATGTGAAATTACCAGAGAGGGCAGCGCCTGTCAGCTGCCTGACAAGAAAATCATAGGACTCATGCCATTGAGATTACCAATGAACTGGAGAGTACTAGGCAGTGCTGCCCTCTTTGGCAATTTCACATGTAATTAAAATGGAAAAAATTTGGCCGAAATTTAAACAGGGCAAAAAATATTAAAAATAAATATATGAATAGGAAAATTGTGAAATTCAGAAAAAGTGAACAGAATGCCTTAAAAATGATAGAAGAACCCCAAGAAATAACTTTTAAGGTACATGGCTCGATACTCGTGAACTTTCCAAGATAGGATTTCTTAAAAATAGTTTAAAATGATCCAAAATATAGTTTATAGCAAGGATATACACTGAGCAAAAAAAGAAACGTCCCATTTTCAACATACTGTTAATTTCTGGAATATAATGATTACCCCTGTAAAACTGACATCAGAATTTGTATATTTGTCCTGAAAGTTAATAAAAAATTGTTTTGGATAAAATCATTCAAGCGGAACATGAGCAGCGGTCGAAATGTCTCAAGCACTAATTCGGCCTATATAAAAATTTATTTATATAACAGAGTCATTTTTGCGAAATTAGACATGCCTGCCGAAAATCGCCTGAATATCAAGCTGAAACTCCGGTTGTATGTAGTCCTCTTCATAGCGCATCTAATGCTCCAAACCAGAAGTCTCTAGCCCTAAGATAAGTGGCAAAAAATGCCAAAAGAAACGGCCGACCCACGAAATTCTAAGAATTAAAAAAGATCCTCACTACCTTTGCACGAGTAGCGAGCCACCTTAAACTGAATGCGCTTGCAAAAAAAATTGTCATAGGATTATAATAGAGGGGCTTCTCGCCCGATGGGTGGGGTAAGAAGGCCATTTGCAATTTGTTTTACAAAATTGGCTGTTACTCCTTTATAATCATTGGTAGACGATTGTTTGACTAGTTATATGTAGAGTCGAGTGATCCCTTCCTGACAGCATAAGCATTCAGAGAATCTACCATAAAGAGTTGGTCAAATTGCAACTTGAAGTTTAACAACAGAATATACTTGAGATTCCATATAAATTAGGACTAACATTTTCAATGTCCCATGTGTAAGGCTGATTTGATTTGAAATATATTTATTCAGGGTATACATGTTCAAGACAAGCTTGTTTTTCAACACGGCCCTGTTAAAATAGAAATGAATATATAATGTACAAACAGTTTAAAATAGTTAAAAACTCACACAATCCATTAATAAAATGTACTCAAAAAGTAATCTTTAGCCTTTTGCTTAAAATGTTCAATGTTTGTGCACTCCTTAATACAATTTGGTAAACCATTCCACACAATGGACCCTGATAAGCAATAGAATGTTTCACAATCTCAGTTTTAACGTTTGGTACAAAGATGTAAATTGCTACTGACCAAGAAATCTGTCTTCACTAACAGCCCACAAGGACCCTGGTGACCTCCCAAACGTCCTCCCCTGCCCCTTTCTTCCGCGGACAGAACCAGGCAATTCCTATAGCGAAACATCCACTCCTGCCATCGAAGCATCAAGGAAACAAGCTACCATACCTTTGTAAGGCCAATTGCAGAATACTCTGCTGCAGTGTGGGACCCAAACAAGGGGAACAACACACAGGTAAAACGGCTCGAAGCAGTACAAAATCGAGCAGCGTGTTACATTAACAACGACTGGTGCTGTGATCGTAGCGTGTCTGAGATGGTAAACTTCAATAAATACCAGGGGTGCCAACATCATATTCTCAAGACCCCATATAAAAATTAGAAACTACCAAAGTCATTTTTTCCCAGTGCCACCGCGGTGTGGAATGGGTTGCCTACCACAGTGACATCAATGGAAGACATTGAGGCTTTCAGGGCAAAATTGTCCTGCATAGACCTCACAGTATGAAGTGGTTGCTTGTCTTGCAAATGCATTGTTTTTAATCTTTTTTAACCTTTCTTTTAGCTACAAGCGCACAAGTTTAATAAGGTATAAAACACAATTGATATCAATCCTTAGATACAGAATATTATAGATGGACAATTGGACATTTTACAATGAAGTCAAGGCACATTCATCTCTCATCTAGTATTCTGTAAAGATCAATAACTTTGAGGCTAAATCAAAAAATAACGTGCAAGCACTTTAACAGCTGCTTGTAGAGACGTATATATATAGGTGTGTCTACTAATTTACTAATATACTATATAAATCTATCTATCTATCCATCTATCTATAGATATATCTATCCATTTCTTCTTTCTTCCTTTCTTCCTTTCTTCCTTTCTTCCTTCCTCTCCTTCCCTCCTTCCCTCCCTCCCCTCCCTCCCTTCCCTTCCCTCCCTTCCCTCCCTCCCCTCCCTCCCCTCCCTCCCCTCCCTTCCCTCCCTCCCCTAGGTTGGCCCTACTCTCTGAAATTTATGTAAAAATATAAAAGATAAGTTTCAGAAAAGTTTATATGTCTGTCAATGAAATCAACATGTGTCAATGGTGTGAGCTCTTAATTGCACTCCACGCTCAGCAACACTCGCAAAAGTAGGTCAGTGTGACCCAGTTAATCACATTGCTGTGATTGACCTTTGACCTCAAGGCAGTCAGCCTGTTTGTTTTCTTTAATAATTTTTTCTATCTGAGAAAGGCACCAAAAGCTTTTCAACGCAAGATAATATTCTATTTAGACTGTATGCAAAGTTTTAATGACATAGGTGAAACAGCCAGTGGCGTCCCTATGGGGGGGGCACGAGGGGGCACAGGCCCCCCCATATTGGACCTGTGCCCCCCCAGGTGCCCCCCATATGAACTTTCCAACTCTGGCTAAAATATGCAATTAGTATAGAGGGTGCCCCCCCAGAGAAAAGCGTGCCCCCCCAGGTGCCCCCCCGCTCGAGACTCCCCAGTTACGCCACTGGAAACAGCACGACCTTGGGAGTTGTCATAAGTTTTAATGAACTCCTCTCGCAATACAGGCTGCAAGCAGCTGTAAAAAGTAGAAGGAAACGTAATCTGCTGTTATCTGCATTCATATTGTGCTGTGGGCAGTTTGTGTCCCAAAATGGAATGAACTGTACGAAGGTTAATATATGAAAATTAATTAATGATGATGTGTAGAAAATTTTTGTGAGCGGCAGAGACTATTTCATTGCAGTTGGTGATGAAAGTTTCCCTTCTTCCAAGAAATAAAAAGCAGAATTGAACTGTATATTTTTTTATTACTTGAAAAACGTATTTACTTTTGTTTCAAATCAATTTGACAAACCGTTACTCTTACAGTCCAAATTTATACATATCCGTAAACTACAAGCAATTACCTGAAGAAAGAACACCATCATAAAGTTTTTGACTTAAAGTTGCTGCATTACGTTTATTGATGCCACAAGTCAAACATGGATACAAAAATAGGGAATATATATATATATATACAATGTTCACAAAGTTATAAAGACACGACTTCTGACTAGTCATTCACAAAAAAAAAAATCAATTTATTAGACAGCAATGTTTTTGTGTCATATCTCAAAATGCATTGGGAATATTTCTATTTCATTTACTAATATAGAAGCATAACATCGAGTTTGGAAACAGATTCTTCCATTTGAATTTTGTCCCATATCGAACACACAATCAGTGTCAAATTCTTAGGGGGAGATGCATTTATTTTCCGGGGGGGGGGGGGGGTCAAAATTAATAATTTCTTGCTAAATTATGGTGAAATAAATAAATTCTTTCTGGCCTGTCTTGAAATAAATAATTTCTTGCGCAGGTTTTTCTAAACAAGATGTTGCTTGATTTAGGAATGAATATTCGGGGACTTGAAATAAAAATACACCTTTGATCACAATGCTGGAATAATTTGGATTTTTAGGGCATCAGTTCTAAATTGGTGATTTAATGTGTGGAATTGCAATTGAAAGATTTTTTCCTCAGACATCAGATTTATTTATAAATAATATTATAAAAATTGAGAATTATTTTAAAACTTTCTTGACCCGTAAAATTTATCATTTTTATTAAAAAAAATCGCATCATGGCTCAACAACGCAGATTCGCAGAAACAAATTTCAACATAATATATAGCAAAAAATGCCAACTTAATTTTGATGTGTACAACCAAAAAACATCACGATATCATGTTGAAAGCCACATGTATGCATTGATCTCGGCCTTCACTTGACTTGACATGGATTCAGTCACCCTGTTTTTGCTTCTTTTTGACCGATATGGCAATACTTCAGTGAAAGTAACTTGCGCCTAGTCCATATCAGTTGCCTGAACCTCCATCATTTCAATCAATGCTCAACTCCCCCTGCATGTGCAACATTGACAGTTTATTGAAGATAAAAAGTTTTCTCCAGAGTGTGTTCTCATATATGTAAAGTAAGATCATGACTGTGATTGCAAAGTTTGCCACCAATAGAACATCCATATGGCCGTTCTCCACTATGTGTTCTCATGTGTATAAGTAAAGCCTCATTCCATCTAAACATTTTCCCACAAACGGAACATCCAAATGGCTTTTCGACGTGAGTTCTCATATGTTTAGCTAGAGATTCATTCCATCTAAACATTTTCCCACAAACGGAACATCCAAATGGCTTTTCGACGTGAGTTCTCATATGTTTAGCTAGAGATTCATTTCGGGTAAACCTTTGGCCACAAGTAGAACATTCAAACGGCCGTTCTTCACTGTGACTTCTCACATGTCTAGTCAGAACAGACCTTCGGCTAAACATTTTGCCACAAATAGAACATCTGTATGGTGTCTCTCCACTGTGGGCTATCATGTGTCGTGTTACAAATACACTTTCTCTGAACTTCTTGCCACAAACAGAACATCCATACGGCTTCTCTCCAGTGTCTTGATTGTGTGTTAACATGTGTCTACTAAGACCATGACTTTCCCTAAACATTTTGCCACAAACAGAACATCCGAATGGCTTCTCTCCACTGTGTATTTTTGTGTGCCGTGTGAGATGTTGTTTATTTCTAAACACTTTGCCGCAAACGGAACATCTGTATGTTTTGATATCACTGTGAATTGCCATATGGTTTTCCAACATGATTTTACACGTTAACTGTTTACCACAAACTGAACATTTCCATAGTTTATCCACAGCAGGTCTCTCGGGATGATATTTTCCATTTGATTGCATCTCTTTCGATTCTATCTTCTCCATTTCCACGATTCTATCATCATCTTTTTGTTCGTCTTTGGGTTTGGGGTCAGTGGAAGTTGCAGAAAGTTCACCATTCTTCGGATATTTTCCATTTGATTCCATTTCCTTAGATTCAATCTTCTCACCAGTTTCCTCCTGTTTTATCTCCATTACCCCAATTTGATCATCAACTTTTTGTTTGTCTTCAGGTTTGGAGTCGGCAGAAGTTCCAGAAAATTTACCATTCTTCGGATACTTTCCATTTGATTCCATCTCTTTAATTTCATTCTTCTCACCAGTTTCCTCCTGTTTTATCTCCATTACCCCCATTTGATCATCATCTTTTTGTCCGTCTTTCGGTATTGAGTCAGCAGAAGCTGCAGAAAATTCACCATTGCCATGAGTTCTGGTGTGGTTGTTTAAGTCGCCAAAACTTGTAAAACTTGCACTGCAAATGTGGCATTTGTGAGGTCCGCTTACAAGTCCACCCTCCTGTGCAGTGACCCTCTCGAGTGAGGGCACGCTTTGAACCAATACAAAGAAAAAGGATGTTGGCTGCATTAAAATAGGTTGCCAGTTGCCCTGAATTTGTAGGGTGTTTGCCGGAGAATATACAAATCCACCACCATTGAGATTTGTTTCCTCGTTTTCTTTCGCATTTATACTTGCATCCATCTTTGAGGAAATATGCTTCTATTTACTGTGATTAGTAATCCTGAGCATGATATATTTGTAAATGAATGAAGTATTCTTAAACGAAATGTTTTTGAGACATTTTCACAAAATCATTGCATATGTCATTCTGTTATATTCTGACATCAGTAGAAGACTTTCAAAAATTGCTCCTAAATCAGGACTCCCACCTTTGGAGTACATTTGCCTCATATGGCTTCCGAAGGTAGCAAAGTCGGTGGCGGCAAATGTTTCCCAAGTTTGGCATTTGATTATTTCTGATCCATTCAGTATCTTTTTAGCACACAAATTAAAGGTAAATCCACTAATCATTGGCCATTTCCAGTGAAAACTACACTACTAAGTTGGAACCAGAGACTCCCTGCAAAAAGAAAAAAGACATTAATTATTGACAGTATAGCAGGCATTAGTTTAGACCGCATCAATATGTTGTCAATATCAGGTCAAATGGGAGCTTTTCTGTAATTCTGCTATAGTTGGCCGCTCAATGGTCGAAATAAGGGGGGAGGGAGTCAAGGGGGTTTTGACCCCCCCCCCCAAATGTTCTTGGGCCCTCCTCAAATAACATTTTTCAGAGGGGGTCCTGAAAACCCCCCCCCCCCAAATACTAAATGTGTATGGAAGAATAAGCATGAAGCAGCAAATAAGCCCAATAAGTAGGGCCTATTCAACAACCTCTTGTGATTTGTATATATCAGCAATAGGATCTTCAACACTAATTTTTAGAGATAAAACGTGTCTTTAAAATGCCCAAAATTCATTTATAGAGCATCTGAAAATCTTCGGGTTCAGGGCGCATATGGCGGCCCGCTGGCGGCCCGAAGACTCACTTCAAAAACCCTTCGGGTTTTGCAACTGAGAGACCCCCCAAATAACATGGCCTATTTCAACCACTGGTGTACCTAGTACTATAATAACTGTATATTATGTTGAATATCAACTAAATTAAATGAAAGTTAAAGTTGTATTCCATGAAAAATATGAGTGTTGTGTTCAGTGGCGGAGCTATGGGGGGGCCTGGGGGGCCAGGGCCCCCCCAAAAGGATAAGTGGCCCCCCACTGGCCCCCCCATTTCAGATTTGAAAAATTTTTAAAAGATATTGGGGCAGCAACAGTCACTGGAATGCATCCGTCTAAAATGTTTGCCTTCACTGGCGCTAACTTATACCCAATTTTCTCTAGAATGACAGTTGCCCTTTGAAAAGTTCTGAGGCATTTGATAATTTTTGATTTCCTTATTTGAATATATCTAGCAATATTTGTGGGGGTGAGCGACATTTGCCCGAATATCAGGATCTAGATTTAATAATATTCCAAAAGAAATCACTTTGAAACTATTCAGGGGCGGACTGGCCTATGTGGCAGAGTAGCTGCTGCTACAGGCCCAGCTACTTAGGGGGCCTATGCAGGATGTCCAAAAAATAAAAATTCCTGGAAAACAGCCAAGACGTGAAAATTAACCATCCAATTTAACATTGTGGGATGCAATCGATTCAACTGATAAGGACAACATCCTCCCATTTTGGGTCCCCCACTCTAATAAGAATTATAAAGGTTGTAGTAATTCCCTTTTCACTTTTGTGTCATTTGCACAAATTGCTACTACTTGAGGAGTTGGGTAGATTTCCATCAAAAGGACTCTTATGAATTTTTGATTTAGACCTATGAAATCAGAAAGAGGACATTCTTAGCACGAATATACTGAAAACTTGCAAAGACAGTTATGAAGAAAAAAAACAAGAGGAGCGATTTCACTGCAAAAGACACTCTTTGTGACTCATGGTAATTGATGAGGTGTCATTGTCATACTTTTTATATCGGAACCATAGAATCTGTTTCATTATTTTTTGATAGGTCAAAACTGATTTTAGTGTTAGTATGAGATGTATGGTCATTTTGTTTATCAGTCACAAAAGATAAGATGGTCAATATTGCTAAGTCGTTCATGAAGAAGAATCGTAATGCTGTGGCAATTTTTATCTATGTAATGCCACAAAAATGTCGCGAAAGGTTGGCCCCCTAGTTCAGACCCTGGCCCCCCCTTGGCCGCCCCACTCATGACTTTCTGGCTACGCCACTGGTTGTGTGAATTTCATGGCTGTGCCATCCCACTGCTCTATCATCAGATCAAAACTAAGCAGCGTCGATAATCAATAGTTGCATCCACATGTCATGTGCATGCTCAAAACATCAATATGGTCGCGTGCTTGTGCTTGAGTGTTATTATGTAACAATAACATAATAACACATTTTTATTTAATGTCATACAAATTAACACTAGCAAACCTGTGCTATTTTGTTACTAAAATATATACACTGTGTACAAATGGAGACTAGATAAAGCTAGCACATAGGAAAGGCCATGCAGGCAATGCCAGGCATGCCAGCAAATTTTGCCAGGTTTAATTCGTATTGGTTATACAACGAATTTGAGGTGTATAACTAACATTTCAGGTGGTTATTTACCGAGGGCTTTTTTTTTATTTTTAAATGTTAGTTATACACCGAAAATGAGTTGTATAAGCGACTTATACTCCATATGACTCCTGAAAGATTTTAAAATGAATTTTGTGGCTTTATTGTCACTTTTAGATGCGTTGTTTGCAGAAAAAAACAGTACAACAGGCTAACTTAATCCCCAACAGTGGTATAACTGACAAATCCGTTGGTTATACCACGGCAAAAGACAATAGAAAACTGTCTTGGCCTGGTGGAGTATAAATATATTTATATATGTAACTTGCTTGTGAAAAATACACAACAATGACAAATCACTCACCTAAGTCTGTATGACAGAGTATAGTCTCGAATCATGCGAAGTCTTTCTAATAGCACATTATTTTGTGACACTGCAGAGCATCATCTAACTCAGTACAGCGTTGCAATGGCTGCATTGTTGCTATGCTCTCTGAGCTGCTGCTGCTGGGCTACTGCTGTTGCTGCTGCTCTTCTGCTGTTCATTAAACTAGACCCCAGTTCATTGCTGCTGTTGCTGCTGCTGCTGATTATTGATTGGTTATTAGTTAACAGAACACACCAGGGGATAATTGTCTTGGAGTAGAGTTGTTTGTTTGTTTGTTTGTGTTTTACGCCTCTGCAGCACCTTAGTAGGCTATATCGAGGCAGGCGATCGCCGTATGATGAGATGAAGAAGACTGTGAGTCTGGCACATACCCTATTAATTCAGGGATGCCCAGGGTCTTTCAGTTGCCCCAGCATAGAACAGGGCCGTGCAGAGCCTGCAGCAGGCCCAGGCCAAAATGAAAAAGTAGGCCCCCCCCCCCTTCAGGCCACGGTGTTTTGATTCCTTGTTAATCTTAACTTTCTCGAAAGCATGTTGAACAGTCAATCGGTCAGAAAATAAAATAAAAAGGCTTCATATGTCAACTTTAAATTTTATCTTATTTTTGAGCAGTCGGCAAAAAAAAGATGCAACTTTCCATGAAAATGTTTTGTGCCAATGGTAATTTAATTTCTATTAAGTTTACTGAAGACTTTATTACAACTATAATGGATAGCCAAATTTAACTAGAATCATGCATTCAGAGAATCTGTGCAGTTCATGAACAATTACTGTGTCTGTGAATGTGTGAAGTTTACTTTAAAGAAAAGAGGCACAATTTTTCAATAAAAAATTTTGAAAATTCAAATGCCAAATTGAAGGAAACTTCACAAATTCACAGACACAATAAAACAACTTTCATGAACTGCATAGAAAAAAAAACACGTGGCTTTACTGAAGAGTCTGTCCAATTGAGAAACATCAAAGTACTAGTATTTCCGTCATAATCAATTCAAGTACTACAATACACAGCATATCTTGTGTATCTTAAAATCTGCATTGTCAACGCATTCTTGGTTCTTTTGAGAAAACTTGATTTAAAAATTCCAATGATTTTGCAAATCACTGTTGATTTGGAGAGTATTGAGTCCAATAAGAATCTCTGGAATTGACAAAAAAGCAGTACAATATGGATATTGGAGAACATGTGAGAGGAGAAATATTTATGTCAAGGATTTCCCCATAGATATTATTTGGGCTAACCGATTCAATTTAAAAGTGTACCAGGAAGACTCTTTTAAGCAGCAGAATTTCACCCTCCAGATCTTGTGAAACATGGTTAGCAAGACTTTGAGCAAAAAGGTCAATTATGTTGAAGAACACCTGGACTCAAAAATGTTTTTCTGCATCCTCCAAAGTGAGCACCCTCTGCGTGTAGCAAAGTCAGATGTCACTCCTACTCTACTAGATATCAGACATGCTTCCTCAGCCAACCTTTCTCTGAATGCGGTTATTTCATCTCGTAATTGATTGATATTGTCTCTTTCTTTATTTTGTGTTGAACCTCGATATTCTATGATCTGGTTGACCTCAATGACAAAACAGCACTACTCCTTATTTCTCATAGATCTTGTACCTTATAAATGAGCTGGTAGAGCGGCAACGTACAAATCTTGGGTATTTTGTGACAAAGTGGCAACTGCCATGGGCCTATTCACTCATGGGGACCTCTTCAACATGCCAAAAAGATTTACAAATTGAAAAAAATTACATCCGTCAAAAATTTCAATAAGCTTTAAGATGAGGTCCAAGGGAAGAGGACCTAGTATTGTACAGGGCCCTCTAACATCGGAGGCCAAACGGCCAACACTGACAACAACTTCACAGTCTCACAGAATACCGGCTTAGGAATCATAGAGAATGATGGACAATAAATGAGACATCTATTTACTATGCCCAAGACATGAAATGACTCCAGTTGCCTTTAGTCGATGAAGACAACAGTACACTAACATTAACTGTAATTTTGATGAATATAGGAAGAAACAAATCCATAGATTTTTTTTCTAATACAATACATTCATAATGATGTAAATGTATTGGTAGCAGTGAGGGCCACCAAAATATTTTGCTGTGGACCCAAAATGGCACCAGGCCAACCCTGTACAAATCGAGTATAATTTCATATCCGCGACGCGTGCTTAACCTCACTTTGGAAGTAGGCCCCCTGAAATTTGGGGGCCCCTGCCATTTGGCCCCCCTGGCCCCCCCTCTGCTCAGGCCTGAATCCATGCTTCATTGAAATTCAGATTCCATAGAATATTCTTGATTTTTTTTGTTTATATTTCAAAGTTTATGTAAAACGGCCACAGCATTTTTTTAAAAGAATTTTTGTCTTTCTGGGGTCCTTTAAGTTTGACCTATAATAAACATCTATCTATCTAGAAACATTCCAGTGCATTTATGTAAGCACTTGTTTTCCGTCGATTGTACCCAGCTATCCCAATGTTCCTCTCAAATAGAGGGTAGAAAAAACTCAATCCTGAGGATCTTTTACAGCCAAACACTTTGATATAGAATTCAAGTGGACTGTGGCACTGTGAAAATGGCACTTCGTGACTCATGATAGCCAACGAAGTGTCATCTTCTCTACTTTCAACATGGGAAACATAGAGGCTGTTTGATTAGTCATGAACAAGAGAAAGCCATTTGACTTATCATAACAGATTTTAGAGTGAAAATCAGATGCATAATCCTTTCATTTGGCTGTCAGCAACAAGTGGGATAATCTCATTCAATCAAATTAACATTGAAAGAATTGGGTTTGATAATGACAAATCATCAGCATGATGACACACAAAGTGCCATTTTCACAGTGCCACAGTCCACTTTAATTCTATATCAAAGTGTTTGACTGTAAAGTGGATCGCAAAGTTAGAATTTAAAAAAAGAAGAAGTAAAAGCCATATTTCAAAGTCAGTAAGGATTAAAAAACAAAGATCACAAGTCTGAGATATGCAATTGACAAAACAAAAATAAAAGTCATTGAAATTTCAACAAATTTGGCTTCTCAAAACATAACAGAAGAGTTATGACTCTACAGAATAACATGGCAGAGATAGGGCTGTAACCTCACAAGACACATTCCAGTGCTTTTCTGTAAGCACTCGTTTTTCGTCTACTGCAAGCCGATGAGACAATAATACAACTCTTGAAAATTGACTTTTCTCACTAGTATATAATATGTAAATGGCACAGCCATGAAATTCGCGCAGCACTTCTTTTAGGACTTAGGGTTTTACCATAACTTTCATTAAATTTGTTTAATATTCAATGTATGAAAGGCAGTTATGCTACTGTTTCAAAGAAATTGAAAGACGGATATATTAAAAAATAGACAGAAATTTACCTATACTAGAAACTATTAGAAAGATAAAATAGATTAAAAAAAGAATAGATAGATAGATAGATAGATAGATAGATAGATAGATAGATAGATAGACAGATACATACATACATACATACATACATACATACATACATACATACATACATACATACATACATACATACATACATACATACATAGGATAGCAAATAAATAGGATTAAGGATAAATAAAATTTATAGATAATCAGCTAAATAGTAAAAAGGAAGACAACACTGAAAGCTGTCAATATATGATAATAGTGATAACAAAAACAATAACATGATCTGCATGTAGATTAATTGCTCTCTGTTACATAATCATCAGTTGACAAAGATTATGTAACTTTAATTTTGTTATGTTTTCTTGTTGTCTGTTTTGAAATTAAATGATTCACATGTTTATAATATAATTTAGCTTTTTTAATGCTTATAATTAACTATTCCATAAAAATTATAGATACAGGGAATATTACTGGAGAATATTGAATTTTTAAGACACTTTTGAATATGAATATGTCATGTTTTGTTAAATTCGAAACTAAATCATTGATGAGAAGCTGGTCCCACTTGACCTAATTTCCTGCTGTCGACCATTGATGTTGAGACCATCACTGCACAGAATTTTGAAACCTTTCTTGTGCTAAGTTTCGCTTTGCGAAACGGCCTGCGGCCGTTTCGCTGCGCGAATATAATGTAAAAATGGTTGAGCAAGGGTTTTATGATGCAATTTTTAAATACATAATATTATTATACTGCAAGAATTTGGTGCTGAATGCTTGAATAACACTTTTTGTAGCTTTTGTGATGGTATGGGCATGTCTGCACAATTCCTGTAGTCTATTCACTTTAAGTTTATGGATATTTACTCTGAGTGACAATGGGCAATTACCCTCGTCATGGCAACAAGCATGGCTACAGTTACCCTCGTCACGAGATGCAGTTACCCTCGTCATTTCGGAGGTGCTTTAAGCCATTTCTAGAGTCACACAGCCTGAATCAGCACTTGCTCTTTCTTGGAATGTTATTTTCGATGTCTGACAATGCACATACATCACTTGAATAACTTGGAAAATCAGTAATAAGCAGTGGCGTCCCTATGGGGGGGCACGAGGGGGCACAGGCCCCCCCATATTGGACCTGTGCCCCCCCAGGTGCCCCCCCATATGAACTTTCCAACTCTGGCTAAAATATACAATTAGTATAGCGGGTGCCCCCCCAGAGAATCGCGTGCCCCCCCAGGTGCCCCCCCATTTGAGACCCCCCAGTTACGCCACTGGTAATAAGCTCATATTCATTATTACATAACATTTAAGGCTATTTTAGAGACGAGGGTAACTGAGTCCAGTTTTGCCACAGTGCATATATGTGCTCCTGTATCGTCTGCAGACAGATTCATTTGTTGTTTTGTTGCAATTAAGATTATCAGCCAGGTGGCTAATACTCCACTCCCAAACCGAAAAGCCCTCTAGTGGGAATGGCAGAAGCCACATGCCTCCATTGTTGTTGAGGAACACATGGTTGCGAAGGTGAGCAAATATCTTTGATTTTGTTAGTTCTGGCATGTTTTTAGTTTTTCCATGGCATGTTGATTGATGATAAGGATTTTCCAGACAACAGTAGGCCTACTGCTGAACTTGTTCTTGCTTGGTTACTTGGTCATGTGCTCTTTTTCTGCTGTGTTTGCACTGCTGCACTTACCCCAGGAATTTCATGCAATCTCGTTAGCACTCTGGAGGTCAATCTCTTTCACCAATCTCATTCAAGGGAAGGAAGGAAGGGGGGGAGGGAGGAAGGAAGAGAGGGAGTAAGGAAGGAAGGAAGGGAGGGAGGAAGGAAGGGAGAGAGGGAGGAAGAGAGGGAGAAAGGAAGGACGGAAGGGAGGGAGGGAGGAAGGAAGGGAGGGAGGAAGAGAGGGAGAAAGGAAGGAAGGGAGGGAGGAAGGAAGAGAGGGAGAAAGGAAGGGAGGAAGAAAGAGAGGGATGGAGGACGGAAGATAGACAGATAGATAGATAGATGGATGGATTGATAGATGGATAGATAGATAGATAGATGGATGGATAGATAGAGCCTTACAGAAAAATAGATAAGCAAATGGGAGATCTTTATGGATAGATATTCTATTTACAAGCAACTCTTAAAGTGCTTGTACATTATTTTTTCTAACAGCACAAAATTTTAATTTTTTGACCGGTATCTCCTCCAACATACTGGATAACTGCATGATAACTGCTTTATCACTTTTCCGAGGAAGATTAATTTTTTCAAGGGTATTAATGGCTGACATGTTGCATGGATTATTGGATTTGGATATGCAACTACTGGCTAGTACTTTAATTTTGTTGTTGAATGAGCATGTTGAAGATAATTTAAAAAATTACAAGCAATATTCAGGACGATTAAATTTTGGGGAGGACGAGTAAGTTTTGAAAGACACTAGACATTACTAGTCCGAGGACTAGCAACTTTTTTGGCCTACAGTGTATATTTGACCCTGTTTACATCTATCAGAAAGCTAGGTTTGATTACATTTACATGAGCTAACATGCAACCTAGGTCGAAATTCCATTGTGGAAACCTATGTTGGACGGCTCTTTCAATCATCCTTCGCCTCATTGCCGTGTCCTCCCCCTGTCCTAATTAGCCTACCAAGTGCATAAATAACGTAAAGCCCCAATCATCCATCCATCCATCCATTGTGGAAACAAACCTGCGCAAAAAGGCCACTTTTGCCACTTGTTTTATCATGAAATGAGGGACCCGAAGGAAGATATCTGGCCAAAGAAAAATTAATTTGTAGCCTTTTTTCTAAAGATGGTTCTACCATTGCTACTGGGTCTGCCATGTTCTTGTTCCCTGTCAACATGTCATAATTATGTCAACATAAGCAGTTCAACAAAAAAATCCCCCTTCATATAAGCATGAATATTTATAGTTTATTTTCCTTGGGTGACATTAGAAATAATTTGCGAGGAATTTGCTGGTTTAACAATTAAAATTCTGTTAATGCTACCTGTAGAATTTGCTTCACGGATAATAGTTTTGTAATGAAACACCGAACCGGAATATTTATTATAACATTATCATTGTGGCGGAGAATTTGATATTGTGGGTAACTCACTTGTGAGTACTTTAGTGGACATTTTGTGCTTCATTTACAGTTTGTCCTTCATTTCAGAAATACAGCCTAATTGACACGATAACAATTCGACAATGGCTACTTCTGGGAACAAGCGGCACATGGCAGATCAACCATCGGCTGGTCGTTCCAGTTATAAACCTCACAAATGTGAAATTTGCGGGCGAAGGTTGGAGACTCGAAGGGGATTGGAAGACCATGTTAGGACTCACTACGATGACGACTATTATACCAGCTCAATGAAAAAGGCAGAAGCAAATGGTCGAAGTGATGAAACAGATTCACCCAAAAGACAAATACAGAATTTGCGGATGAATAAGCCACTGAAATGTGCTGTTTGTGCTAGAAGGTTTCACACAAAAGGACAATTGACAGAACACATGAGAACACACACCGCAGAGAAGCCATTTGGATGTTCTGTTTGTTATAAGAAGTTCAGGCAAAAAGCACATCTTAATCAACACATGAAATTACACAATGGAGAGATGCCTTACGGATGTTCTGTTTGTGGCACGAAGTTCAGACTAAAAGGAAGTTTAAATAGACACTGGAGATCACACACTGGAGAAAAGCCGTACAAATGTTCTGTTTGTGGGAAAAAGTTCAGTCGAAAAGAACATCTCAGTGTACACACAAGAACACACAGTGGAGAGAAGCCTTATGGATGTTCTGTTTGTGGGAAAAAGTTCAGTGAAAAGGGACATCTTTTGAATTATCATATGAGAAGCCATATTGGAGAGAAGCTGTTTCAATGTTCTGTTTGTAGTGCACATTTCATCCGGGAATCACAACTCAATACGCACTTGAGAACACACAGTGGAGAGAAGCCATTTGGATGTTCAATTTGTGGTAAGAGGTTCAGGCAAAAAGGAACTCTAGATATACACACAAGAACACACACTGGAGAGAAGCCATATCGATGTTATGTTTGTGCTAAGAGGTTTATTGAAAAAGGGAGTTGTGATAAACACACGAAAACTCACAGTGGAGATAAGCCATATGGATGTTCTATTTGTGGTAAGAAGATCCGTGATAAAGGGCATTTTAAGTTACACATGAGATTACATAGCGGAGAGAAACCACATGGATGTTACGTTTGTGCTAAGAGGTTCACCCAAAAAGGCGGTCTCAATAGGCACATGAGAGTTCATAGTAAAGAGAGGCCATATGGATGTTCTATTTGTGGTAAAAAATTCAGACTAAAGTCAACTCTTGATGGACACATAAGAACACACGCTGGGGAGAAGCCGTATGGATGTTGTGTTTGTGGTCAAATGTTAAGCGCAAAAGGAAGTATTGATATTCACATGAGAACACACACTGGAGAGAAGCCATACAAATGTTCCATTTGTGCTAAGAGGTTTCGTCACACAGGAAGTGTTGCTGAACACATAAGAACACACACTGGGGTGGAGCCATATGGATGTTGTGTTTGTGGTCAAACGTTCAGTCGGAAGGGTCATGTCCATGAGGACACACTGTGGGGTGTCGTAATATTGATGTTCTTTTTCTTGACTCACATTTATCCAATAGAATATGATATTAACTTGACAACCAGCATTGAAAGAGACCACTCTCATTTCATATGTTCTGTATTGAAAGAGACCACTCTCATTTCATATGTTCTGTATTGAAAGAGACCACTCTCATTTCATATGTTCTGTATGTGTTTTGCACAGCCTTAGGAGGTTGTGATTGATTGATTAAAAATAATAAAATGGAGAGAAGCCATTTGGATGTTCTATCTCAGGTAGAAAGTTTGATCAGTGTCAGCATCTAAACTGACGTATGTGAATCTATGTTGGAGAACTTTTGAAATACTGTGTATGATTTGCAGAAGATAAACAGTTCAGTAAGAAGCGAAGTCTCACACTCTTCTCATTTAAATAGAACCAGCTGATGCTTGTGTACCATAAATTTAGCGTTTTTTTGATTATGTCTTTTGGTTTTGCCCTGTTGATTTTCACATGAAATTTACTATAGCTTACCAAAATATTACCAATTTCATGGAGATACGTGGTACTACATTCTCATTTTTTTGATTATGTCTTTTGGTTTTGCCCTGTTGATTTTCACATGAAATTTACTATAGCTTACCAAAATATTACCAATTTCATGGAGATACGTGGTACTACATTCTACTTTTTTTTGTTAATGTCTTTTGCTTTTGCCTTGTGGATATTTACTATAGCTTACTAAAATATGACCAAGGTCATGGAGATACGTGGTACTACATTCTACTTTTTTTTGGTAATGTCTTTTGCTTTTGCCTTGTGGATTTTCACATCAGATTTACTATAGCTTACTAAAATATGACCAATGTCATGGAGATACGTGGTACTACATTCTACTTTTTTTTGTTAATGTCTTTTGCTTTTGCCTTGTGGATATTTACTATAGCTTACTAAAATATGACCAAGGTCATGGCGATTCACTGTAAATTCTCCCTTCTCAGTCATTTAGACATTAAAATTTTTAGGAATAAGTTTTTAAAATAAGTTTGTTAGTTAATACTTAATTGTTTGATATTGTTCATATTTATAATAAATACATTAGTATTTAATTTAACCTAGTTTCTTGTTGGTACAAAACATTTGTAAGATTCTATTTGTACAAAAGTATTGATGTTGTCTCTTTATTAAGTTTAAATTCTTTAATTTTTGTGTTCATCCATGTTTCCAAATATCCATGATTTATTAAATAGTTGGTAGTTTTGATTTTGCTTCAAATGGGTAAACCAAGGTGGATTTGAAGTGTGATGTGAAGTGTTGAGTAAATTTAAATCTCTGCACACCTCAAATTTCCAAAATATTTTAAGTAAAGATATGTCCTGACAGTTTTTTCTCTTTCATTTTGACACTAGAAATATTGTTATTGTATGCCTAAAAAGTTTTCTCTGGCTAAATGAAAATGATCCTTTGCATGTGATTTTCATAAAATCGAAGTTATTATTCATTCAAGTTATTTGAAATTTATTAAATGATCCTGTGCATGTGATTTTCAGCCTAATTGATCATTACTCATTGAATATTATATTATCTCGTGAGTTACGGTAGGCCTGGGTACCATTATCTTGCAAATATTTGTGCTAATAAATATTTATGTTTTTTGGAGACTTGCACAAGTAGGCCTATAGGCCTACTCATTAATGGGCCTATGCCCTGTGGGTTTGTCAGTCTCTTCAAAGAGTTTAAGCCTGCTTTCTTTCATTGCACATGGTATTTCCAAACTTCAGTTCTGACAAAAAATTGATATGTCTTATCAATTAGTTGTAGTTTTGATCTTTCCTCAAATACCCATATCTATGTGACTGTCAAGATTGTGAAAAGTTTAAATGTGGAGTAACTCCAGGTAAGGCCTAAATGTATATCTTTACAATCCGCATAAATCATTTCCATAGATTTATAAAAAAGATTTCCTGACCTTTTTTTTTTCAAGTGGAAGCTAAATAACCAGGCTTTCACACTAAACTATAATTCTTCTGTGAACAGAAATCGTGTAGTCCTTCCTGTTAGCCCCCCCCCCCCCCCCACAATTTATATGCTCTGATGTCAAAAAAGAAAATTCCTGTATGCAGGAGCATATCCACAAATGGCCTTGGGGGAATAACAAGGGGTGAATTGCCTTTTCCTATTTTTCCCATGTTCATTTTGGATCTATGGGGGGGGGGGGATCAGCACATCTACTATTTCATTGCAGGCTCAACATCAAGGAGTCAGGCTGCAAAAGGTGTATGAACCTTTACTAAACAAGAAAAGTACCTTAAAAAAGGGTACTGTTTCGATCTTATCATGAACCTGAGGGTATGTGGCATGTAATAAAAGGTTTTAATGTCTTAAAGTAGCCATTTATATTAAATAAATACCCTTAGAAAAAGTCCTAAGCCCCTCCCCTTGTTTCATGAAAATATTACATGGCCAAGGATGTGTAAAAAAAAAAATTCTGTTATGTAAAAGTACGGTTTGGATTAGTTTGTTAATTGCTACATGCATAGTGTACATGACTACATGTCTTACAGTACTAATAGCGTGTGATGTCAGACCTGAAAAATACTCCCCCCGACCACCCCCTCACAAAAAAAATCATGAATCTGCCACTGGTTTGCTGTGTCCACTGGAACTTTGATTCATTGCACCGTAATGCGCCGAAGTGGTGTTTGCGAAGTTAATGTTGCAAATGGAGCAAAATGAATAAGTAAATCGAATTCGGAGTTTAATTGATATATGCACGTTTTCAAATTTTGAAAATCGGATGTTTATTAAGGTTTTTAGGCCAAGTTTTGCATTGAAAATGATGTACACAATCTTTGGTGATGTTTTACACGCAAAAGATATCGCCAGAGAGATTCCCTAACCTTGATGAATCGATTTAATGTTAAGAATACTTATATGTAAGTTTTTTTACAGGTAAAGACATCGATACAAAAAAGAACAACGAAATTAAATTTTCAAAATTTGAAATCGGGGGGGGGGGGTGCTGAACGGTGTGGGGAGAACTGGCTCATTTGATCCCCTCTGCTGGCTGCAATGAAAAACCACATTTGGTATATATATGAAGTTGCTATTTGTAAGGGCCGACCAGATGACCTTGGGGGGGGGCTATGGATTTTTGAAAGTTCGTCTCTGGGGTGAAATCCATACGCCCCCCCCCCCCCAAATATGGTCTGGTCGGCCCCTGATAAACCTGGTCCATCCAGTGCTCTGGAGTCAAACTATACAAGGATTAAGGAGGAGCATGATTGAGAATACTGCCCCTTGATAGCAGCCATTAGCCTTCAGGGCCGTGCAGAGCCTGCAGTAGGCCCAGGCCAAAATGAAAAAGTAGGCCCCCCCCCCTTCAGGCCACGGTGTTTTGATTCCTTGTTAATCTTAACTTTCTCGAAAGCATGTTGAACAGTCAATCGGTCAGAAAATAAAATAAAAAGGCTTCATATGTCAACTTTAAATTTTATTTTATTTTTGAGCAGTCAGTCGGCAAAAAAAAGATGCAACTTTCCATGAAAATGTTTTGTGCCAATGGTAATTTAATTTCTATTAAGTTTACTGAAGACTTTATTACAACTATAATGGATAGCCAAATTTAACTAGAATCATGCATTCAGAGAATCTGTGCAGTTCATGAACAATTACTGTGTCTGTGAATGTGTGAAGTTTACTTTAAAGAAAAGAGGCACAATTTTTCAATAAAAATTTTTGAAAATTCATTTGTATGGCTTATCTTCACTGTGTGTTCGGTATTTATGGTCATGACATGATTCATATGATTCCATCCCTGTCTCTGTTCGGGACTAGCAAGTGACAGCAGAATGCTGACAGTCCCTGGAAAATCAAATTGGGTCAACAATAATCTGATCTGTTTTGGACAGATCACCAGATCAGCTCGCACAACAGCTGTCCATATTACTATGCCAAACTTTAGCAGACACTTTGTCTGTGAAAGGGATGATTTTACTCATCAGAAGCTTGATGGTATTCAATCTACTTATGCCATTTAGTGAATGTTAAATTGTGACCAGTCAGAAAAGTGTCCAAAAAGAATGCATTCTCACTTATTCATGTGTCCATACAAAGCCAATGTTTTTGCTTTGTGATATCAAAAATACTCAATTGTATTTATTCTGTTACTTTATGGAGATCTATTAACTAGGACAACAATATAATTCACAATTTCATAAAAGCTGTGTTACACTCAGCAAAATGTCTTGTCCATGCCACAAGTGGCCCCCTCTATACTGGCAATATATTATGTGAGCTACAATGTATACATCCTCCATGATAAAAAATAGTTCCAACTTATTTTGGTATTTAAAAGCTGTCTGCTTAAAATTGAAGCCAACCAAAGTCAGATTAGACACTTGCAGAGTTTTTGGGAATAAACTAGACCATCACTAAATGATAGAACTGTCCTGGTTTCTTCCACGCTGTCCTGGTTTCTTCAAGAGATCGAAATTCTGTTGACCGCTCACAGGAGCTCGCGAATTTTGCACCCTAGGTGGCAGCAAATAGCGGTCAACTAGTAGACCGATTCCATCCTATTAACATGAGCTGAAAAGATCTAAGCCTGAAGTAAAAACTGTAAACATTGGGAATAAAGAGTCTGAGGAAGAACTTATTGGTTGTTTTGAGTGGACTGACTGGGAAGTAGTACTTTACGATGCTGATGATTCATAAGACCACAATGTTGATGTAATAATGATGATGTTGTTTCGAGCTACATCAATTTTTTGTGCTGACTGTGCCATCAAAAGTAAGGAAGTCATTATCTTCCCAAAACCCAAACAACAAACCGTGGATGTGTAAAGACCTAAGAACTCTATTTCATGAGAAAGATAAATGTCTCAGCATAACAACAGAGATGAACTCAAAAGTATTCAGGTTAATATAAACCAACGTATATTTAGATGTAAATTGGATTATAAAAAGAAGGTGGAAGATCTGTTTAGCAGAAACTTTACCAAAGAAGCATGGAAAGGTCTTAAGAAAATAACAGGACTTAAGAAAAAGAAAGTTGAACCACATGCTGAAAATGCGGAAAGTTACTGCAATGAACTCCACAATTCCTACAATCGCTTTGATGTATTTGATTATAGTGAAAACTGTAATGGGTTGTTGAACCTGTTGAATTGTAATAATGACAATAAGATCAATATTGATGTCATTGAAGTGAAAACAACAATCAGTGCACAAGGCCAGTGGACCAGAATATTGAAACTATGTAATAGGGTGGTCCAAAAAAATATGAGTCTTAATTTCATTGATGGTACCCCCTAACTTTTTTCCTTTGACCATGTGCAAGACGTGTGCAACATTTCATCCAAATTGATTAATATTTAGAGATGGGTCACCAAGGTTGAAGTTTTGCTATATTTTGCATTAAAACGCCTATTATATATATATCTTATAGTGAAAATTGTGTAAAGTTATATTTTCCTTTCACTTGAGGCCTACAAAGGCACGAACCAACTGAAGAAAAAGCAGCATAAGACTTGCTTGTATATCTTCCTCTGAATCCTCTCCACATTAAAACAAAAGTGATTTGTCCCTAGGGTTTGTTCCCGGGACTCCCGGGAACGGGAAATTCCCGGGAAATGGGTAAAAATCTGAAACCCGGAGAACCGGGAAATACAAACCGGGACTGGATACAGCGTTTTTGAAGAAATGGAAAAAATTAATTCCTTATTTATTAAAATAATTTGATTATCAGTGATGTAGAGTGGCAAAAAAGTTATAATTTATTGTGTCAGGCAACAGTGGAGTATTTTATATGGACATAGAACTTTATTGTCCATGACCAATCACTACAGTAACTGTTGGAGACAAAATTTTGGGCTGGCCTTGTAATTTTCAACACGAAAAGTCATTAAATTGTCATAAGGATTTCTAAATATGCCCGCAACATCTGATTTCAAGAAAAATTGATTCCTTATTTCTTAAAAAAATAGATTATCAGTGATGTAGAGTGATGAAAAAATTATAACTTATTACATCAGGCAACAGTGCAGCCTTTCATATTGACATAGAACTTTGACAATCCAGATTGCCTACTTTGAACTCATTTTGGTAGAGCAGGTCACAAATGATCTAAATGAAGAAACAGGCGAAATACAAGGTTTTTTGAAATAAAAAATAAATTAGACGGAACAAATTACCTCATCATGCGCACAACTTACGCCGGTACTGGGGCAAGTTGTGCCAACTGACCTACTTTTTTCAAACGCCTGCCATGATCTCCCAATGGTCAGATTGCCCTGAAAGTTCAGTCGATTTTGCCTGATGCAAAAAAATGGCACAACTTACCCCTGTCTCTACTATATACAAGAACGAATCAAAATATATTTCAACTGGAGTGCTGAATCATGCACGCACCTAGGCATGTATGAATGCTTATTTTAATAAAAAACACTCTATTTTTGCAATCGGCCATCCAGAATTTCATTTGTTCATGAATTGTTAATTTTTGATTTAAAAAAAAAAGACTAATTTGGCAAAGCGTCCCATGGATTTCAAGATTTGATTATGACCAAAACTGAAACTGGGATTCCCGGGACTCCCGGTTCTTGGCACTTCATTTCCCGGTTTCCCGGTTTCTAGGAAAACCGGGAAATTAGCAAACCCTATTTGTCACTTATATCATTAAAATTGTTATGTCAATTGATGTGTATTGGGCAAGAATTTGGCAAAATTGGTACACAACAATCAGTGCAAAAGGCCAGTGGACCAGACACATTAGAATAGGCCTACTATAAGTTGATAACTGAAAATTACATGCATAAGGGCATTTTCAATTAACTTTGATTGTGACAATTTTTAAGAAAATAACTAAGGTATACCGATAATTCATGAATATTCAATGAATTACGATGATAATCACAAAAAACGAGCATTTCAATTAACCATGATTGTGACAATTTCTCAAAAAATAAACGTACATAATAATGACATGTGCACCTAAATATGCATTACTTCCCATTTATTAATACAATAAGTAATAATAATGACATGTGCACTTAAATATTCATTAATTCCCATTTATTAATAAAATCTGTACATAATAATGACATGTGCACCTAAATATTCATTAGTTCCCATTTATTAATAAAATCTGTACATAATAATGACATGTGCACCTAAATATTCATTAATTCCCATTTATTAATACAATAAGTAATAATAATGACATGTGCACTTAAATATTCATTAGTTCCCATTTATTAATACAATAAGTACATAATAATGACATGTGCACCTAAATATTCATTAATTCCCATTTATTAATACAATAAGTAATAATAATGACATGTGCACCTAAATATTCATTACTTCCCATTTATTAATACAATAAGTAATAATAATGACATGTGCACCTAAATATTCATTATTCAGTATTTATTAATAAAATCTGAACATAATAATGATAGATATTTCGAAATAAATAGCAATATACAGTTTCATTGGTGGTAAATCCATGAAATTCAAATGTATGATTGTTTGAATGGCCCTTGCTGGATAACAAGCCATGCATATAATATGGCTTCTGTCCAATTGGCATTCTCACAATATAGTGTTATTGACCTCCCTGGAAGGTGCATTAGCCCAAAAAAAAAAAAAATTAGGAAAAAGAAAATAATTTCTAAAACAAAGAAAAAAAAAATTCAAAAAAGAAAAAAATATACATATTTGAAAATAACATTAAAAAAAAAATTCTCATGAACGAAATAATGTTGGACTTCAGTTTTGGACATTATCAGATTTTAGGGACTAATGTATCAATCTTCCCCGTTTTATGTGTCTTATAATCAATCCATTCACTTATATACCCTGTAATTTAATTCCTTGGCCCAGAAAACCCTAAAAATTATGTTTTGTTTATCATTCCAGTGTAACTGGAGCTGAGATATGGGCATTTTGGTATCGGTGGCCATCTTGGGACGCCATCTTGGATTGTGCTAATTGCGCAAAGGGTGAGAGTTTCACAGCACCGAAGAAATGTTAGCCTGGACCCAATAGAATAATAATCCAAAGTTAAAAAACTATTTCAGGGACTTTTGGGTGAGGCCAAAAATCTTCATTTTTCTGCTGGACTACCTTGGCTTTTGGCCTTGGTGAATATCACCGGTCAGGCCCGTGAAACCTGATATTGACCTCAACCGAAGTCCACAATTGTAGGCCTATATTAAAACTATTAAACATCTTGGCTCCTCTCGGGTTCTCCGCTGTGAGTTGTCATGTGTTTATCAACTTGATACTTATAACTAAACTTTTTACCACAAACAGAACATCCATATGGCTTCTCTCCGTGTTTCCTCATGTGTGTATTAAGGCCTGATTTTGCACAGAACTTTGCACCGCATATAGAACATCCAAATGGCTTCTCTCCACTGTGAGTTCTCAAGTGTGTTTTCAGATCACCCGTTTGAGTGCACATTTGACCACAAATAGAACATCTGTACGGCTTCTTTCCAGTGTGAGATATCATGTGTAGTTCCAAATCCTTCTTGCGACCGCACCTTTTACCACAAACAGAACATCCAAATGCCTTCTCTCCTCTGTGTCCTCTCATGTGTACCTCACGATTTCCTGCCAGAGTGAATTTTTTACCACAGATAGAACATCCATATGGCTTCTGTCCAGTGTGAGTTCTCAAATGGACTTCGACATTAGACCGATGACTGAACCTTTTCCCACAAATAACACATCCAAATTCCTTCTGTCCACTGTGCATTCTCTTGTGAGATTTTAAACTGTTATTGTGACTGAACCTTTTACCACAAACAAAACATCTATACGGCTTCTCTCCACTGTGAGTTCTCATGTGTGAATAGACACCACTCTGATGACTGAACTTTTTCGCACAAATGGAACATTCATAAAGCTTCTCACCATGTGTTTCCAAATGGTAATTAAGACTTGTTCTGTCAAAGAATCTTTTAGTACAAATAGAACATTCAAAAGGCTTCTCACCACTGTGTGTTCTCAAGTGCGAATCAAGGTTTTCTTTTTTACTGTATCTTTTACCACAAATGGAACATTCATACGGCTTCTCTCCACTGTGTGATCTCATGTGGATCTCAAGACTGTTCTTATGACTGAACTTTTTCCCACATAATGTACATCCATATGGTTTTTGCCCACTGTAAGTTCTCAAGTGCACTTTGAGATTACTCTTAGAGAGGAACGTTTGTCCACAAACAGAACATTCGTGTGGCTTTACTCCACTGTGATGCTTCACATGCATCTCGAGGTTGACTTTATGGCGGAACTGTTTCCCGCAAATTGAACATCCGTATGGCCTCACTTTACTGTGTATTCTCATGTGGACATAAACGCCTGCACTTTGACGGAACTCTTTTCCACAAACAGAACATGCATAAGGCTTCTCTCCAGTGTGTGTTCTCATGTGGATGTCAAGACAACGTTGACGTTTCAACTTCTTACCACAAACAGAACACTCATATGGCCTCTCTCCACTGTGGGTTGGCAGGTGTGCTTTGAGATGATGTTTTCTTCCAAACTTTTTTCCGCAGACAGAACACCCGTACGGCTTCTCTCCAGTGTGTGTTCTCATATGTGTTTTCAAATTGCTTCTTAACGAAATTGTTTTGCCACAAACAGTACAATTCACTCGTTTAGAATTTCTCCCCAATTGCTGCTGATTTCTTTTTGAGTTGGTCTTGCGTAATTTCGTGTTTTGTCTGGGCACTAGTGTTAAATCACCTTTGTCAATTTGATCATGTTGTCCTGAAATACGTATTACACCAGTCGACCATTCAGTATCATGAGCACTGAATTGATCTTCATTAATTTTACTCTCATTCGAACATTCATCATTGTACTGAGTTCTGATTTCCTCTTCGATGCCACTTTCTAAATCCATTTCACCAACATTGCCCTTATTGGATCCAGCATCAGATGCTAAGATAATAGAAATAGAATTTTCATCATCATACAAAGTTCTCATATCGTCATCTTGTCCGGTTTGTGAACCCATTCCACCAAAATGGTCCTTACTTGATCCAGTTTCAGATGCTAAGATTGTGGAATTAGAACACTCATCATCGTACCGAGTTCTAATTTCCTTTTCCTTGCCACTTTCTAAATCCATTCCGCCAATGTTTTCTTGATTTGATCCTGCTTCAGATGCTAAAATTGTAGAATTAGAACATTCATCATCAGACAGAGTTCTGATTTCCTCTTCCATGCAAGTTTCTAAATCCATTTTACCAGTGTTGTCCCGATTTGATCCGGCTTCGGATCCTATGATTGTAGAATTAGAAAATTCATCATCAGACACAGAGCCTATAATAGTAGAATTAGAAAATTCATCATAAGACAGAGTTCTGATGTTACCTTCAAGGTGACTTTTTAAATCAAATTCCCCAATTCTGTCCCCATCTGATCCAGTTTCAGATGCTAAGATTGTGGAATTAGAACATTCATCATCGTACTGAGTTCTTGTATCACTTTCTTCGGCACTTGGTAAATCAAATTCAGCCATTCCGCCCTCATTCGATCCACCTTCGGAAGCTAAGATTGCAGAACTCTCATCATCGCACAAAGTTCTGTTGTCGTCTTCTGGACAACTTTGGAACTTCATTATACCATTTTGTTCTTGCTCTGATTCTGCTTCAGGTATGAAGTCAGTTGAGCATTCAGCATCATAATGAGTCCTGACGTGCTCTTCTAATCCCCTCTGACTCTCTAACCTTCGACCGCAAATGTCACATTTGCGAGGTTTATTTCCATGACAACCAGCTGATGATTCAGGAATCCCATGAAGCTGCCCTTCAATAGTAGCCATTGTTGAAGTATGGAGTGTATAGGCTCAGAACCATTCAGCAGTTTTCATTAATCCTTCGAATTTCAAAAGTTTTTTAAAATGCTTTCACTGAAGGTTAAATTATATAAAAAATCACATATTAATTAATAATCCTAGTGAGCGTTAAACAATAAATCTTTAATCCATTAAATGACATCCTCAATGCATTCTACAAAAAAAGAAGAAAAAGTATTAAGAATAAACTCGAATTTGTATGACCATGCATGCATTGCACACACAGTTGATTAGATGGCTCCCTAAATCCCATGCAAATTTTAGGGAAAGATTATCCATAGGGCACAGGGCCTCACATAGCAAGGAGGCGTCACAAGAACTTTAACCCTCCCTAGTCCACATTGTGACAAGGGCTTCTGAGGCCCCAGGGCTCAAACTTCGATGATCTGCCCTTCAAAAGCCAAATTCCAGGACAAGTTTTTATGGCCATATATACAGAATATATGTTATGCTGATTTTGTGTAAAAGGAATCAGATGCCATTGAGCCAGTGTAAATGTAACAATAACATGACCTGTGGAGGGCATTATAGGTGGTTGACAGTTCAAGAGCTTGCTTGTCAGCCCTACCCTTTCTTGTTAGCCTGAGGGGCAATTCTGTGAAGTCTGATTTACAGATTTGACACTCTGGCAGCTTGTGTAGCCCTACCATTGAACCTCAGCTACCTCATTGATGAACGGGGATGAGGCCAGGTAATAGGGGTATCAGACAAGCCATCAACCAAAGCTCCAAGCCTAACAGGAGCTGAGCTACGTCAAAATTTCATCGTTTAGGACGTTCATTGTGTCAGCACGTCCGAATGATGACATTTTTCCTTGTAGCTCAGCTCCTGTTGCACTCGGAGCTTTGGTTGATGGCTTGTCTGATACCCCTATTACCTGGCCTCATGCCTAGATAACAATGAAATAGCCAAGGTATAATGGTAAGGCTACACAAGCAGCTAAAGTGTCAAATCTGTAAATCAGAGTTTACGGAATTGCCCTGAGGTAAAATTAGTATTATCACTACCTCTTACTCAAAAGATTCACATGTCACCCTGACCCACATGTAGCTGTGATACAAATTCAAATTTTTTATGTAGCCCTTCCATCACATTTTCTTTTCTCAATCATTTTTTCAGTATTCAATATCTTTGAACACCTAAATGGATTATGGGTCTGGAAATCGCCAGCATTGATTGCACAGGACAAATCTTGAATTCATTGTAAAAAAAACAACAAAACACTGACAGCTAGGAAGGATCGAGTAAGGAGTTCCATAAAAGTGTTCAGAACTTCCCAATTAGAGAGCTTTAAAATCACAACCAATTTATGCGCTTTGATGTCCTTAAGTTATCAGTGCTTGTGCATTCAAGATCCTGTGCAAATTTCAAGGCGTTCAGGTAAATAGGGACTGAGAATTAAAGAAACAACCAACACTGAGTCAGTAAGATTTCAACAAACTTGTGACGCTACTACTTGGAGGCTCTTGAATGTAATGACGTCACAATCTATTTATAGATTCAGATGTAGATGCTGATGGTTACTCGGCAGCATGAGTCATGATGTCATCATAGGGCTGACACATAGAAATACATAGAACGGACATGAGGCTCTTGCAGATGAAGCAACCAAATCCAATATCTTGGAACTGCCCTGTGTCCTGACACAATGGTACTGTGACGTCACCAATAACAATGATGTCACTTATAACAATGGCATGACGTCACATCAAAATTAGTCTATTGTGACATCATGTCTCAGGGCAGTTCCAATATGGCGGATTTGGTGACCTCATTTTGAGGTGGCTTCATACAGACTCATGTCTGTTCTATGTATTTCTATGGGCTGACAATACCAGGACAGGCCCTGAAAATCATTGTCGGGCCCTGCAAATCTTTGGTGGCCCTGCAAATGAGGGCATTACATGGGTGGTTGTTGCAGGGGTAATCTGATTGTTATCATCTTTATTCATGACTTTGGAGGCCCCCTCCACCCATAATTTCATTCATTCAGTGATTTGCCTATGGACATTTCAAATCACTGACAAGCACTCAAAATAGTCCAATCAGAACAAAGCTACATCATAATGCGAAGGACTAAAACACTTTGTCCAAAAATGAGGCCAACAACAATGGCTGTAATATGATAGAATTTTTCGACCTACTAAAACACTAACCATATCACCATTCATGTATTTAACTTGAAACTAGAACACTGTCGCAAACGATTAACATACTCCCCCCAATCCCCCCCTATAATGACCAATGAACTTATTTACAACATTCATTGGGAGCAGCTTTTTGAATGTAAGTGGCTAGTCCTAGCATGGCTTTGGAGTCTAAGTCGGAGGGAGGAGTTGGAGTCGTGAGGAGTTGGAGTCGTGAGGAGTTGGAGTCGTGAGGAGTTGGAGTCGTGAGGAGTTGGAGTCGTGAGGAGTTGGAGTCGTGAGGAGTCGTGAGGAGTTGGAGTCGTGAGGAGTTGGAGTCGTGAGGAGTTGGAGTCGTGAGGAGTTGGAGTCGTGAGGAGTCAAATTTTTTGGGTGGAGTCGGAGTCTCACTTTCTTCATTGTTCAGGTGGAGTCAGAGTCCGAGGCAAAAATTCAATTGCTGACTCCTTACTCCCAAAAATAATTTGTATAACTTACAAAAATGTGACCTGCTCCACCAAAATGAGTTCTAAGTAGGCTTTATATATTTCTCAGAAATTAGCAAAATGTGTCAAAAGGTCACATTTTGATGTTTTTCAGCTGTTGGTACCACGTTTTAACTAAAGTAATTTTCTTTGAATAATTAAGACCATTTAACCAAAAATTGATTTTAAATTATCTAAATTGAGTGTCCCTCTCGATTTTCTTAGTTCTTTTATTGCAATGGTGGGAATTTCAAATGCCGTTTTCTCAAAGTTTGATGTTTCGTATTATCGATGTTTGAGGTGCCATATCTTTGGATTGGATGGAGATATCAAAACATACTGAACATCGTTTTAATGCTTAATTCCAGTAGAATAAAGTCATTTTCATACCTAAATATGATAGGATGCCGACTTTGAACCCAATTTGATGGAGCAGGTCACAAATACAGAATTGGAAATATGAACCAAATTTTACAAAACTTCCTAAGAAGTATTCCTGTAAAGAATCCTATGAATTAACTAAGTAATATGTTTGCAAAATAATGCGGATAAGCGGAGTCAGGAGTGAGGTGTCGGAGCCATAATGCAGGAGATCTATGGAAATCTATGGAGATCTATGGAGTCGGGGTCGCTTTTCAGAAAGCCAAAGGAGCCGGGAGTCGGAGTAGGTGCACTTAATACCCGACTCGGAAGCCCTGAGTCCCGGTGACATCATCATTAACTGGAGAATGTTCAACATTGTTAATGTTGATAAACACATTGAGAATTACACAGACTTGTACAAGTTGAAACAGGAGCTGCAACGGCGTGTAAAATAGCAATGAAATATATGGGCCGATACAGCTGAATGCACCATAATTACCAGTAGAGGGTAGCCTTTGGATGTTCGTAGGACCTAGCAACGTATGTACATACATACAATACGTAGGTATCTTCCTATGTAGGGGAGAGCGGGGTTGGTTGTCACAGGGGCAGGTTGTCACACTTTCGGGGCAGGTTGTCACGCTCTAACGAAATTAAATTGTCATATCCTTAGTACATTCTACTGATGATTGATGATGTAAGCAGAAAAGGCATAGCGTCTAAATAGATCTATTTCACATTTTCAAAAGGAATTTGCAGAAAAATTCTACAGTCTGCACTCACCCTCTTCCTTATCAAAAAGCATTTCTGTTGCCTTGATAAGTCAAAATTTGTAGCACCCTTGTACAGAGTCACATGATTGTTAAGGTCTGCACTGGGCAAGTAGGGGATTCCTGACATGTCCAAAATAGCTTGTCTCATTCAGGATTTGACTTACGGAGTCTCACTTCCTGCATTCAAATTCTTAACCAAAAGTGTGACAACCTGCCCCGAAAGTGTGACAACCTGCCCCGAGTGCTGAATTAAAAAAAAATGTCCAATATGACATCAAGATTTCGAATGACATAGGTATATATTCACCAGATAGATTTAAGTTACTCCTGTACAGACTTTCATATACAATGGCTGTGCCCCTACTTGCTTTAAATAGAAATAGAGCATGTTTAAATTCTACACAGTGTGACAACCTGCCCCTGTGACAACCAGCCCCGGTCTCCCCTAGTGCCTTTGACCTAGTTGAGATTGCATTCAGTAATTTTGCGGAAATATAGCATGCCAGAGCCAGTGGACATAGCAGGAAACACAGTTGTAGCGGACAAAAAAAAAAGAACAAGCACCATTTAGATGAGACGGAGCCACTGATGTCAAAGAAGACTGAAGAGACACCTTCAAATGAGTATCAAAATCTTTTGAATACAATACCAAATCATCTAGCTAGACCAAGACATTCCTGTAGGTCATTGATCGGAAAACTCGTTGGAGCGTTCTTTAAACCGAAGGGTATCCTCTGGTATTGATAGAGGCCTTCAGGTGATATGAACGCTGTGTTGTGAACTGTTTCAGGATCAAGTTTCCACTGATGAAACCATGATCTCAAGTCTAAGCTTGAAAATATAATTGGTTTGACATTGACATTTGAGTAAATCATATTGATCATCAATCCGTGGCAATGGGAAAATCGTAGGCTCTGTAACTTTGTTCAATTTTCTGTAATCTCATGCAAATATATAACTGCCATCACATTTCTTGACTAGCTGAAAATTGGAAAAATGAGATTTGTTACTTTTAAATTCACTTTCAACTCTGTTATACTCATTCACCAAATGTTGCAAAATCATGGGAACTGCAAAATGTTTCTTGCTATCTTACTATCTATGAAGTCATTGAGATTCTTTAATTGCAACACAAAATACATTCTCTATATAGTGCTTATAGTTATTATAACAGGCAGATGGCCTAACCACTGTGTCAGAGGGCAGGGCAACCACATAATGCACCTATGTACTGCAAAACTAATCCATTTTATCATCCACCATTAATATGAAGAAATAAACCTTATCCAGTAATGCCAACCGTCTGAAATTCTGGTGAAATCTGCGAGACAGAGTTGACATAAGCATTTTCTTTTTCAATTCACAATAACTGACACATAACATGAAGTGAGTTGCTTGGTGTGGTTTCTCTGTCCTCAGATACCCTACAAGCAAAAAACATCTAATTTCCCGGGGGGGGGGGGCTTGGAGTTTTCCTTGGCCGAAAAATTATTTATTTCACAGTAACGGCAGCTGTAATATTTATTTCAAGCCCCCGAAGTCTGAGAATATTCATTCCTAAATCAAGCAACACCTTGTAAAGAAATACCCCCAGTAAAAATTATCTATTTCACGACTGCCCAGAAAGTACTTATTTATTTCACCAAAAACTGAGCAAAGCATTTATTACAGAAAATCTCAAAACACCCTCCCTAGAAAACAAATGGTCTCCCCTTACAAGAAAAAAGCCCAATTTCCAATTCTCATGAAATTTTTCAAGAAATATGGCAATTGATATGCACCTTGTTTGTCGACCATTAATTGATATTATTTGCCATGTGATATTCCTCTTGTTGGTTCGTGCACTTTTGAGCTTTGAGCAAATGACGCCTAATAAAAGGCATTCGTGCAGGTTTGCTCCCAATTTTCGGCATAATTTGATTTATTTTCTGGTGGCTCACTATATCTTTTATCCGGGAAAAACGCTGTTTTAGCTTAAAATCTGATAAAATTACTTAAAAGAAGGTTGAGAAATGCAAATAAGGTGTCTTATGAAAGCAGAGAAATAGCACTATATGATTTTGAAGGCACATTCGCGTAGGGTAGGTTTCCTTGAGTCTGACACTTTGGATAACCTTGAGTCTGACACTTTAAGTTGGGCTAATTGAGAGCTTTTGCCCCAGTATATTTGGTACCAAGACCACTTTTATCCATTCAAAAAGTATCAGCTTGACATGAGCTACTGATATATGTTTTTCATGGCTATAAAGACAGGGTGAAAATCCCATTTTTCCTTGTAAATTTTTGTCATGAAATTGTGCATTTTAGTGAATTTTTGTCAGATTTGAAGGATCCTTTACTCACTTATTGTATTTATCTGACTTCGGTTTTTGTGCTATTCTGTTAGAAGTAAGGTTAGCCCATTTTGGGATCATATAAGCTTTTTGAATTTAAGGGAAGGCTCTAAAGCATCTATGCCTTTGATGTCATGTGTTTGCAAGTTAGCTGTCTGACGCAAAGATACCCTATGTCATTTTTTATTCCCGAAGTTGAACCAATAATTTGACTCTTTTGTTTTGCCCATTGTCAATTTTCAGTTAGATTTAGTAAAAACGATTCATTTGAGGCCCTGCTTGACAATCAATAACCCACAGGTCAAGCCAGATATCACATTTTTAAAATACATGAAATCTAAGTATGCTACTCAAAGAACCTTACCCTATTGAAGATGCTGAAAATTACTCCATTTCCATTAAGACTCAATGAAACAGGGGTTAACATTTTAAAAACTTTAAAAGGGAAAAAATAGCATATTTCCCCACTAAAAATATAGTGACCCCCTGAAAAATGTTTTTCCTTATCATGTTTTCTTAGATGGCTGATGCCGAAAATCTGGATGAAATGTGCAAAACTGCCTTTAATAGAGTAGTTTTCAAAGGAAGGCTCAAAAGTGCATTAACGAACCAGAGTTTTTGAATTGGTTGAGGATGTTTGATTAATAGTCTTGATTAATTCTATAAATTTTGTGCATGAAAAAAAAATTTAGTGAGTTAATGGGTTTAATTTTACTTGTGCCAAAAATGTCTTAAACTCAATTCATTTGAATTATTTTTGCTTTATTGTAGATTCACCGTCCATGATAATTCTTTGACACGCTAATAAAAACATCATATTGTACGGCTGTCTTGTGTACTGATTCTTATATGAACTATACATTCTAAAAAGTAACCATGTGATATAGAGGGGGTAGTGTTTTTTTTAAATAAATTGTTTTCGGCCTGTCTTGAAAATTAATTAAATAATTTCTGGTTCTGTTTCTTAAGAAGGTGCTGCTTGATTTAGGAATGAAACTTTGGAAACTTTGCATGTTCCAAATAGTTACTGTTGCCATCGCCATGAAATAGATTCCCACCGAGGTAAACTCCACCCCCCCCCCCCCCCCATCCCTGGAAATTAAGTGGCATACGCTCCTAATTTTTACACCTCACCATGTTTGCTTTTGCTTGTCCTGTCACTTCAAGCAGTCACGCTCTGTCGAATACTCTTTCACTGTTCTTTTAATCTTTTTTTTATTTAGACAATAAAAATGTAACAGATGACATTTTTGTCAAGTCTAGATATAATCACTTACAATTGTTTTGCAAGAGATTTCTGGCACTACTAAAACAGAAAACACCTGTACATTAGGATTTGGGGGGGGAACATACATAAGACATTGCTTTCTTGACTGCACTTGGCATCTGACTTGCTGTAGTGTTTCTCAGAATCTGCTTGTGCCATCATTTATCATGTTTATCTTGTAGGCCCTACTTAACATATCCTACACAAGAGTATACCCACCAGAAAGCAGCAGAGGGAGATTTCTTGCATTGCAAACAATGTTCCCCTCACACAAGCTGCTCATCAGTACATGGCTACCATGCAATGTCAAGGCCAGGAGGATGGTGCTGTCCCTTGTGTAATGTAACAGAACTAGTCAGAAAGAAGGGGGGCACTGCCTTTTATTTACTTGGGAGCTGCTGGGGTCTTGGGAAAACAAATTTTTCGTTGGCAATATCGCAAGATATCATACCTTGCATAATATGTCTCAATATATATGTAAATGCCAAAGCATGAAGACCGCACCACCTGGACCCAAGAAACAAGAAAAAAATTTTCGAAATAAAATAGGGCGATTTTACTTTGCCACCATAAGATATTGTGGTGAATCACGGCATTTAAGCCCACCAGGAGCGCTGTACAGCCCCACCAGAGGGATCCATGTCACCGGTCACCAGGAGGTGCCAGTGTCACACTTGACTGCATAAAAGCTCAGTGCCAACTGAGGGACATTCTCTTGAGTCTCAGATTGTGTATGTGTCAGACCTGTGTCTTTGCTTCTCTCTCATTTACTACATTGGTGTACAGAAGTGCTTGGTACCTGGATTCATTCTTCGGCCTTGGACATTTTGACATTTATGATTGAGAAATTGTCATGCTGCAGTTTGACTCTACAAAGTGAAGACCGACACTGCACATTGGAGAACTCCTGAGCCCAGCCATTGGACTACAAAGATCAAGGCTGGTATTTATTCAGTTTGTCTTGAAATTAGACACACTGTTGAGATATTTAACGGTTTGTTGAAGGGCAGACCATTACTTAGTTTATTTAACATTTCATATTTAGTTTAACTATTCTACCAATTTTTGGGTGGGATTAAGGGCTTGTAACTTAAATTTAATGTTAGCTATATTTTGACAGTTACTGTTTTCACACAAACACTTAAGCAAGTGAATTAGGCAGGGCACTTGCGTCTCACGCTTGATAAAGCTTTAAGTCTTGTTTGTGTGTAGCATATTTCACATGAAAATTTAAGCAGGTGAATTAGGCAGACACTTGCGTCTTACGCTTGATAGAGCTTATTTTTGTGTGTTGTCTGCAAGGCTGTCAAATTTGTGACAGCAAATATTTAATTAATTATTAGGGTAGGCTTTTATTTTTTTAATAGTCCCCTGTTTAATTAATTTTCATTTATTTTTGGGGTCTAGTTTGTCCTTTGAACTTTTAGGACAACTTATAAAATGTTTAATTTTTTGGGACTTCAGAATTAGTTAATTTTTTTTTCTGGTTCCCTGTACCATTTCCTTTTCTTGGAAGGGAGAGAGGTTAGGGTTCCATTAATTAACTATTTTCATCTAGTTATATTTGGGTGTATTCCCATAAATTTAGTTGTAATTTGGAACATTTTTGGTTCCTTGTACCATCTCCTTTCTGCGAAGGGGAGAGAGGTCAGGGCTCCAATCATTGACCAATTACATCTAATTAAATTAAACTGGTGTTATCATTGTGTAGTTACAATCAATTCTACACTTATTTAGACATCTTATTTTGTGGCAGTTTTGAACAACTGAGTTACTTGTGCTGGGTTTGTAGATTGCAGTACCTGCCTGGTGACTTGGAAGTTTGAATATTTCTGCAACAAATTTGGTGTAAATTTATTAGCCAATTGTTTCCAGTTTTCTGCTAATCAGTGCTGGCCAGTTGCTATTGCGAGGTTGTCTTTTGACGTACCAGCTAAGCTATTGCTTAGTACTACAAATAATTTCAAGTATATAAAATTTATTAGCAGCTAAACAGTTAGGCATTACATCTCAGCTTAGTAATTACTAAATTGTTTCATTTATTTGCCAGATCTTTGTAAGTGGTTGCCATTGACTTAGTTGCAGTGGCTGGGCGGCAAAGTTTGCAGAGTCCGCCGGGCAATTTGGAATTTGTGCTCCTATTACTTTGAATTCTGACAATTTAAATATTCAATTTATTAATTGACCAATTGGTAATTATTCGACTGCTATAGCGGGGCAGCGTGTATCGTTAGCCAGCTAAGTTGTTGAAAGTTGTCTAATTGGTTAATTCATAATTTCCAATACCAATATCAACCAACCGATAGGTTATATTTTGTAGTTGGTCTAGCCCTCAACAATACTGTTTGAATTACCAAAATCACAGCACAGTGGTGAACCACTCGCATAGCTCACAAGTGTAAATCTTGGTGGAGTTTGTGAGGAGGTCTCCAGGTTTGCTTGTGAACAGTTACAAGTTCCACGAGATCTCAAGACTTCTAAGATTGTTGTATCAACCGTACTCACGACTCATTGTGAGATTGTTAGAGTGCACTGGGAGGTTAACATTTCTGGTTAAGTCTTGCTGATCCTGCCAAATCTACCACATCTCATGCTTCGTGTTCTGCATTTTACCAAATCTACCAGATCTTCCGTTGCATATTCTGCTTAGTCTACAGAGTTTAGAGAGTCTGCACAATCTACCCAGTCTATGAAACTTCCAGCTGTCATTTTGGTTCAGTGGTACCACGCCACCTTCTTCTGAATATAGTTTGGTTAGACAACTCATACACACACAGATTGGTTTATCTGTCAGCTGACTGCACCACTCTTATATAAAGAGGTTGGTCTACTAGCTTGTCTGACTGAACCAAGTCTTGCGTAAGGATATAGGTCTACCTGCTCTTTCAGTTGTATGTATTCAGCTGTCACTAGTTGATTGGATCACTCTTATATATAAAGAGTTGGGGCTATCTGCTGGTTTGATTGAACCACTCTTATTTAAAGAGGTAGGTCGATCTGCTAGCTTGATTGAACCACTCTTATATACAGAGAGTTCCATCAATTTGAACTTCATCTGCCAAATCAGTTCGTCGTAATCATCAGCTAGTTGTCACATCGTCTGCTCTGCTCAAGTGTGGAACTGTTGTCTGTATCTTGTTACACCAGTGACCAGTTTAGGAGTGTATCAACTGTCAGCATCTGTCCAGCTCCCTGCATTTTCCCTCATCCTCTCCATCTAGCAAGCTTCAACCATGGACCATGGGAAGGATATCAAAGAATTGCAGATGGCCTTCACTGTAGGAGGAGGAGCTGGAACGCAAACGGCAGTTCAGCTCAACAGCAGCCAAGGATGGGCTCACAGTGAGAGTACTCAGCAGGACCACTCCTCGAAGCATGCCAACCAAGAGAACCAATTGCGCCATACCACTGAATCTTCAAATAGATCATCTTCGGGTAGGCACAATAATAGTAGTCGGGAGGTCAGGAAAGAGCTGAGGGAACAAATAAAGCAGACGCAGCAAAGAACGGCACAAGCACAGCAACAAATTGAGGAATTGCATAGACGGGTGGCCGCCATGGAGGAGCAGAATGTTATCCTGGCAAAGAAATTGGAGGAACGGTCTCAGCGTGGTAAGCCTAATTCTGGCCGTTCAAGTGGTTCCAGAAGATCCCGACACTCGCAGACGTCTAGTACCGGCCGCTCGCAAGTCTCCCATCGATCTCAAGTTTCTCCTGCTGCCGCATCAAGTCAGCCAGTAGACCAGCTCAGCCTTCATGATTGCAGACAAATGGCAGAGAAGTCAGATGGCAAGATGGTGAACCAGGTTGGAACTCACAAGAGTCAACAACTTCAATATGCCATCAGGGGTCACCCACAGCAACCAAGCGCTTCGAGCAAGCAACCAGGAGTTGAACCAAAGCTGGGCAGGGGCAAAGACACCACCAAAGACAGATGCTCTCATCACTCATTTTCCCAGGCCCAGACTGTCGACAAGAAGAAAAGCACTGGTGACTGCCCAAAGCAGCTGTCAATTAAGCCGCACACCATTAAACATCCAGCTGACAGTATTACTAGTAGGCTGACTTGTAAGAACGGTCATCCATCTTTATCAGCAGAGACTTCTCTTGTGCGAAGCCAGCCTATCACAGAACCCAAGAAGCCAACTGCAACCATGGGAAGCGAAAACACCAGTGGACAACCAGCTGGGAACGTCAAAACTTCTGGGGTGATTGGTAGTGGTGCAGCGGTAGCCAGTGTCCGCTCTGAAGCTAGTCTTCGGAGCAGAGCGGGCATACCATCTGTTTCCGTAATTTCTGCAGTTTCCACAACCCCAGTTGTTTGTGATGGATGGTCTACAGTCACCAGGGATCGTTCTCTGTCTGCAGAATTGAATCTTAAGCCTGAGATGTTAGTTGCAGCAGGATATTCTGATGTTGCACCAAGGAGTGAGAAGAATGAGGTCCAGCTATCCAGGGTTCCACTAACATCAGAACTTTCAACAGATTCCCTTGGAAGTCCCGAGAGTTCCAATAATGCTGTGGCTGGGAGTTCCCTGCAAGAAGTGGATGAACGAAGTTGCTGCCAAGTGGAACAGGGAGACCCTTCAAGAGAGTTACCACCACCTGGATCAACTCTGCAGGACCAGCAATTGCCTAACTTGAAGCACTCACCTCCAGCTGCCAGTCGATTGGTTTTGAAGGAGGTTCAGGGAGATAAGTCTCAGGACGGCAATCAGAGCTCGAGGAAAGAACCAGCTACATCTCCAAGCCCTACATGTTCACGGTCTATCAAAAAGGAGGACCACTCTTCAACACCATCAGACAGTGTATTGAAATCAACCACTGCAGACACCATCGGCACTGCGAATCGACAGGTGATGGGCAGAGCCAACTCAAAGAATATTTCTCTGGGTGGGACCGCTCCATCTCCAACTGCCGTTGCGTTGCCAGAGACCAGGCTGAATCCCCATAAGAGTGAAGTCCTGTTGAAAAGATCAAAACCACAACTGATACCTGAACCAAGGCTCCCCGAAGATCTTTCTCCAGATGTTCAGCGTGTGAGTTCTGGCCATACTGTAGCTCTGAACATCCGACGGGACCTGCATGGGCCTACTCCCCATCCAGAGCACTTGCCTTTTGCATCTGATGAGTTTCATCAACGAAGGCCTCGGCATCAAAAACAGGCATCGTCTGAACTGCACTCTCCTTCATTCATCGGTCAACAGGTTTTGCAGGAGAACAACCCAGGCAATGATTTACTACGCATGGATGGTTTTCCCAGTGGAACAGCCGGTCCATCACTAAGTTTCGGCAGCAGTGAGGAAAATCCAGCCTGGACTGATAGGGAGCACAGCCATCAAAAGGAGAGGGGAGGGAGGCGGCTAACAAAGGAAATCATCAAATTGATCGGCTCCCATGACAATCAACCAACAACCTGCAATAACAACATTCTACAAGATTGTGACAGCTTTCATCAGCCAACAGACGCAACTTCAGTGACTAATAATCAGCATCCTGTGAACTTGTGGCCAATAATAAAGAGTTCTGCTGACGTCGCCCTTGAACCATGGTTGGACTCGGCTAACATTGATGGTGGAGACAGCAAGGAGAAGGACAACATCCCAGGAATGGACAGGAAACCTGCTCATCATGCTACGGCATGTGAAGGAGAGCGTACTGCATCAAGTCTGAACAATATGCAGCAGACGACGCTGCGTCCGCAACAACCATTGGGTCCATCAGAGGCAGTCAGGGAGGTTAGGGAGCTGTGTTTAGAAGCCAGAGTCCTCGCTGCGACTAGTTCCTGGTGTTGGACGGGCTTCCATGTAGTACCAGTTGTCCCTGTACAACCGGCTTGCCAACCTGCAACCAAGACAGCTGCAACTGCTGAGATCAGTATATCAAATAAGTCATTCTGGTCTATGCACTGTAATCCAGAAGATCACACCAGAAAATTAGACCAGGAGAAGATGTCCTTCATGAAGCTGACGCAGTTGTCTCCAGAAAAAGAGGTTGCGGAGCTGACTGTGATGATATTTCGAAAAGACCAACACCTACAGCAAAGAGAAGATGTACCGTTACCCTCACCTGAGATGATTGACTGTACTCTAGTGACATGCGATGGGAGTAGACAGCCACAGACTCCACAGCCACTGCAAGGGCCTAGAACATCACCAAGGACCCCTTCAGGAAGAAGATCAAGCAGCCCAGTGTCCTGTTCCCCCGTCCGCATCATTGGTGATGCCATCTCTCGACCACTGGTAAATGCTTTCTCTGGATGTTCGGAGAATCATTCCGATGGTCCTGTTCTCAAGGATGGGCCATTCAGCATCTTACCACCTGCGGAGCAAAGTGTCAAAACCAGGAAGTATGTGCACAGTCAACTTTGGGGGACCACAATAGTGGCAACTATATGGATTGGACACGAAGATGATGGCAGAGCAGACTGCCTACACCCATTTTCACCATCTCTACAGTGGTATCTGCAAAATTGGAAGTCACCACCTTTCATGTCTCTCCCTGGCTTCGCCTCCCACTCAGCTGGACAAGCAGCTCATCAAGACAACCGGAGTCCAGTCATCTCTAGCCCTATCCATGAAGTTGCAGCACATGAAGTATTAGAGGCCTGGACAGACACGGATCTTCATGAAGACTCCGGGTACTTTGACGACAATGACTCACTCTTGATGGATGACCCAAAAGCCAGCGGGTGGCAGTAATCGGCCATACTTCCGCCCAAATTCGTCCTGACAGGCCAACAACCCTTCATGAAAGATCAACAAGCCATCTACAAAGGCTAACCAGCCAAGACTGCAACTGCAGATCTACCAGCCCAGACCATGTCTACAGACCATTTGACAGAGGCAAACCACCAAAACTTGGGAGGTTGCCATGTCAAACAGGTCATGAGGTCAACGCTCCTGACCTCCAAGATATTCTTGGAGATCCACTCTGCCAGGTGCTGGCTTGGCAGAATCTGTCCAGCACGAATTCCATTAAAGTGCTGCTGGACCCGGACCGACCACCACCGGACGAACTACTAATCAATTAGTCCAGTGTTCTTCAACATTCAGGCCTGCTGGTGATGGGATATCTTCTGCCTGAATCTACAAGAATTTACTGCACTACACTGGACTTCATCTGCACTGGTTTCGTGTGTGATCTGCACCTGCACTTCAAAGTTATGTAGACCAGTTAATGTTACATTAGTTACATTTATCAGTCAGATTTATTAAAAATGTTTAGTTTGTAACTAAATTTTACATGTTATGGTTCCTTCCAGGGACTGTTTGCTGTCGTCCTGTATTCATACATGTATGTTCATGTTTGGCCATTCGAGAAAGAGTTCCATGCAAGTCATCCCTGTCATAGTTTGCACCACATGGAGGTTAAAGTTTTTGAACCACATGGAGGTCCTACTATGACAGGTCATCCTGACAAGAGGGAGTTCAATAATTTCCTGAATTCAAGCCAGAGCTGTGGGCGTTGAAATTTCTTCTGTGAAGGCTGACTGCTACTGCGTATTCCTTAGGAGACCCCATGATGCTGTACCTGTCCTGAATGTGATGTGTCTGCTATTCAAGTGCCCTTCAGTGTCATCTAATTGAGGACCCAGGATTGAGGACATCTCTGTGCCAGGTCCCGAGCTTCGGAACTTCCGCCGGTTGGACCACTGTAATGGAGCAAACCCAACTGATGGACCACTGGAGTCATGGTCCTGCGCCTGGTGGACTGCCAGCTTTGAGGACATCCGCCCAGGAATCAGGGATATGGATCTTATGGACCTGGATTTCATGAATAATGAACTTCTGTCGGAAAGACACCCGGATTTCCCGGAATAAATCTCCATCCGACGGACTCCCCGGGATTACGGACAACACATCTTCAAGACTGCCATGATGTCACCAACACCACTGTCTGCCAAAAATGTGGAAGGGGAGATTGTGGTGAATCACGGCATTTAAGCCCACCAGGAGCGCTGTACAGCCCCACCAGAGGGATCCATGTCACCGGTCACCAGGAGGTGCCAGTGTCACACTTGACTGCATAAAAGCTCAGTGCCAACTGAGGGACATTCTCTTGAGTCTCAGATTGTGTATGTGTCAGACCTGTGTCTTTGCTTCTCTCTCATTTACTACAGTACTTTTGACAAATCTAAGTTTTATTTTATATGATTTAAGTGTATGTCTTGTTCTCACATATCAACCATCAATCCACATAAATACATGTAATAAAATCTGTCTGTATACATTTATCTTGGTTTTTTGCTGTCTATCTCATCAGAGCTGCAAGTTCAAGTTCTGGTGGATAGGGCCTGAAAGTGGAGTGCGCCCTCTATGGTTTTTGTTAGTGAAACACTCCTTCTTACCAAGATATTATCGCCCGCCATGCTTAAGGAATAGGGAGTTGACTTTCTGTCTCTCTGGAGAGACCCAGTGGCTTCAAAAGCATCCCATTCCTAACACCGTTTCTTTCTTATGATAATAGAGTCGAGTTCCATGACTTTTGTGGAATGTAACTCAATGGGATTTTAATGGCAGCTCAGTAAAAAATGTAAACAGACGACCGGCAATTTGCAGCTGCCTATGCAGGCTGATTGCCTGGTATACAAGCACTGACATGCAAAATTATAACTGGAATATTGAAATACAGGCCTTACTTGACATACCCAGGTAGGTTATCATCTATAGTTTGCTGAATAATGTCTTAATTCCTCCCTGCAAAGATCGTTCCTATTCACTCAAATATGCCCGCGATTTGGCTTGGTACCATGACTGCAACTTATGCGCGATCCTGCGTGAGTTTCAGCAAGTACAAATGCGTAACTTTCAGGCCCTATTCCCACAAGACAGTTAATTCAATAGTTTCAATTCTGAATTACTTTAATGCATACAGGGATATGCAGAAAGGTTATCAACATCACTTTGACAGTACAGATGTACCCTTAAGCACAGAGCCTTAAATCTCCCACTGCCTGCTTTTAACTGAGACTAAAAAAGATTTTTGTGCAGCTTTTATAGCCTGGTTAGCTGCACTAACATTAGAGGGGTCTTATTCAGCATAAAAGAAAGATAATATATACAGTTTCAGGTCTGCATGCTCTTAATTGCATAAAATGATGTGGTCTTAAATTGGGATTCTTCTGTATTTCTTGGAAGTGCTTCTGCCCATACTTTGATGATGTTTTTGCACACCTGTTGGCAGATTTTCTTTCAGGGATGAACATACTGAGGGCTCCTTGCAAAGAAAGAAAGTATTACAATACATAACAGCGATTGGCCTGTGCATCGCCCTAAAAATTTAACAACATTAAATTGTACTATGAGATGCATATGCTACTACTAGTTATTCAGATTTGTGCTATCAAAAGTTGAAAAAAAAGAGGACAAAAAATAAATTAAAATAGAGTCGAAAATAATTCGAAAAAAAAAAAGGTTTGTAGAGGAAAAATTTTTGGAAAAAAAATTGGGGGATTAGTTTGCAGGTCTAAAAAAATGAGGAAAAATTATTTTGGAAATAAAAATTAGGAAAAAAAAGTAATTGTGCTCAAATTGAAGGACTGATGGATTTGTCATAGGCATTAGTTTATAATACTTTGTTTTATTTTTGTTGGCAATCCACTGTTTGGTACAGTTTCACTGTCTCTGTTATGATCTTTGGTAAACAGTGAGGCTTTATATATACTATCCTCCTATGGGGGTATAAGTGAACAACAAAGAATATATATGATTTACCAGCCAAATACAGGCTTCTAATTGACCCATAGCTCCCAGGTATGGTATAAAATACTTTATACCACTGTTTGCTTTTTTTGGCCAATCAGAAGGCAGGATTTCGCTCTGATATAATGCATATCACAGCTCATACACCTGACCATGATATTGCATGCTTGGCTGACTACAAGTCAACAAAATTGAGAGAAACACTGAAACAAAACTGACCAACAATGGATTAAAACTGAACAACACAGACAGTAAACAAGGAGGAAGATTCTATCTAGTGTAACTGGTCTCAATAAAAAAGCTGTATTCACTCGTTTTTATACCAATATCTGAAATAATGATAAAAAAGTTCATTTAGGATCTATAGGCAAGCTGCCAAAAAAAATAGCGGAGCAGCAGACCAACAATTTTGGCCCAATTTGGCAAGCTCAAAGAATTATTTTTTCTTCTTAATTCGGGGGCTGCCGCCCCCGAACCCCTGCTCCTTCGTTTCTAGTCTTTTTACTAATGGATTTTGTACCTTCAAAATAACATTTTGAACAACAACTGTGATCAGCCTCACCAAAGAGACCTTGACTGAGTGGCCTGCACTGTCTATTTATTTATCTATCTATCTATCTATCTATCTATCTATATATCTATCTATCTACAAATTAATGTATTGAATTATTTCCTGAGAACAAAGAATAATTCTGACCTGTTGCCTTCAGGGCTGCCAACCTGCAAATGAACTGAGGAACATGTATGTGCAACAAATACAATGAAATGTTGTCAAACAAGAAGGATTAAATGGCAAACAAAGAGATTTAAATTAATTTGTTTTGGACTTAGTGGTATAAGTTAGATAACACCCTTGTTTGTGACAATATGCAATAATCCTCGGGCTAAAGCCCTCGGATATATTGCATATTGTCACAAACGAGGGCGTTATCTATTACATATACTAGCATTTACCCATGATATATTAGTTGCATATATTATGGCAAGGGTTAATACAAAATGACAACAGAGTGAGAATCACAGTTTCAACCCAATGTCAGTCTTTTTATCAGAGTATTTTATTAGGGATAGCTCCTGCAACCAGGGTTGCTGGATTTAAATCATTCGATTTAAATCATTGATTTAAATCATGATTTAAATCAATCAATAAAAATCATGATTTAAATCAAAGTTGTTATAAAAGGCTTAAAAAAGCACAAATAAAGCTGGCAGTGAGATATTACAGCTTGCAACCTACCATTTAGCAATACTCTTTCATAAATATGTCTAATGACATATCACACAGGCCCTTTGTATATATATAAGATATAATTTTAGATATATGATAAAATATTTCTGATAAATGTATCCGAGTAGAATGACTACATACATGTAAATAAAGATTTAAACAATTTTATTTCAATCATGGCATTCTCATGATTCTCTAAACAATTTCATTGCTGCAATGAAAAACAAAGCCATGTTCTGCAAATGCAGCACTGTCCCCAAAGCCCCTACTGCTAAACTGATATCAAATACACTACATGTGAAACAAAATTAACAGGCAACGTGAGACTGAGTGCTGAGACTGGTGATTTAACGTAGCAGTTCAGTTCATTGCAGAGTAGGGAGAATGATGACTCGTTTTGACATCCCTTTTTATCTTTTATAAGGTGTACTTCTATTACAAGTAGGCCTAAGCTATATAGTTATGATTGATGTTCAGTGAAAAATACATTTATTAACACATCCGTATCAAAATGTGGAACTGCTGCCGTAGCTTACATTATGATTATTATATAATACATCACCTGCCTTGATTTCATAATTTTGCATTATAATTTCTTGAATTTAAACAAAATTATTATATATGTCTTATTGACATCAATATATGTGTTATTTATAATATGTCAATGCATAAAAATTAATAACAGTTGGTGAAATTGATACGGAAATGAACTTTTTCCATTAATGATTTAAATCTGATTTAAATAAAAAAAATCCGATTTAAATTAAAAAAATCTGATTTTTTTTATTTTTTTTATAAAAATCAATAAAAATCGCAACCCTGCCTGCAACCGTATCTTCACAGCCTGATAACCAATGGGCTGTCAGTGAAACTATTCATCACAGTTTCAACATTGATATATTGAAGGAATTATTACATTTTATTCTATGATCAGAACACAACTGTTGGCGTGATCCCAATGATCTACCATTGGCAATCAGCAATCTCATCTGACTTAATGGCGGCATTGTGAGCATTCACAGAAGGAAACTGTTATAATCCCCACATAATTGTTTTGACTTTAAAACTTTAAACTTCAATGGGCCTTGCTGTTATATAATATAAGCAATTGCTTTGACAAGTAATAGATAACGCCCTCGTTTGTGACGATATGCAATATATCTGAGGGCTTTAGCCCGAGGTTTATTGCATATCGTCACAAACAAGGGTGTTATCTAACTTATACCACTAAGTACAAAACAAATAAATTTAAATCCCTTTGTTTGCCTTCAATCTTGTTTGACAACATTTCATTGTATTTGTTGCACTCAGGCCCGTAGCCAGGGGGGGTGTGTAGGGTGTGTACACACCCCCCCACAGCCCAACCTCCCCCTTGAATTCACAACGATCTTACGCGTTTTTGGCGAGAATCCGCGAATGTCGATTCACTCGCGGTTGCAATATGCTTTCTGATTGGATTTATTTCCAAACAAAAATAAATGTATGCATTGCTCAAGAAACACAGCAACCATTTGAGGGACCAATCAGAATTTCTTTAAATAGGCCTAGATTGCAGTATTTTTAAAAGAGGAGGTATAAGAATATTCTTCTTCGATTTCAAGAGGTTTTTTGTATTTTTTGCTAAGAAAAGAATTGCACAATGTGACTCATCCATATATGGGAGGCATTTTTGTGTGGATGGGCACTGGGCAATGAGGCTGAAGAAACTTTACATCTAAAATTGGAGTAGGCAGTGGTATTGAGAAGAAACACCACCCCCCCCCCCCCCATGGTATAACGCTAAGATAAGAACATTTAATTAGAGGCAGTGAGCGGGAAAGGCAGGGAAATTGGGGGAAATGAGGAGCCTGAGGTTATGTGGGGGAAACGCGAGCAAGAGTGGGGAATGGGGAAGAGGGGGGGGGTGAATCGAGGGAAGTGGGGGCAAGAGGGGGGAAGCAGGGGCAAGAGGGGGGAAGCGGGGGCAAGAGGGGGGAAGCGGGGGCAAGAGGGGGGAAGCAGGGGGTAGAAGGGGGAAGAGTGGAAAAAGTGGGGGGCAAAATGGGGGATAACTGATATTGCAGGAATAAGAGAAGGGAGCAGGGGGTGTATCCTATCATGAGGCCTCCCCTCACAAAGAAACCCTGTATGGTCTTGAGGGACAGAGAATGTACCAGCATGCAAAGTTGTATTGCTGTTAAACATAAGGTCCATGTGGTTCTACTCTAAATTATGAAATTTCAAAATAAAATTATGGCCAGGGGTTGTGAAGGGTGTGTTTGCACTGCCCGATATATACGAGAACTTCCGGCAATTTCTAAAAAGGGAAAATGGAGGAAAGGGGTGCTACAAAACTCCAAAACCAAAGAAATTGTTTTAAAATCAGGCCCTTAAATAGGAATATTTAAGGGGGGGCACAATGATTCTCTCCTCCCTGTGTGCCTCCTCCGTCTTCAGTCACTTTCCTCTCAAGACATCCCTCGCTGCCTCCTCCCTTGCTTATGGCTCCTTCCACTCTTCCTTCCTCTCTCTCTGGTTTTTCCTTTTCCTTGCATCTCTTCCCTGGCCATTCCCTCCTCCATGTTATCCTCCAATCTCTCCAGTTACACTCATTCTAGCTATCTCTGACACTCCCCTCCCTGCATTATCCCTTCCTGTATCCGCCCAGTTCTAGTCTCCTCCGCAATAGCTCTTTCCCCCTCCTTAGCTCTTGCTTCCTGTGTCTCTGCACCCCTCCTCTATCTCTTGGGCCTCTCTAATTACTCTCTCGCTGCCGCCTCCTAATGCAGCCACATCTAGTCTTCCTATCTGTCTCCTCCTTGTCCTTTCTTCTTCCTCAACAGCTTTTCTCTCCTCCACAACAATTCTTCTCTCCTCCCTGTCTGCCCTCTCCCTGATATATATGCCTTCTCCATCTATTACTCCGTTCTCTCTGCATGCCTTTCTGCCTACTCTGTATAGTTCTTGGGGCTCCTAATAAATTAGTAATAATAGCTTCCTCACTGGTTTCTCCCTAGCTTATGTCTCCTCGCTCTCTACCTACTGCATCTCTCTGCTTTCCACCTCCTCAGTTACATTTCTGCATTTCTGTGTTCAGAAGCAATGTCCTCCCTAGTTTTTGCTTCCTCCTGTTAGCTCAAACCTTCTCCGGTTTATTCATCTTCATCCTTCCCCAGTCATCTATATCTGTCTGACTTGCACCTCTCTACATTCTCCATTACTACATTTCTGGAGTCAGAAACAATGTTTGGACTACTTCTTCTATATACTAGCTCTTGTGGCTGCCTTGCCGCCTCCTAATAGCTTTAGCCTTCTTAAGTATCAATCCCCCCCCCCTCTTTAGTCCTCTATCTGTCTGATGCATACTCTCCCTTTCTTCATCCGCTTAGCAATAGCTACTCCCTTTTCCCCAGCTCTTGTCACCTCCATTCTTGCACCTCCCTTGGTGACACTCCTTTTCTACCCCCACCCCAATTGTTTTTTGTCCCCCTTCATCTCTACCCTGTCAGCGTGCCTCGGTGGTCCAACGTCGGCCCAGCGTCAGTCCGATGTCAGTAGCATCGGACCAGCTTCGGGCCGACGTTGGACCGCTGAGGCACGCTGATAGGGTATACCTCCTCCCTAGGTCTCGCCCTCTCCATCCCTGCCTCTAAACTCTCTTCCTGTACCCTCTCTGCATTCTCCTTCTCTAATTTTATCGGAAAAACCATTCAGAGAGATTTTTGGAAAAAAGTTTTCCCGGTCTTAATACAGATGTGGATGTGGTCAAGTGGGCCATTTTGTGTTCATATAGAGGTGAACTAAAATGCATTGTGGAATTGGGGATAATTTGTTGTGGTTTTTTTTTTTTTATTAAAAAGAAAATTTAATTTTTAACATTTTTAAAAAATAGTTTGTTGTGTCATAGATCGTTTGAGTCTTGAGGGGCTGTTTTCAAGCTAACTTTGCATTATAATATCGCCCACTTGACGGTCGTTCGTGCGTTTCAAGGTCGGCCAATAATGCATTTGGCAATTGCTTTTTGCAGTGAATCTATTCCCAGAAGCAGTCTAACAATGCTTATTGCAATTCTCAAGTTCTAAAGCCTTTTTCCAATTTGCCATTGAGAAACAGCACTTGAAGTCAATCTGACAGGTGTCAAAACTGATTACACTTCGCAGTGCAGTGCTACTTTGATCTTGTATCCATGGATCTTATGCTAAATTGCTAATTCCCAACAGAACCCAGGGTTTGAATCCTCGGATTCTTGTTAATATATTATTGTATGAAACTTCTCTGCAATATGAGTAGATCATCAGTATACACCAGGCTATAAGAAAAGGTCAAAATTCACAAAGACTGTGTTCTTTGGCATTTTAAATGATGTTACCATATATTGAAGTTTTTTGGGAATTTTTCCATCAAATTTAACTCTCTAGAATGCTCAGAATGTGTCTCAGAGTGTCTAAAATCCGTTGGCTTCTGGGGGCCTTGAGCGGCCCCCAGACCCCCGCCGCAAAGTTTCGGCCCTACGGGCCTCACTTCCCCCTTCATTGCTTTCCACACACCCCCCCATAAAAAATCCTGGCTACGGGCCTGTGCACATTCACGTTCCTCAGTTCATTTGAAGGTTGGCAGCCCTGAAGGCAACAGGTCAGAATTCTTTGTTCTCGTGAAATAATAAAATATATTAATTTTGTAGATAGAAAGATAGATAGAAATAACACAATATGTTTATTTCATAGAGAAATTTCATAGATAGATATAGATAGACAGATAGATTGATAGACGGATAGATAGATAGATAGGTAGGTCGATAGTGCAGCCCTCTCAGCAAAGGTCTCTTTGGGGAGGTTGATTATTACAGTCGCTTAGCAAATGTTATTTTGAAGTTATGAAAAACATCTGAAAAATAACAGAAAGCAAGGAGCAGGGGTTCGGGGGCGGCAGCCCCCGAATTAAGAAGAAGCAGGGGTTCGGGGGTGACAGCCCCCGGATTAAGAAGAAAAAATAATTCTTTGAGCTTGCCAAATGGGGCCAAAATGGTTGGTCTGCTGCTCCGCTATTTTTGTTTTGCAGCTTGCCTATCCCAAATGAACTATTTTATCAAGTGACCTTAAATTTGATCATTATTTCAGATATTGGTATAAAAAAGAGTGAATACAGCCTTTTTATTGAGACCAGTTACACTTGATAGAATCTTTCTCCTTGTTTACTGTCTGTGTTGTTCAGTTTTAATCCTTTGTTGGTCAGTTTTGTTTCAGTGTTTCCTTCAATTTTGTCAACTTGTAGTCAGCCAAGCATGCAATATCATGGTCAGGTGTATGAGCTGTGATTGCATTATATCAGAGCGAAATCCTGCCTTCTGATTGGCCAGAAAAAGCAAACAGTGGTATAATTTTTGTAAACACATGCATTATTTGTGTTTTTTCTTAGCCAAATTTTTTGTCGCAACTTTCTGAACTGTTTGCAAAAAAATTCACAAATCATCTTGTTGGAGGATTTCCAGCAGCAAAAACCCCACAGTGTCCCTGAATAAAGTTTGCACTAAAGAAATATTAGCAAATATGCCACTCATGTTCTAGAAGACAATCAACATAGTCAAGGGAACATTTTAAGATGGAAATGAAAAAAGTCTGTCGGGAATTCTTTGAGATAAGACTCAGAGGACTTACACCGTCAAAATTAGGGCGTGATAAACCAAATTTTAAAATAGTTATATATAACATGTTTTAAAATTTGGTTTATCACACACGGTGTAAGTCCTGTGAGTCTTACTCACAGAGAGAACCCCCAGTAGAGTGCAGGGGCAGAAATTATATTTTGATTGTTCCGGAAATTGCAATTTTTTTGCGGCTGGCCTCTGACATGTCCCAGACTCATACAAAAGATTCTCTGTGACTGAGTCCAAAGAGGTCGATTTGAATATCAGCTTTAAATTACTTTAAATAACTTGAAACATCAAATTAACAGTTCTGAGGGATACATAAAGAAAAAGTTACTTTGATGACTAAAACCTGCATTTGAATATGTTGTGTCAGATTTGAGAAAATATGTTAATATCAACGCTGTTTTCAAGAGGGTGCAAAAACAAAGGCCCTTCAAGAATTAAAGTGTGTACTTTTAGCAGATGTTAAAAACAATTTTTTGAAAGTTTCTTGTTAATGATAAGTCAATTTCTGTAACTGTCAGATTATACAACATAGTTTCATTTATTTCTAGGCCAGGAGCTGAAAAAGTTGGTTTATAAAAAAATCAGAATGAATTTCTGTCACCTCAAAATGATTGATTATTATTTTATGAAATTGATGAACAGCCCTGTATTTCCAACTAAAATATCTACAAGGCCTACAAAACTCAACTTAAAGTACTTTGGCTTCGATTGTTCAAATATTTCTAAAACCTGCTGTTTTTGAATTGTGGTGATTAGAAATGACAATTTTTCTAGAGGCATATCTGGTAATGGCCGGAGGGGGGATGGATAAGTAGATAGACAGATAGATAGATAGATAGGTAGATAGATAGATAGATAGATAGATAGACAGATAAATAAATAGATAGATAGATAGACAGATTTGGTAAGTGCAGCCCTCTAAACCGAGTCCTGTGCACTCACAAGTGTTGATTGATGAGAGTAAACTAGTAATTGATGGCTTGAAAAAACGTATAATTATATATATATATATATTATGGTGACTGACCACATGATCTGTACACCATGCATCCATAATTTCATCACAAAGGCAACTGTTTTTGTCAAAAACATTTTTTTCAATGATTAATCATGAACGACCATATCATGCCACATGTTATATTCATACAGTTTTGACAATATTATCGCCAAAATCTTTGATATAAGTAATTTATCACGCGAGTCTCCATTCTTTTTGATCTACCTTCATGTAAATACAGCACAAAACTAGAAATAATGTTGGCTGCGTTTTGTAGTTAATGTGAATGCATACAATGCAGGTGTTTATAAATATTTTGTTTCTTTGCATTGGGCTTGGACTAGCTTCAAGTTCAGACCCATTGGTTGTTCAGGACTGGCTGACATTGACCACACAAGTGCAATTTGGTATGTATGTTTGTTAAACTTCGCTTTATTTCACCTTGTGCACAACTGTTTCCCCCAATTAATATATGTCACTGTTTCCATGTGCAGCGATGTGCTAGATGTATGTTATTGAAATTATTGACAACAATTACAACCCTTTTCTTTACTAATTGTTTGACCACATGAAAGCTTTATTATCACTCCATTAAGACTGTGTACTCACCAAGTGACTTAATTAATGATTTTTATTTTACATTTATTTTGATGGTTCTCATTTACAGAGCAAACTTCGCCATATAAAAGTAGGTGTAAAATTAGTGTTCTGGAACACATTTTCTGAGCAAAAAAAAAAGGAGCAACTTTTGTCGCAGGTTTAAATTGTGTAAATCAGTGAAAAGGTGAGGTATACATGTGCATTGTTGACATTCTTGGATCAAATCACACAAAATATTGATCAGGATTGACAGTTTCCTTGCCTATTTCCCATAAAAAGTTTATCTGATACACACAAAATTTTTGACAGACACCAGCTAACATCCGTTTTGTCTGTTTTACACAACCTAATTATCAGTGCACTGAACCTTGTATTGTTTTATAACAGGAAGACAGTCGAAATTGAATTGCATCTATGTGAGTGACTATGGTGTGATGCAACAAGTGTCCAGTGGCAAAAACCTACTTCCCGATGGTAAACCCAACGACCCTGCAGATGATGAAGTAATGAGAATTGGCAACACATCTTCAACTGAAGGATTCTGGTTCAAATTTGTTCATGTCAGAGGCCATCTTGGGTGAGTTCCTTCCCTCTAAATTAGTGAACCAAATTTGCAAAACATTACCAATAAGCTATCATAATCGACAGTCTGGCCCAGGTGCATGAGCGGAAGTACCAATCATTGATAGGCATAGTATATCAGGGCTTGTAGATCGATTTAATCCATCCATATACTAGCATATGACAAGTCCAAGAAATTCCCTGTACATGCATGTTTTGATATATTTGTCACCGATTCTATCAAATTTGACAGCTGACTATGAAAAAAATTCAAAATTCACAGTTATAATTGTTTGGTGTTGTTAGTTCGATAAGTTGCAGAGTCTTATACATTTTTATCTCATGTCTAACTGCTGCACGCACCAATAGTAACAAACAATGTATAACAGTTTGTGATCACTGCTATGGTTGTATTCTAATTGGAATTTGTCATGTGACTTTGACAGTGGCGTAACTGGGGGGTCTCGAGCAGGGGGGCACCTGGGGGGCACGTGATTCTTTGGGGGGGGCACTCACTATGCTAATTGTATATTTTAGCCAGAGTTGGAAAATTCATATGGGGGGGGCACCTGGGGGGACACAGGTCCAACATGGGGGGGTACGTGCCCCTCCCCCCCGTACCCCCCCATAGGGACCCCACTGGACTTTGACATAGGCTCCCACCAGTTTTGTATTTCTTTAACTTGAATATGCAAACACTATAAAAGAAAAAATACTTTGCATGCCAGAACATTATCAAAATAAGTGTGATGTACAAGGTCAACTATTGCATTTGCACCATATCTGTGTGTTATTTGAAAAATGGCTCTGCTCCTGCAATCTCAGAATTCGAATTGCATACGCTTGTATTGTCTATAGAGTATTATTGGTATACATGCGCATTGCGCATGCCCAGGTGACTTTGAACAGTCGGAATGACTTTGGACATTTTTCTGAAAAAGATTGATCCTCTGTGAAAGCAAAGTTAAGTGAGAGATGCTGGAAGTATTTGAATTCTAATTATATTCCACTAGGGTCTAGTTATTTCTGCATACAGTCATTGTGACTAGATTTTTTTTCTTGATTTTGACGAGATAAACTCATCATACGTTTTTTGCAAGACACCATTGCCTGTAAACTTCTGTGCCCACAACAGTTCTGAGTGACCCTGGCCTCATAAATACCTGCTTATCACAGTGTCAATCAAATATATCGAAAATCCACCAAAATAACACAGGAAGCTATTCGAAGAGACCGACAAGGCTGTTATGTAGCATGGGAATACGTACAGATTCTGGCCACCACAGGGTGGAAAATAAAGTGTCTTGTGATATTCAATATTAAACACTTTGTCAAAGAGGACCATCCTAAGTACTAACCAGGGAAGCTTCAGAGATGAATACCTCCTATGTTCTGAGATGATGTATCTACTCCCATTGGGAAGTACTACAAAACATGTCGTATTCTACAATTTCGACCCACTCAAGGCATAGGATTTACCTCAGGCCTGCAGTACAAAAATGCTTTTATTACCAGTGCTAGGTCTCGTGGCTATGTCTACGTCCCAAAATTAATAACTCTCCAAAACAGGGTCCCAAATATCTGGTCAAATCTGTGATGCCCAAAAATGGAACATACGCAAAATGTGACGTACTGTGGGTGAGACACAGAGAGAGCTATATGGTGACTTAAGCTAATAAAAAATAATAATATAATGCTTGAACTGTTCAATTCAATACCCTATTGTGGCTACCAAACAACAGTATACTCTACGTTATGACACAATTCGGGAAATTTCTCATTATTCGTCACATAATTACATTTCTCAATATAAAATTTGGGGTGACATTTATTTTCATATTAAAACGTATTTATCATGTTCAGCATTGTTTAAAACAGATGTGGAGCCCTTTCAATCATGTCTTTAGTTCATATATTTAGAACCCATTTTATGAAAAAAAACAAAAATCTAATAATTCAAATAATGCAAAAAAGTAAGAAAAGTCATAATATCTCACAGTTATATGCGGCATATGTTTCTCACACACAATATTAGGTTTTGCTACACGTATATGGGTCCCATAAACGTGTGAGTTACTATGACAACAGTATTATCAGATAGCACTTCTATACGGACACGTCATACGTAATGCGCATGTAGCAAAACCTCTCTATTGTCCATTGTGCTTGGCATGGTCTTACACATAGGTGCAGCTCTTTAAATAATGTCTCTAGCTAATTTAGAATCAATAATATTACAAAAACATAATTTCGGGGACAAAAACAGCGCAAAAAATGGCAAAAATCATGTTATTTCAATATTAAATCATGCTAAGCTAGTGCTTCTAGAATTTTAGTTTCTTTAATATGTTTGGTATGGTTATTTACTTATTTTGAGCTCTTTAAATCATGTCTCTATCCCTTTTAGAACCCATTTTATGGAAAAAGCCAACATTTTTTTTAGGTCTCTCGAAACATAGAAAAAGGTGATTTCAAAATGCCCAGGGTAGCTGTCACAGAAATGACAGCAACCACCCAAAATGGTCATAAATAATTATTTAACTATATATGTTCTTGGAGTGGCTGTTTTTTGATTTCACATTTTTACTTTTTTCGCTCCAGCCTATTTAATCAATGACTTATCCTTAACTCAATTGGTTCATGAACCTACCAGATATTTTAGGTAACTATCTGTCCTGATGTTAGTGGTTGGGCTGGTGGTTGGTCTTGTAGATTGGCTGGTGGCAGGTTGGCAAGTTCGGTTGGCTGTTTGGTTGGTTGTTGGTTGGTTGAAGTTGATGGATGGGCTGGCGTCTGGGATTTCTCCTCTGTTGATGGATGCGCCTTGTTTTTTTGGAAAATGGTATAATTCCCTGCATGGGTATCCTCTAACCCTGTCGACATGTGTTGATGAATCCCTTGTTTTCTCTTTGGCCTCCCTGATCTTAGGCCACACATAATTGATCTTTAGCTTCTCGGATCTTCTCAATTCACTTTTTCTAGGGTCGGTCGGTAGGACAAAAAAAAAAAAGGTAAAAAATTTTTTTTTTATAATGTCAAAAATTTTTTTTTTTTTTTTCTATTTTTTTTTTCCATCGGCAGTGTATCTATTGTGTCGGCGGGTCCGCGAAGCTAAGAATCAATTATGTGTGGCCTTATTATACCAGCCTTGGCGATGGTCATCACAAAGGTCGTGTTGTATGTTCAGCCTTTTAATCCGCTCTGGGGCACGCTTCAGGTATGTCAGGTGTATAGCATACGGTCCCGTTGGTCCTTCAGTGTGAAACGGCGTTTGTTGGTCTATAGTTGTTTTCCTTACATTTGGCAAGGTCAAATTTTCAGAGCCTCTCCAAGTGTGTAATTTCCGACGCAAGGTCCCTGCATTGAATGTGTTCCAGGATTTCGATGACAAAGGTTTTGTCTTCTTCCTTCCTTCGGTCCTCTGATAGTTCAAACTTTTCTGGGATTCTGTAAATCACCACTCCTCTGTCCCTCATGTGTGTTTCCTTGTCCTTCTCGGTTATGTCATGCACAGCCTGTTTCACTTGTTCAATTGAGATGGAAGAAGCTCCTTCGGTCCTCTTGTTGAAAATATTTGCCCAGGTGTTTGACGATGCCATCTTCTCATGTAGTTTTGTTGGTATAGGCCTACTCATTTTCGATGTTATCAATACATTGGTTGTCCTGCAGTGATTTCAATTTATGTTTGATGGTTTGCAGGTTAAAGTTTGACACTAGTCTTCCGTAAACCTCTAGGCAGACATTCTCTCTATCTTCTGGTCCAGCTTGTGGTCAGCAACATGATTTAGCTTCATTTGTCTCTCAGGGTCTGGAAAGTGTTGGCTCACGCATAATAATATTGTACTGCAAAACCAGTGCATATCCTGCCTATAGTATTGCACTGTCCACTACTCTTCTGTCATCTTGGCTCATCTGTTGCAAAAGATTTGTGCACAAACCGAATATTCTAACCAATAAGTCCCTTAAGTCTTACCAAAGACATCCTTGCACTCTATACAGGTCCATATTTCATCTTCTTCTCCAGTGGCTTCGCCATTGTCGGTACCTATCCCGACGTCGTCACCATGTTGTTTGGTCCTGTTGCTGGCCTTAGCTCTGGCCACTCTCCTCCTCAAGTCTTTTTTAATGCTGTTTTGTTGTTGCGATCACGACCAAAAGCCCCTTCAACTAAAGTAACTGAAGTAGCAGTGTATGCGTATATATATGAGACAATTTACGATAAATATAAAGATGTGTATAATATCATAAATAATGTTGATAACAAAAAAAGAGGGAGCAAATTTTCGGAGCAGCTGTCAAAAAGTACGCTGAGAGTAGGTCGGGGCAAGAAGCCCGGGTTAGGTGAGAGGCCCCCCCCCCCAAGGCTTATATCCAAACTTACATTTTTGGTGCGTTTATCTATTGATAGGATTGAAGCTAGAGGCGTTTCAGGTGACGTCACAAATTTTCAGGGCAAACATCACCAAACCATAGTAGAAATTAAAGAAACAAAAAAATGTGCATGGTTTTTGTAACTTTGACTAATTCTTTGAAAGGGGTTGTCAGAAATAACTTTGGAAATTTTTTAAAGTATAATGGATATCTGCATTGCTTCACTTAATGACCATCACATAAATATGATTTGGCTCATGTTTTTTGCATTTAGTTCGAGATATATAGAGGTCAAATCAAAATATGTGGGTTTGGGGCAAGAGGCCCCACATGATATGGGGCATGAGGCCCCCTTCACTGGGGGGGGGGGGGGGGTCAAAGCTGCTTCAGGAACCTTTTAACAATGTGTACTTTACCTTAAATCTTGATGGAATAGCTAATTGAAATAGAAAAAAAATTGGCTCGAAATTGAAACTGGGCAAACAATATTAAAAAATAATACTAGTATGAACATAAAAATTCTGAAATTTAGAAAAAGTTAATAGAATGCCTTAAAAATGATAGAAGATCTCCAAGAAATAACTTTTAGGCTGAATGTGCTCGCAAAAAAAATTGCCATAGGATTAAAATAGGGGGGCTTCTTGCCCGATGGGTGGGGTAAGAAGGCCATTTTAAATTTTTTACAAAAATGGCTGTAACTCCTTTATTAAAATTGGTAGACATTTGTTTCACTAGTTATTAGTAGAGTCCAGTGATCCCTTCCTGACAGCATAAGCATTCAAATATTCGCCCATAAAAAGTAGGTAACATCGCACCTCGAAGTTAAGGGGGGCCGCATGCCCCGACCTACTCTACTTGGACGGAGTTGTACTATAGAAGACATGGTATCTGAAAGTTCAAAATTCTTGAACGTAAAGAAGCGTGACTGACTTCATTTCTCCCAGATCCGAAGGCTGATTTCGGCTGAGTTACTGTGTGTACCCCCCTCCCCACATTTCCCACAAAAATTTCGCCCCTGCCCACTCAAGAGACTTTATACGGGCATAACTTCTAAGAAAAAGACTTGGGAGAATTTTACATTCAAATTTGAATTCCTGAAAGAATTTTGTATGAGATATGCCGAAAGAGAAATAAATTTTGTGTAAGCTAGAAAGTGATGAGTTTGGCAGTAATTCCTGAACAAGGCCTTTAAGCCTGTCTGGTTACATTATGAAGGAATATTCCTTTAAAATCCACTTATTAAATTACATTCTGTTTTTAGGAAAGCATTTCTATGTTAAGATTATGGTATAATCTAAATGATCATTATTTTATTGAATTCTATAATAGCTATTTTGTTTTGCATACAACAAGGGTGTTAAAAACTAAAAACCTCAAATTGAGGCACCATACTACCATACTAGGGACTCTCTGTACATTCTTTAAAACTCTAAACCTGAACTTTGTTCAGGGACATTGTAGAGTACTTAATACAAGGAAGAATCTATCACTAGGGTATAATTGCTGCTCACTTTACCTTACAGCGAAGCACTTTGATATAGAATTAAAGTGGACTGTGGCACTGTGAAAATGGCACTTCGTGTGTCATCATGCTGATGATTTGTCATGATCAAACCCAATACTTTCAATGTTAATTTGATTGAAGGAGACTTATCCCACTTGTTGGTGACAGCCAAACGAAAGGATTATACATCGGATTTTCACTCTAAAATTTGTTATGAGAAGTCAAATGGCTTACTCTTGATCATGACTAATCAAACAGCCTCTATGTTTCCCATGTTGAAAGTAGAGAAGATGACACTTCATTGGCTATCATGAGTCACGACGTGCCATTTTCACAGTGCCACACTCCACTCTAATTCTAAACTGCTCACACTTAAAAACGCACACTTCCAAAAAGGTTAAAGATAGTACTTCCTCTCAAAGTATAAAGATGAAAGTTTGCACACTTCTAGAAGTTGCCATCAGGTATATTTGTGAAAATTTTCAAATCTCCAAGTGCAGTACTTTTGTGTCAAATTAATTCGTCGTGGTTACTGTCGAAAACGCAAGTCACAAAATTTCAATATCCTCTGATCATTAATTTCAACAACTAAGCTGTTCCTTCCCAAATATTTTTTGATAAGCCAGGAAAGTTTACATTTTTACTTGCTTGATGGGTTGAGGAAAAGGGATATTTGACCAAACCACAATTAAAGAGAATGAACTAATAAAATTTAAGTGTCAATGCAGACCTGCCCCCTACAGGAGACTTTTGTCAAAATCTTCAGAAAATATGTTTTATTCAGATTTTTGAGAGTATGGACATGGAATGATTGTCTTTGTATATGTTTCTACTCTGGGAAAGCAAAAAGCCCCATAATTTAACAGTTTTGGTTAATATGCTTCACTTCCAGATGCTGAGTCGTACATTTTGAGTTTTCAATTAAAATCTGCCTTATCAGTAACTTTTTTTTCAAAAACTTCCAAGGGACAGTTTTTGGATGTCCTGTGCCTGTCATGCGAAAATTTCATAAGATTATGCTATCCAGTATGCCACAAAACCAATATTTTCATTGGTGCATTTTGTGTTGAAGTGCAGTTTGTGACTCGCATTTTCGACAGTGACCACGACAATTTAATTTAACACAAAAGTACTACACTTAGAGATTTGTAAATTTTCATGAATCTACCTGATGGCAACTACTAGAAGTGTGCAAACTTTCATCTTGATACTTAAAGAGGAAGTACTATTTTTAACCTTTTTCAAAGTGTGCGTTTTTAAGTGTGAGCAGTTTATATCAAAGTGTTTCGCTGTAAGATAAGCCTTTCGCCACAGCTATATTGAGCATTATGGCGGCAGAGCAATGCACTCGACTGGAAACACTCATGACCCTGCAGAATCAACGGTACTTCTTGTATATGGAAGCCGCCATGATGGCGTCCTATTCGCATTTGATGAAGAGAATGATCTAGTCGTGCACCTTGCAGGAAAGTACGTCCAACCATCGGGAGGTTCAACCAACCCATCTGAAGGTATGGATTTGTATCACTTGGTTTATAAAAAAATAAAATTTCTTCGCACCTAGAGTATCAGTCAATTTTGCTCCTGAAAGTGGCTGTGAAATAATAGATTTAAACAAGCCAAGCATTCCAAGCTACTTCCAATTTTATCAAATTGTCGACGGAAATACTTTGAATCAATCATTCCCGTCACCTATGAACTAAAGGGTTTAGAAAGGTTCAATATTCCACAAGATACACAAGCTTTGACCAAATAGCTTTCTTCCAAAAGTGGCTTCAAAAATTGAATTTTATGATTTTGAACTTGAACTTGAACTTTATTTGTACCAAAATAAATACATAAATATAATATAATCATAATGCACAGCAGGGCCAATAGTTTTGACAAAAACTGCCTATTTTAAGAAAATATTGAAGGATATGAAACCATTTATTGTATAAGTAATAGGGTAATGACTAATAAAAATGACAACCACTGGCTCTGAGGGCGTGGGTTCGAATCCCACCCCGGAACTCAATTTAGTCCGAGCCCATGGGACATTAAATGGAGGCGGGTTGTATCCAGTGTTCTATGCTGGGGCAACTGAAAGACCCTGGGCATCCCTGAATTAATAGGGTATGTGCAAGACTCACAGTCTTCTCATCTCATCATTATACGGCGATCGCCTGCCTCGATATAGCCCACTAAGGTGCTGCTGAGGCGTAAAACACAAACAAACAAACAAACAACTAATAAAAATGTTTCCTTGCTTAGTTTTAAGCACAATGGGATGTCCATTTTGGTTTGTATCACTTCACAGCCACTCTCATTAGCCTGTATGACAATAAAAATAATATGGGTAAGTCTGAATCAAGACTCGAGATATTTGATTCCTTTCTGAAATGTCATGTTGCAGTAAAGACAATAAGGAGGACATATATTTATGACAAGTAGGGGAGGGGCTGAGCGGGGCACCATGAGCCACGGGGCACCATGAGCCATGGCCCCCACACAGCAGACGGTGTGGTAGAATCACTTGATAGGCGGACCATATACTCCTTTATTAGCGTAGAATTAGGTAATGTAGCAATCATAATCTTTCAATTGGATGTCTGACCAAGAATTGAAAAAAATACTTTTGACCCCAGAAAAGTACAATTTTACGTGATGGAACTTTTCCTCCTGGTATTTAAAAAAAATATTTCTAGCATCTTCACAAAACTAAGACAACTTAAAGAAGGTTAAACATGTGCTAGAGTGATGTCATAACATTGATGCTGGGATAAACCAGAATCTGGTGAGATGCACAAACAGATGAAATTTGCAAATGGGGCACCATGATCATATGAGCCATTTGGGATTGGGCACCTGAACCAGTTTCAACGAAGGTTTAATGTGTATAAAATCGTGTAATGTGGTGATTTGTGCAAAGGGAAAATTGAAGTAAAATTATCAGGTTAATTTGGTCCCTTTACACTTGGATGAAAGGGATAATGTGTTATTATCGTTTTCATAGCTACATTTTTCAAGTTTGCAATTTGCTTCATTCCAAAACTGTGATGTCAGAGATTAGTTGAATAATTTGTTTATTACAAGCACAGATTTCAGGAAACTGACAAAGTGCACTGACACATGGGTGATGATGTTTCACTTGTTTGGCTTGCCCTGGCTGAAAGATGCTTCAATGAACTGTAACTGAAACAAACAGACAACTTAGCCTCAAAGGAGAGTTGCAATTACTGACAACAAAAGTTGTTTGAAATTGCGATGAGTGGTGTCTTGTGAAAAACAGCAACACATTTTGTTTGGAAAACAATGACACTCTTTTTGGTGCGGTGCAACACTCAGCTTAGACTTGCGTTGTTTGTTGTGGTTGTACACATATAGTAACATTGCCTGGCAGTTTTAAATTCCTTTGTCATAAACTGTGATGTCAAACTCTGAACTGATATGTCACAGATTGAAGATTAGACCAATCACATTGACAGATACCCGATGATGTCACGGTTTAACTGCAAAACGAAGTTTTAAAAAAAACACATAGCTATGAAAACGATAATAATTGCTCCAGGTGATGTGTCAATCTTGAGAGCATTGTCAAATTTATTTTTCGGAAATTTTATTAAATTCAATAAATTTGTTGCAATTTCTTAATTCAATGAAAAGATATATCCAGTAAGAGTTATTCAATATGCTGCCAAAAATAATCATGTTAGAACTGATGCAGCACAGTGATTGTGGTAGTGTTCAATGAGACTTATTAGTAAGTTTTTTCCTCTTTTACCAGTGTCTTAAAATTCACATCTGGCAAACATAACAGATAATGACGATAAGTAAGAAGAGGTTTCCTTATGTTATTAAAAATACAATACTATACTGATAAACGAATGCTCAGTTTACGGTGGCTCATGGTGCCCCAGGGTCAGGGCGCCATGAGCCACTTGACTTTTTTTTTAAAGACAACATTTGGACCTTTTAGACTTTGAAAATGTAATGTAACAGCACTTAATATTGTAGCCGAGTGGTCCTGTAGCCAAGTGGTGTTACTATGATTACATAAAGAAACCATCTATTTACGTTGAAACTTTCGGCTCACTGGTGTAAAGGGCTAAAAGCGGCTCATAGTGCCCCGCTCTCCCCCACTTATCGCTGGCGAGATGCCCCTCTAAAACAGCAGAAGACTTAGTCATGTCATCAAATTTTCTCATGATTGTGTCTTAATTTTGCAAAGGTTCGGTCTTGAAGCTGGTCCGATCTTAGCAACTCTTCCCTACCAGTTCAACCTCCAAATATGCTTTTAAAATTATGATTTTTTCGTTATGTAGGAACTGAAATGTATCTGCGCAGTGAAAGCCCTGATGCAGCAAGGTATGTAAGCCAAAATGCATTGCAATTCAATAAATACTTAGTAACTATTACTGGGGGGTAAAAAGACAATTCGCTGTTGATTTGTAATTCCATAATTAAGTAAGTCGGGGCCTGTGTGATAATTTTGTATACAGAAGCCAAGTATAGGCCTATGCTAGATCTTCAATAACAATTTTTTTAATGATTAAAATGCATCATCACTTGTTTTTTAAAGCAGGGCAGGCTCCTTCGTTTTTCGGTGGAGGGGATCATGGCCTGATAACTCCCTCCACCCAAATATGCCACTCTTAATGTTTATATATTAAGCTGTATGAACCTATGCAGTGTAGATTAACTTATCCTCTCCTATCCTAAATATAACCCTTAAAAATGATTCATGATTAATTAACTTTAAAAAATAATATCACGTCCCCAAACTGACACAATTACAATCATCATCAAACAATGCTTTGATTTCTACTGTGCAGGTTCAAGATGATTCCGGCTCCATACCCAACTCCTGATCTTTCTGGTCAGTGGACTCAGATATTTGCTGTGATCAATCCCAGCTCAGAACAATCTTTCAACATTAATTATAAAGTGGGCAAGTCTATGACCAAGCAGGTAACGGAGATGATCTACTGGAAGGTTGGTACACTCCTTGTTTTTATGCAATCAGCGACTTCGCAATTCAGGGGCAACCATCAGGGCCGTATTATAAAAAAAAGTCAAGTCATTTTTTTTGGCAGTAAGGTTTTGGCTGATAATTAAAAACATACCTTACTCTTGACAAAAATACTTGTCTCCTCCTGTTCCTGACACCTTGACCAAATAGTTTCATAAACATTGGGAAGTATTGGCATGTTGTAGTCCTGGTTTTGAGGTAGTCCCATTAGAATAACATTGCTGTCTAAACAGGTCAAGAAGCCATTTTCTTCTACTGCTTATATTGCTGCTGTTGTGACGTCACCATTGTTTCAGTGATGTCATAGAGCCAACAATGCTGATGATGTCACAACAGAAGGCTAAAAATAGCTCTAAATGTGCTGAAGAGCAGCAGTAATTTAGCATTGTAAGTGCCTGCATGATGGAGCTGGGGGATCAGATGACATAAATTTAGTCCAAATCATGCTTGGTCATGGTGTACTCACCCTGATAAACCAAAAATTAAACCTCAGACTTAATCATGAGTTCTTTTATTGGTTAAAAACTTTCTGCCAAAATAAAATGTCTTGACTTTTTTTTTTTTTTTTAGCGCATTTCTGGGCCCGGGGCAGACTGTTTCCAATGGGCCCCCATGCGCTCCAAAAACGCTCTGAAATTCTGAAAAGTACATTCTCGCGCCAGTTACCCGACACACGTTCTTTACAGTCGGAACTCTTTTCAGCTTCATCAGGGCCCCCCTGAGGTCATGGGCCCGGGGCAACTGCCCCGTTTGCCCATAGGTTAATACGGCCCTGGCAACCATTAATTTGACAATAGGCCTTAATAGTGGAACTCCTCAATTTCCAGCTCTAGGACGTCCCCATGCACGTTAAAACAATTTCCGTAAACAAGCCGCCATTTTGTATATACTATTGCCGAGTCAATGGAGCTGGGTCGACAACCCTGTAAAACATTTAAAAATATTTTTTACCTTAATGAAAATGAGCATTATATTTAGCCTTTTCATCAATGTAATTTCTTCCTTTAATACTCTCAGACATGCGCATCCATAGCCTCAGCTTGGTTTGAAGCTGATCCCGAATACAACCGATATGCCAACATGTCTGAGATAAGTACCTGGGCGGCAGAGGAGGACCAAACATACCTTGTTGAGGTATCTTTCCACAGCGAGCTTGAACAAACTTTGGGGTTAAAAAAATTGACCAAGAAAACGATTAGCGCAGTGATGTAGAGGATGGTTAGACAAACATTTTGATGTATCAAACGAAAAAATCTGTTGGGAATTTTTTGAGATATTTTAGTTTAAAATTTTTTATTTATCACACCCTAATCTTAGCATGTAATCTCCATGAAAAAGTGATCAAAAATGTCCATTTTTCCTGTTAGGTAATATCTAAGATAAAAGTCATTATTCAGAAGTAAAAATATGCAGCCGTTGTCTCTTCAGAGAGTATGTACCACTTCATCCAGACTGACAGGGTGTGATAAACCTATAACAGCTAACATTTCTGGCTAAAGGCTTGAGCAAATGTTTACAATACCAGGTTATGTTAGTTACATGATTCTGGTAAACAATTTTAGCAAATTTGGTCTCATCATCTCATTGTAATAGGCTTTGTTGAGTTTTTCGTGCATTTTATCACAAATTTGCCACTGTGAAACAAGCATTTCAAAACAAGGTAAAAGGATAGACAAAGTTGAGTAAATTATCGGACAATGCATGCATAGAATTTTTGTAAGTATCTGCTTCACTATGAAGTTGAATCCCCAGGTATTACATGAAAAGCCTTTGCAATTGGACTAAAAGACAAAAACAATATTAAAAGCTATAAATAAACAGTAATATTCATGCTTAATGTATTTTGAGTACTTAAAGTGGATGTTGGGTGTTTAATGTTGATGTAGGTTATCTGGCATCCAAAGTCAATGAATCTTTAATTGTATAGAGCAGCAAATATAACATAAATTCAATAAGTTATGTGAAAATGTAGTTAAATACAAACATGTACAACTATTGCAGATTAAGACTGCGATGTCAAAGTATTTCACTTCATACTGAACTAAATGCTTCCAAACATTCTATCTATGCATATTCTGATGATTCACTCAACATTGGCTACACTTTACATGTTTGCAAAAGTACTTGTTTCACAGTGGTGAAATTTCTTTAAAAACACAAAAACCTCAATAATACATCATAGAGTTCAAAAGTGAGGTAGATTCTACTACAATTATTCACCAGAATGATGAAACTGAGGACAAGCTGGCAAATAAACATATTTTATAAATTTTCTGAGAAATGTTTACTGTTATAGGTTTATCACACTCTGTCAGTATGAATGAGGTAGTATGTACTTGCTCTTGTGGCAATGACTGCATATTTTTACTTCTGAATAATGACTTTTATCTTGGATATGACCTAACAGGAAAAATGGGCAGTTTTGATCATTTTTAGATGGATATTCCATGCTAACAATAGGGTGTGATAAATAAAAAGTTTAAAACTCAAATATCTCAAAAAATTCCCAACAGATTTTTTCGTTTGATACATCAAAATGTTCGCCTGATCTTCCTCTACATCACTGCGCTAATTGTTTTCTTGGTCAATTTTTTTAACCCCAAAGTTTGTTCAAGCTCGCTGTGTTTCCATATGGTTTCATATTGAATTAATTCATGCCTCACTCTATATCTGTACATTTTATAAATCAACACTAAGTTGTCCGATTGAGGGGCGGTCATTTTATTTCAAGAGGGGCTTGGAGTTTTCCTTAAAAGGCAATTATCTATTTCAAGGTAACGGCAGCAGTAATTATTTATCTCAAGTGCGAAAGTTGCTGAATATTCATTCCTAAGTCAAGAATCACCAAGTCAAAAAGTACCCCTAGCCGAAATTATTCATTTCAAGACTGGCCAAACGTATTATTTCACCAAAATTGAGCAAGAATTTATTTTTTAAAAACTCCAGCCCCCCCCCCCCCCCCCCATCGATCAATCATAAAATATATCCAAACATCTTTCTATAATTCTGCTTTTCTTTATGTGCAGGTTGGCCCAGGCGAGACGTCTGTCATTTGGCAGTATTTGTTCTTCGCTGATCGATTGGACGAGCAGTACACATTCAGGAGCAGCATCGTGGCAGAAAATTCTGACCCCTTCATTCCACCCGAAATTTAATGTACTAGCATAAAACCCGTGAGGGAACGGGGAAATAAGACGTTTGGTCAATGGCCTATGGTTAGATTATGGGAAGATATCATGTGAATTTCTGTGACTGTAATTTGAACATCAAACCCATCTAAGGACATTGTAGAGGATACAGATAAGCTACTTGCAAGTTTTCATAAGTAGGCAATCAGTAGTTTGGCTGGAGTAGCATAAGGGGTCCATGAATTAATAGTATGATGCTAAATTTGACCTGGGATGTCACTAATAATAACATTTGTTGTTTTATTTCTAAATGAGTTCCTTTGTTAATTTTGGGCCTGAGGATCACGGAGGAGATGCAACACTCAGAAGTGTGTCTTCTGTGAAAGGATGTCTTCCTGCTGCAATGCATTCTGGACAACTTGTCCTGTGTCATCGCAGATCAAACTGTCATAGGTTGCTAGGGTGACAACAGTGGTGACGTCACCTGGTGTGAAGCCTGCACCAATCACAGAGCAGTAAAATTTAAACAGGAAGCAGCTAATGTGCAAAATGATAATTCTGTGAGGCATGTTGCACCTTCTCTTAGTATATTATCTTACCAGTACCAAGCGCATGGGATCTTCGTGCTGAGGAGGGGGGCCATGGCCCATTACCCCCCCAAATACTCCATTGAGCAGTGGTTTCTGCCATAGGCGTATCGAAGGGGGGGGTGGGGCAGGGGGGGTTTGGGAAACACTAAGATTAGGGAAAAAAGGCTAAAAAATTTGGGCAGATGATTAAATAAAAACTATTAAAAATTAATGATTTCGAGGCAATTTAATTTGAAATGGTATTAAATCTAGTTCTTGAAATTCGGGCACATGTCGCTCGCCCCCCCCCCGCCCCCCAAAATCGCATGTGCCGTACGCCTATGGTTTCAGCTTCTGTGATGCCTTCTCAAAGAGTCAAGACATTAGTGATGTTCTGGTAAGTGGACCTGTGTTGGATGGCAGTTTCAATCACCCTTTGCCCAATTGCCGCATCCTCCTCCTGTCCTAATTAGCCCAACAAGTGCATAAATATAGGATATAAAGCCCCAATCATCCATCCTTTGATTAGAAGCTATTTGGACTGATATGGGTCAGAATATTTCAAAAAGCATTAAGAGTAACTATCAAGCAGACCAACAAAAGGCACTGAAATATTGTATAGGTGATGTAGGCCTATATACAATTTCATCTATGGACATGCAATGATGGCCAAGTTTTTGCCTGGAAACAAAAAATAATAATTTTAATATTTTTTGGTCAATATTTCAAGATGTACAGAATATCCATAAATCACACCCACAAAAGGCACAAATTAATCATATAGGTGAGATTTGTAACAAATTTCATCTGTATACATGCAATCGTGGTTACATGCATACTTCATATTGAATGATGATTGTTTAATTTATTGATATTATTCTGAAAGTAATGTTATTTTGTTGCTGTTGTGCACACATGCTTCACAATGATTACTTTCCATTTTGATTTCAATTTACCAATTTTTGGTGCAATGATGACATAGACATTTTTTATGACACATTTTTATTAGCCAGTTACGTTCATCCATCACCATGAATCCTCATGTCTATCAAATCTTTTTCTTACATGCTTTCTCTACTGCAATAGCATGCATCTGTCTTCTCTTAAAATAGAATGACTTTCCTTTCTCCTGTTTAAAATGAACAATAGCATATTTTCTTCAATAGTTTCATAGTTCTTTGGCATACTATATCCGTTTCAAATTTTTTTTGTGAGTCATAATATTCAGATTGTGTCCTTATTTTGAAAATTATCAATCAACATTTTCCAATTTTTTTCATTAGTCTTTTGATCATTAACTGCCAAAATGCCTGAAAATAATTTTATCCTCAATAACAATCAGAGGCCTGAGGCATTCGATGGTGCTAAAGGCAAGGATGCCAGTATTCATTGGCTTCTCTCTAATGATTGGGTGGATGAAGCTAACATCCAAGAAGAGGCCCAAAAAGGTTTCCAAATTCAAATTAACATTAAAAGGGCTGCCGAGACAATGGTATGAGGACAACAAGGCCTCATTCACAACATTGGCCGTTTTAAAAGCCGCATTTACAGGGAATACGGCCCCTCCACCTCGCTTAACAAGGGGCATATCATGTAGTTGTAGGTTCCACCAAGGGTGGCTCTGCAGTACTGGATATGTCTGTGTGTCTATAAATAGCTCACTCTCACATTGCATGCACCCCAGTAAGATCCCCAGGTGTTCAAGCATTACCCCAGCTCTTACTTAAATTTATAAGGTCTTTTAAAATCATCAAAAATTGGTTACCAGAAAGAGAAAAACTAAAACTGTACTACGCCTATTTCCACTCTAAAGTAAAATATGGGATACAGTTATATGGAACTGCCAACAAGGCTTCATTGAATAAAATCCAGGTACTTCAGAACAGAATAATAAAAATCTTATTCGGGCTTGACTTTTACACCCCCACTAATTTTATATTGAAAAAGTATCATTTAACCACTATAAAGGACTTATACAACTGCTCAATTTATCCATAAACATCAAAGAGAATTACTCCCTAAAGTGTTTAGAAATTATTTCCATCCAGTATCTCACACAGTTGAAAGAATGACAAGACAATCTAACACGCTTAGCATAAATAGAGTAAATACAGAGCAAGCCAAGAAAATGACCCAGTATGCAGGTGCAACATTATGGAATGAAATAAATAAAAACTTAAGTCAAGATCTTTCAAAACTTTCTGTTTCTATATTTAAAAGAACAATAAAAACTTACTACATCTGCAAATATTAACTGATACATCAAAAATATTGCTGTCGGACAATGGTTGTAATCTCAAATTTTAAATTTGTCAAATTTCAATTAATTATAATACTACCATATTATTATTTCTATATACCTCTGTACAGGGCTCCAGCCCGATAAGCAATATGCTTCTCTGGAGCCCTTAAGCAATATGCTTAAATAAACATACATAACATAACATAACATAACTCTCTAGCTAGTGAGACCGTCTCTTTAGTACAGTGGGTTTGATGCTGGACTAGTAAGCTTGAGAACACAACAGGGTGGCGAACCGGGAGTTCAAATTCAAAATTCAAATAAATTTCAAATAATTTTATTTATCCTCGATTAAAATGTAGCATAATTGCTAATCATCGAGAGAACATATTATGTACAAAAGAAAATAGTATATGTACAGAGATATTTACAATGTTTGAGTTAAAAACTCCAGGTAAAATTAAATAAAAACATTAAAACACTGACTCAACCAGGCACAAACATTAAATCTTTAACAATTCTTTAAACAATCTTATTTTGCATCACAAATATAAATTCAAAATCGTGACTGCAGTGCCTGTCATCCCACTGTTCACTGTACAGTTAGACTGCGAGATGACAGGCAGTGCAGGCACAATTGGGACCTTCCCATTTCTTTAACATTTTTTTAAACACTTGAATGCTTATTGCACCTTTAATGTCAGATGGAAGTATGTTCCATATGTGGGGACCATAATAAGAAAAAGTGTTTCTGCCATATCTGATCTTATTGAATTTTGGTATTGCTACCTTAAATCCATCTCGTAAACAATACGTTAATTCCTTCACGGGTTCACGGGTTCGAGTCCCGCAAGGGGCAGCCCATCCAAGATTCACTTATACATGTCTCAGCCATTAGCCTAACACATGGGCTACAAGTGAATCTTACTTAACAAGGGGCATATCATGTAGTTGTAGGTTCCACCAAGGGTGGCTCTGCAGTACTGGATATGTCTGTGTGTCTATAAATAGCTCACTCTCACCTTGCATGCACCCCCAGTAAGATCCCCAGGTGTTCAAGTATTACCCCAGCTCTAACTCTCTAGCTAGAGAGACAGTCTCTTTAGTACAGTGGGTTTGATGCTGGACTAGTAAGCTTGAGAACACAACATTTTAAAATATCTCAAAAGTATAGAATATCAATCAATCAAACCATGGAAAGGCACAACTAGACCATATAGGCTACATGTGTAAAAGATTTCATCCATGTACATGCAACAGGGGCTGAGTTGTAGCCCGGAAATGAAAATAATAATTTTTTTAATATTTTTCTCAATATTTTCATTAAGTACAAAATATCCATCCATGAGACCATCAAAAGGCAACAACTAGACCATACAGGCTACATGTGTACCAAATTTCATCTGTGTGCATGCAATAGGGGCTGAGTCCTAGCCCGGAAACTAAAAAAAAAAATTTTTTATATTTTTCTCCATATTTCAAAAATTACATAAGTTCCATCAATCAGACCATCAAAAGGCACAACTAGACCATACAGGCTACATGTGTACCAAATTTCATCCATATGCATCCAATAGGGGCTGAGTACTGGCCCGGAAACTATCTATCCGCCCGCCGCCCGGACGCCCGACCGCCCGCCCGGCGGACGGACAACTTTTGACCAAAGTGATAACAATACCTTCTTCGAACTTCGTTCGCTGAAGGTAAAAAGTGACCACGGTGGAGAAATGAAGGATTAAGTAAGATATTATGTCAATATTGTGTTTATAGAATCAGTTTAGATGGAACAGCATCAGGAAATACAGGAAAATTATTTACCTCAATTATTTAGGAAGTACATAGGCTGAGCAGCAGTATACCCTCGGCTACTCAGCGGATATTCTGCAGATAGTGAATTCCACTGGCGTATTGGCGGGGGAAGTCTGCAGGAAAGGACAGTTAATACAATAAAGAAAGATATTTTTAAAATTCAGATAAGGTATTTAACTAGAATATATCCTCAGCCTTTAACAGACAGGTGTTTTGCAATAACTTTTCAAATTTGAGAATTAAGGTTCTTCACAAACTAAAAAAAACAACATTTGATTGACTATATTCCATATGGAACTCATGCCAAATTCAGTTAAATTCTTATTTCTAAACATAGATAGCTAAGATACTTGAGTAAAAGTTTGTTCACTGCTTGTTCTAGTTTTGCTGGACAGGCTTCATAGTTGCATTCCTGCAGAGTCATTACTTCATGGTACCCAGGGCCTACCAGACCCTTAATCCGGCCATGATGGCGGCGGCTCCTGGCTCTAATCTGGACCGTCTTGAAAATTTTAAATCGAAGAAATTGAACTTGTCTTCAGCTTTTATTAAAATGCCCATATATATGTACTATGCCTTAGGGGAAGCGGGGGCACAGTGAATCGGATAAGTTTATTTTAACTAGATCTCAAAGAGTTACGAAGATATTTTCTTTTTGAATGTCTTTAGAGAAAGGTAATATATATAGTGTCTACTGTATATGCCAAGAAAATAATGGCACTATTTGGGATTTCCGAGATACAGTCCACAAAAGATAAGAAAAAAAAAACGATTCATTGTGTACTGGCACTGAGTACAGTGAATCAGTGCTCATGGTCCAGTTAATCAATGTCATTTCTTTTTAGAAATATAAAAATAGTAAAGACAAATTTAAACTGGACTTCTGAACATTGAAATCAAAAATTCTAACATTTGCAATTTCTCAGAATATTTCCTAAACAAAAGACCCCCTTCGTAGCAATGAATAACAACTTTTGAAAAGCTATTTAATATACAATGTATATATGGCATAAATTGTAATGGATGTAATCATTAATTTAGGCTATTCTCAGTACTTCTGAAATACGATATTAGTTATTATGGTCATTACTACAAAAAACAAGGTGATTCACTGTGCCCCGATTCACTGTTCCCCGCACGGCTACTCCTCACGTAAATCACCATATTTCACCAATTTGAACCATATGTTCATGCATCACCTGTTAAAATTATTTCTATTGGATGTTCCCCTGACACATATTATGATTGTTGTAAATAATTCAATATCTATTTGTACTTTTAAAAGTTCCAGGTTTTCAAGCCAAAAATCCTATTTTATCCCATAATATCCAAAAGTTACATGTTTTATCAAATGTTATTCCAGATTCTGTTGAGTGCTCATAAAATACAGCAAACAATTGAAAAAAATTCGAAATATTGCTATTGAGCATCCTTGGAATTCAACTGATTCATTGTGTACTGCAGTGGCGGATACAGGGGGGGGGCCTGGGGGGCCCGGGCCCCCCCTAGATCACTGAGATGGAAATACAATTGAAGAAAATATGAAGCAAAACGACGCCCGCGCGGGCCCGCTAATGCGGAAACGACGGCCCCCCCTAGACTACCCTGTCTGGATCCGCAACTGTACTGGGCCCCGGCTTCCCCTACTTGATCATGGGGAAAATTTGCTAGGAAGCTTTTTGGACCACCCTACTAATTAAGCAAAGGTTAATTTCGACATCAATAAAGAAATAAAAGGAAGAAAGGTCATATCCTGCAAGCATTTTCTCAACTTTATTCATGGTTTGCATACATGCACATGTATTGTATTACAGCTGTATTGGACAACAATGGATTTGTGTGTACTCTCCGAGGCAGTCTGGAGATCTTTCCGAAGAACACACCCCAGTTATAACCTGGAATTAATCAAAATATCATTCAGCTGTTATAATAACACAAAATGGATATTTTCTCTAGTCCAGTGTAGCCGATAGATCTCCATATTAATTATGCAAAAGGTCTGTTATAGTATAATGCCTTTTTTTTTACATATACCTCTTCGAGGCCGCAACTTGCATTCCTTCCATATCCCGCGCCTATCCATCTGCATCCAATCTCTGATGGAGTAACACCAAGTCCTGCGTTGATAAATATCAAAGAGTGTAATCAGCTTAGTGTCATACATTTATAAAAGGATGTCTTCAACAACATGTCTTTTGTCTTGTGCAATTAAAAATCCTATGTTCCCAATGAGCCAATACTGAGGTGGGTGACTGACTAGATATTCAGTATACTATGGGCCTGGCCATGGTGCCATGATTTGATTTCTGGGTTCCACAACTGAAACACGAATCTTATAGTGAGAAAAAGCAGGTAGAAAGCCTTTTTCACTTTCCAAAGTGCAAAATGCAGCTCCTGGGACCCTTTCTTTACAAGGTCTGAATATTTAATGGAGAATTCATGTGGTACCAATTTTATATTTGTAGTATTCTGTACCTTACTTGGTTCTTGTGTAATAAGCAAATTATACTATTTTACATGAAAAATTGACGCCAAGGCAAAGCATCTTTCTTAATGAATATTAATTGCAGTCTAATTTTGAATTTTAAACATTAAATAATCACACAGTGTGACAGAAACACAAGAACATCAACCAATGTCTTACAATCTATTTCAGACTATAATGAAACAATCTAAGAAGTTTTTTTTAAATCACAGAAAATCGCATAAATAAGTATATCCCATACATGTAGATTTTCTCAATACCCAAGCAAATTACAAATATAAAATTGGTACCAAAGTGTGCAGAATAATTCATACATCTTTGTATCAACTATCTATGTGTTTGGTTGAACTGAAACTAATAATTTGTGAGCTATTAGCTAAAATAGCCATTTTCGCATGAAAATTCAATGTTAAACCCCTATCTATCTTTGAGGCTCTTGAGCAACATCTAAAACACCTTCAAATGAGCTGAAATTTTACATGGGAGTCAGAGAGGAACTATAGAACACATTTAGAGGTTAGCCCCAATGAATTTCGGACTTTCACTTTTTTTGGGACACCCTATCTCCTATCTCATCCCATATCCTTCATTTCCTCCAGAAGATGAGAGGAGGCAATATGAGACAAAAGGTTGGAAAAGTTTCTCAGCATGCTCTTTAATTGGATCACTTATTAAGTTATGTGCTGTGTAACTCTTTGTTGTATTGCCCTGCTCTAAAAATAGAAATATGTTTTTGATGACAATAGATATGTATTCTCTAGAGCCAGATTGCTGTTTATAAACATTGAATGTTAGATAAACTATAGGGACATAGGTGGTCCAAAGACATTTCTTCTGAACTTCTCTGATTTGAATCTTGCATTCTGATCTTATATGAATAGAAGGTATTGTGTAAACATTTCAGCAAAATCAATTGATATTTAGAGGTGGCACAAAGGCATTAATTTTAACATACGATTGCCCATCAGCAGACCCCAAAATCATCGGTATTTGCAAATATTGCTATAACGGTGTATTGTTTTGATCAAGTAAACTTATTTTTAGTATGTCCAGGATCCAGGATGCCCAATCCAGTCCTGATACCCTTTCTGACATACAATGTTTCATAGCAGGTATGCATAGAAATTACAAAGGGTAATTATCAAGCCTTTTTTCATAAAAGGAAGCAGATATTTCACTTACTATGAATTAAAAATAGAATAATAACCTCCAGATATTACTTTGCCATGCCGATTGTATCACATACAAAAAATCCTGGAAAAAATATTCACTTCTGAGAAAGATCTGGGAAATGTATCGATTTTTCTATTGCAAGAATGAGGGAATGAGGGATTACACTATAAACTTCTTGGGCTTCGTGCCACCTCTAAATATTAACCGATTTGGCTGAAATTTTGCATCTGTTTGTTAATAATAATAATAATAATAATAATAGGCATTTATATAGCGCTAATTCCAGTAAACTGCTCACTAGCGCTTGTGCATGCTGGATTTATCCGTAGAAACTTTTAAATAGGTAAGTCTTAAGATTTCTCTTGAAACCTTCAAGTGTTTTGGAGGCCTTGACTGTCTCTGGGAGTTGGTTCCACAGTTTCGGAGCGGCATGCGAAAAGGCTCTGTCTTCATATTTGTTTTTATTGTAGGAGGGTGGTTCATTTAAGAGCATTTTGTTATTGCTTCTCAGATTACAGTTTCGTTCAGATTTTGGCTGAATCATATTTTGAATATACAAGGGAGCTTGCCCGTTTATTGCTTTCCAAGTTGTTAACATGAGTTTGAATTGTATTCTTGCTGGGATGGGCAGCCAATGTAGCTGCTTCCTATGTTGGCTTACACTGTCGTGCTTTCTCAATTTTTCAATGAGTCGAACGGCTGAGTTTTGGGCCACTTGAAGTTTATACAGCAAACGACTCGATGTTCCATAAAGAAGACCATTTCCATAGTCTAGGTGAGGTGTGACAAGAGCATTGACCGCTGTTTTACAGGTCTCCTTGTCCAATGACTTCCTGATTTTTGAAATATTTCTAATATTGAAATAGGCATTCCGACACATTTTGTTGACTTGTTTTTCCATGGTCATGTTTTTGTCAAAGATTACACCCAGATTTCTAACATGATCGACTGCATTTATTTTGACATTGTCGAAATGGATTGATGATACTTGGAGTTTATTCAGCTGATGTGGACTGCCAATGAGTAGTAGTTCTGTTTTTTCTCCATTGTTACAAAGCTTATTTTCATGGAGAAATTTTCTGATATCAGCAATGCACTTTTCCATTTTGATTACGGCATTTCCTTGTTCTGAGAAAGTTGGTTTGAAAGAGAGTATAAGTTGCTCGTCATCGGCATACTTTTGGTCTTTGACTTGGTGTTTTTCAGCCACTTCACTTAATGGAGCGATGTATGAATTAAATAGGATTGGTCCTAATTTTGAACCTTGAGGAACTCCAAATTTGAGAGGCAGTCTGGTTGATGTCTTGTCGTTAATTATCACCGACTGTGACCTTTCAGAAATGTATGACTTGAACCAGCATAGCGCAGAATCATGAATACCGTATCTGCTTTCTAAACGTTTCAGTAGAATCTTGTGATCAATTGTGTCAAAAGCTGCTGAAAGGTCCAACAGTACAAGCATCGTTACTTCACCTTTTGTCATATTCAACATGATATCATCATGGATCTTTGTCAGAAGGGTTTCAGTGCTGTGGAATTTTCTGTAAGCTGACTGTTTCTCATCGTCCAGGTTGTTTGTAGTCAGATGGTCTGTGTATTGTTTAATAACAGCACTTTCAATTAGTTTGCCAAGGAATGACAGGTTTGATACTGGTCTATAATTCTTTTGGATTAGATCCAATCCACATTTTTTCAACAAAGGTTTTACTAAAGCATGTTTCAACTCAAGAGGCATTTCTCCCTGTGTGAGTGACTTATTGACAACATTGGTTATAACTGGGAGGTATTCATCAATGCATTGGAGCAAAAGCCACGTGGGAATGGGATCAAGCTGGCAGTGTTTAACTGGCATTTCTCTGATCAGTTTCTTTATGTCACTTTGAGATAGCCTTCTGAAGTGTCGGAGTGTATGAGGGGCAGTTTCGGTATTGTTAGCTGTGTCATTGTGTGTGGAGTCCAACTTAGACCTGAGTGTTTTAATCTTTTCATCAAAGAACTTATTGAAATCATTTGCCAAGTCAATTTCATTTGTGTGTGGTGGGAGAGGTAGTTCTTGTTTTCTGTTCAGACTTGAGTTCAGTAACTTGAACAACTTCTTAGCATCACCATTAGAATCTTTAATCTTGACTCGCAGATCTTCCGATTTGAGGTGACTCAGCTGCAGATTCAATGCATTTCTTTTTTCTTTGAATGACTCCCAGTCATTTTCAAGTCTGGTTCTCCTCCATAATCTCTCTGCTTTCCTCTTTTCGGATTTCAGATTCTTGATATCTGCATTGTTGAATGGAGTGGGTGTGCGTAGAGTTACTTCTCTGGTTTTAATGGGAGCATGTTTGTCCAGAACCACTTCAGTAGAGTTATAGAGTCGAATAAGTTCATTGAGACCTTTCTGTTCCATCCCACTTACGGACAGATGTCTTTCAATGTCTTTTTTGAAATCTTGAACAACAATTTTACTAGTTTTTCTGAAACTGATTTTCTTCTTGGGTTTTTTTGCTTTCTTGATTGGAATGTCAAACAGAATGCAGTTATGATCAGAGAGCAGGTCACTGACCCTACAATTGTTCAGTATGGATTTTTCTCGGGTAATAACAAGGTCCAGTGTATTGCCATCTTTGTGTGTTGGTGCAGAGAAATGTTGCACAAGACCAAACATTTCAAGGATGTCGTTAAATTTAATGGCCTTGTTATCATCCGGTTTATTCACATGAAAGTTGAAATCGCCAGTAATTATGATTTCATTGTTGAATGTTTGATTGTTTTACTTCTTATGTGGTTATAAATTTCGACTTTCAAATTGGGTGTTTTAGGAGATTTGATTTTTCCCATTAAGATGGGGACCACCCTAATAAACTAGGATATTTTTGCTATAGAGAATCATATGTTTTTTCCCTAGTGAAATAAGATGAAGGGGATGAAATGCAAAGTAAGCCCTGTTAGACACATTCTTTCTCTCTCTATATATGGATAGATCTATCTATCTAGCTATCCAGCTGTCTGTGTGTTTGTGTCATGTTGTATATTTTATTAAATCAGATCTGTCCATTTCCACATATACAGAAAGTACAATAATAAAAACAAATTAACAATATTATATTAGGAAAATAAAATACATTTTTAAAAGCTGGGAACATTATATTTTCATTACCTTTAGCAAAATAGTGAAGAATGTGAACTGTGTTGCATTTTAAATTGATTTTTTCTATTTGATAAAGTCAACCTTTTCAAATTTAAGGATGGTGAGATCGAGAGTTAATTCGCCGCTACCGTTGACCCACAATTTTGTGAGGCTTTGCCTTTTTCCGAAATCACTGACAGTCAAGGTAATTTTCAAAGATGTAACATTGCTTTTCATCATTGAGAATTTTTTTCTAAATTTCAAAAAGTAATGATGTTGGTTTTTGAGGAATTCAGATTAATTTGGTTCTCGTTTTTGCAACCCTAACTTGTTGGGTACCGTTAGAATCGGCTTGAAAAGACGATTACAATGGTATAAAATCATTAAATTGGTTGTGGATATTTGGCTTACCTTCTCTAAGAAGACAAAGTTTTATGAAGATGCTGGAAATAGTTAAAGTACCAGAAGAAAGAGTTCGACCTGCTCAATATTTTATTTTTCATTAGTCAAAAGTAGTTTTTTCAATTCTTGGTGTTACATTGAAATGAAAGATTACGATAACTACCCTAGCAAATTCTAATATATGGTCTTCCTATCGAGCAGTTCTATCATGCCGTTCGCTTTGTAGGGGGCATGGCTAGCGGTGCCCAGCGGCTCTTAGTGCCCCGCCCTCCCCTAAACGAAACTCAAGTGCTTACAGAAAAGCACTGGAATGTTCCTTGTGAGGTCACTTGGCTATTATTCAATGTTATTCTGTATGACACATAAGAAGTTAATGAGGTAGTATCCTATGTATAGTTGCAACGATAAAGTGTAACACCACTCATCAGAATTAATTTTGGCCACTCTCAACTCGATCAGGGGAAACAGTCTATAGGTGTGTGATAAGGGGAGATCATTTAATAATCTGGGGGGGGGGGGCTTGAAGTTTTCCTCGGTAGGAAATTATTTCAAGTAGACAAAGTAACCAAATATTCATTCCTAAATGAAACAACACCTTGTTGAGAAATATTCCATTCAGAAATTATTTTTTTCAAGACAGCCCAGATAACAAAATTTAATATTAATTTTACCAAACGTGAGTAAGAAACCATTTATGAAAAAAAAACTCCAAACCCCTCCCCCTTCACCCCCTAAAGCCTTACCGTCACAGCACTGCATCCTGGTATATTTTCCATCACAGTCCGCCCGTCGGCCAGAGGAACATACTGATGTCATGATGGAATTGCCTGGACAAAGCAGTAATTCACCTGTTCCTCCTTCGTGCTGGCTACATTCTTGCACACCAGAATCTGAAAGATTTTAATTAGTTGTTTTTTGTTTTTTTTTGCACTATTTGTTGCACTGACTATAAATAAAAGATTGGAGTTTCAGTTCCATCACCACACTGCATGTTTTAATAATGACCACACTTGAGGGACCATTCAGAATTTAGGATGAGGGAGGTGCTAGTTTTTTCAGAACTCGCCATGAAAAATTGACGCCCCCTCAGGTTTCATGCAGATTTATGGTACCCCCATCAGATCACTGAAAGCTTTTAGTCCCCCCCCCCAAACACACAAAGCAATGCACACACTTCTTGTCATATATGTATGCGCACCTTGGAGAATTGCACGATTCACACACTTTGTCTGTTTGTGCGCGTATTTCATGAATGTTAAATTTTTTTAGCCCCCCCCCAATGTTGTAAAAAGTTAGTTTCCCCCTTCCCTTGGGGCACGTGTGAAAAGTTAGTACTCCCTTCACCCCTCGAGCAAAACTCCCTCTCCTCAGTTGTCAATTCTGAACGGTCCTTTAAAAATAAAACATAAGAGTGAGAACCACAAATAGTATTATTGAGAGAGAGAGAGAGAGAGAGAGAGAGAGAGAGAGAGAGAGAGAGAGAGAGAGAGAGAGAGAGAGAGAGAGAGAGAGAGAGATCTTTATTTATCCATCATACACAAAATAAGCAATTACAATGAATTAAGGTGCATTTAAGTTAGGAGACACATATTTAGACGCAATGAGCGTCGCTAGCATACTTGCCACCAAATTAAAGTTAAATATAAGTACAGTTTAAATGCAAAATGAAAGAAAGCATTAATTCACAGGTATTACATTTTAAGTGTACACATAAATGAAAATATAAATTCAAAAGAAAAAGGAAAATAGAGAGAGAGAGAGGAATTGGGGATAATATAAATTAATAAAATAAAGTTTATATGAATGTTACACACACTCCTAAGAGGGATGGTGGAAGGACAATGGACTTTATGAATTTGAAAAAAAAGAAGAAGAATTAATTAGGATAATAATAGAAAGGGTTATTGGTGGGGAATATAGATCGTTTTTCGATTTTGAGGAATTAGCGAGAATTACAGATGTAGCAGTCCTGTAAGAGACATGTACTTTCGTAGTTTGAGATTTTATTCGTTTATAATAGAATCAAAGGCCAAATAAGCTATGGGTGCTAAATTTGTCTTGGATATCAGAAGGTAAGTTATTGATAATCAACGGCAGACGGCTTTTAATAGAACATTTACATAGTTGGTATTTTACCCTTGGGGCACCAGAATATTACTTTGTCTTGTTTCATAATTGTGAATATCTCTAAATCGTACAAGTGTATAAGAATTAAAGTAGTCTGGAAGTAAGTTATTGGTAAGCTTATAGCAAAATATACATTCCTGCAGTTTCACCACATCCTCAATTTTCAGAATATCGAATTTCTTCATAATAGGTTCTGTATGGCTATTGTAATTTGCCTTTGCCAATGTTCTCACAGCTTTTTTCTGAAGCTTCTGGATTATCTTCAACTTGTGACCCCAAAGCAGGGTACCGTATATCAGATGAGGAAAAATTATGCAGTTGTAAAGGATCAATAATGTGTCAGATGGTATGAAATGTTTCAGACGGCACATAATTCCTGTAACTTTACTTATTTTTTTCCCTATTTTTTGCACATGTGCTTTCCACGACAGGCAACTGTCTATTTTCAATCCAAGGTAAAAGTATCCATTTGCGTAATGCCATTATTTTCGATGGAAATGTTCAGAATTTGTGGACACACTGGCTCTTGTAATGGCTTGTGGTATATGGATGGATTCCTCAGACCATCTAAATCAACCTCTGGGTGAATGACATTCTCAATTGGCCTCTTAATCCATGTTATTCAAGATGGCATGAAAGATGGCCACCATGCAATCTTTTTGTGAACTCTCCTATATCCGATCATGTGACACATCAAATTAGGTGTTTTCCAGGTCAAGGAATCTAATTTTCATGGTTTCTGAATGATTGAAGATGAGTTATGGCCTTTATGTGGTGGAAGCATGCTGATATGACATGCATATGACATGTAATGAACAGTTTTAATATCTCAACCTTTGTCAATCTGACTAAAGTCATCTAATGACATTAAAGGCTCCCTTTATTAATCAATCTAAATCTTAATAGCTATGAATTATTCAAATATAGCACAGCTGAAAGATAAATCATGTCAATTTGGCAATATAGTACCTAAAAGTTTATATTTCACTATCTCAGATTTTAATATAATTTTCTGCCCTTAGCTAAATTACTGAATTCTGAAGACCTTCTTCCATTCTTGAGTATATATAGAACAATATATGATACCAAGTTAGCTTTATCAATAAAAATACTACTATTAATAACCTGAACACAGGGAAGACCATTTCCAAGTGGAGCATGCAATAGACTAAGTCGTGCTGCAGATTGATTTGTTTTATGAAATTTTGGTTTCCAAATCAAAAGTTACCGTGGAAAAAGAAGTTTTCACTTGTTGGTTTCAACATCAACAACTGGTTTTAAATCAAATGGCACTACTCATCGAAAGCATTGATTATCACTGAACAATGCAAGAGGAACAAGTGCTTAAAGGTTACCCAACTAAGCCGTCAAAGCATCTAGGCGGTAAGGTATGACAAATACCTGTCAAATGTCTTGCACAATGGACTACAGATTCTAACAGAGAACCATGACATTTTGTGATGCTTATGTGGCTTTGCTGCATCATACATGTGTCTGCCATGGACAATAGATGGAAGGCCAGAAAAGCAAAATTAACATCTCTTCCTTGTTGAAGAAGAGGTTCTGAATCAGAACTTTTGATATTTCATTTTCCATCTAATTAAACTGTATTGATCCTGTTATAAACAGGACTTAGTATCAATGTGACCTAAAATAGATTCAGGCACTTCAATATTGAGGGCAGGCTACATGATACCCACCCATCTCAGATTGTGTCCATAATTTTTTATTGGTAAATATTTGAGTAGCACACCCTTCCTGAATTATAGAAAAACTGGCTCTTGATCAATAGTAATACATTTTTGTTGTGTCTGAAAAAACTGAGAATCCTGCCCTTGCCCCCTTCTCTACTCACCTCTTAAAACTGGAATTTCATTGGAATGAATTTCATCCTTGGAATCCTGAACAGGAAGACCTGATGGGCAAAAAAAATAGAATACACATAGCAGATTATGAACTCACCAACCATTCTCAATTAGGGTGCATGCACATGGAGCCTATGCAAAAATTTAAAGTGTTCGGAGACTTCTGTCCCCAATCCAGTTTTTTTCCTTTGCAAAAGAGAGAAACACATGCAAAATTTTTCTTTGATTGAAGGACATTTGATGGGTCCACCACAGTCTTGAAAATTGACCATTTTTTAGCAATTTACTAAAATATCGCGTAAATGAGAAAAATTTAAATATCTAATTAGTGAACACACACTTTAAAAAAATGGTTTTAAACACAACGAAATTGATGTATTAGTCAAGGGAATAAATTATCTAATTATATTATTGCATCAAAACTATGCTTTACTTGTTAAACATCCCCCTTCATTTGGTTGATTTTCGCGTAAATGCGATAACTCGTCAAATTCCTAATATCATTCAATGACATCTGCCGGCCACACACTGGCTCTTGTAATGGCTTGTGGTATATGGATGGATTCCTCAGACCATCTAAATCAACCTCTGGGTGAATGACATTCTCAATTGGACACTTAAGCCATGTTATTCTAGATGGCATGAAAGATGGCCACCATGCACTCTTTTCTTGAACTCTCCTATCTGATCATGTGACGCATCAAATTAGGTGTTTTCCACGTCAAGGAATCTAATTGTCATAGTTTCTGAATGATTGAAGATGAGCTATAGCCTTTATGTGGTGGAAGCATGCTGATATGACATGCATATGACATGTAATGAACAGTTTTAATATCTCAACCTTTGTCAATCTGACTAAAGTCATCTAATGACATTAAAGGCTCCCTTTATTAATCAATCTAAATCTTAATAGCTATGAATTATTCAAATATAGCACAGCTGAAAGATAAATCATGTCAATTTGGCAATATAGTACCTAAAAGTTTATATTTCACTATCTCAGATTTTAATATAATTTTCTGCCCTTAGCTAAATTACTGAATTCTGAAGACCTTCTTCCATTCTTGAGTATATATAGAACAATATATGATACCAAGTTAGCTTTATCAATAAAAATACTACTATTAATAACCTGAACACAGGGAAGACCATTTCCAAGTGGAGCATGCAATAGACTAAGTCGTGCTGCAGATTGATTTGTTTTATGAAATTTTGGTTTCCAAATCAAAAGTTACCGTGGAAAAAGAAGTTTTCACTTGTTGGTTTCAACATCAACAACTGGTTTTAAATCAAATGGCACTACTCATCGAAAGCATTGATTATCACTGAACAATGCAAGAGGAACAAGTGCTTAAAGGTTACCCAACTAAGCCGTCAAAGCATCTAGGCGGTAAGGTATGACAAATACCTGTCAAATGTCTTGCACAATGGACTACAGATTCTAACAGAGAACCATGACATTTTGTGATGCTTATGTGGCTTTGCTGCATCATACATGTGTCTGCCATGGACAATAGATGGAAGGCCAGAAAAGCAAAATTAACATCTCTTCCTTGTTCAAGAAGAGGTTCTGAATCAGAACTGTTGATATTTCATCTTCCCTAATTAAACTGTATTGATCCTGTTATAAACGAGACTTAGTATCAATGTGACCTAAAAAAGATTTAGGCACTTCACCATTGAGGGTGACACCGACCCATCTTAGTCCATGGGCCATATATCGAAACCCTCCCCCCCCGGGGAATTTCGGAGGCCCATATATTTTGAAAGATATATATCTTAAGTTACAAAATTTGCTTGTTGGACAATCTAAAGACCTCAACGATAACCAGCAGGAGCTATATGACTGCGGGAAGGTTGAAAATAAATTTTCGCCAAACCGAATGCCGCTATTTTCGGAAAATGTACTGTTATTCATAAACTAATCCATGTATAGATGCTTAAATGGTACCATTTTGAAGATATGTAATTCCTTTATCTATTTAGTGCAAAAATTAATTGATTAGGATATTTATTTTGGTCAACTGAGTGCAAAACATGCGGCCGTAACTCGAAATTAAAAAGACAATTCCATTTTATTTCACGAAAGTTCCCTGTACAGATCACCAGGGGTCAGAAGTATCCTGAAGTTTTTACCACATCATTCTAATATATTCATAGCTTTGAAATTATGTATAACACAACTATATAACTATAACAATAGCCTATCTGCAGTCAATTATTCATTATCGCGCTTAAGTACAATTAAATCAAATTTTCATATAAGGGATGAACGACATAGATTCTGCTGTGAATATATCTTCCAGGATTCTGTGTATCTTTATGAAAACAATTGTAGATATTTGTAGTACCGTAATATGGGGTGAATCGGGACACTGGGGTGAATCGGGACAGAACAGGAAAGAGTTCTATTTCCTCCAAAAACCATATCTTCTACTGGTGTCAGGATTTTGATTTTTCGCACATTTATAGTACATAAACCAGCGTATATTGTGGTAGAATTTCATCCCTCTGACTGCAAGCAGTGAGGAGCTGGAGCACTTTTAACCTGGCCCTGCAGAAATTGAATAAATACAAGCTGGTCAAAACTTTGCAAGTACAATAAAAAGTATAAATACCACAGCCATCAAACTCGCAGTAAACTTTTTTAAAATTTAAAATGGTTTCAGGGGACCAGAATAGTTGACTAGATATTGGATTATGTATGTTTGGTCATGGGTTCAGATCCAGGTCAATGGCAAAGTTTCGGGAGTAATCAAAATATCAAGATGTGGTCACTGGACTTATGAATAATTCATTATCTATATAATCAAATGCTATGATATCTTCATAATTATTATGTATTTGATTTATGATATTTTATTATGTAATCTAAATGTTGACTATGGATGTCTTTTGACCACACTTGACTCTAGACATAGGCAGCAACCGCGGCTAATGCATGAGCAAGATGTGGTCACTGGACTTATGAATAATTTATAATTGATTTAATAATAATGGCACATGTTTAGAATTTAATTCATTGTATTTGTATGTAACGTTTATTGGAAGGGCACCCCCCTATAGGGTATAGTATTTTTTTTTTGCTCGGGTGTTCTTCCATCAACTTACTTTGGTTGGTATTGTTTAAAGAAATTTAATCAAAATGTATTGTACTCTTGTAAGTTGCAAATAAATCTTCATTCATTCAAATATACTCTACCAATTTTCATTTGATTGTACAAGCATGGCTTCTTGACAAATATTATTGAACTTGGCATCATGCATTAAGGATTTAGTCCACAATTATTAATCACTGGCAAAATTTGCAGATAACTGCAGTTTTTGATAGTTTTGTGTCATTAATCAAATTTTTTGAAATTAGCATATTATCTCTGGAATTGATTTCAGATTTTCTTCAAAATACATATTTTGCATTTTGAAGATGTTTCCTAATGTTTATTCACGAGATACAATCACTTAAAGAAGCTAGGAAGTATTGATTGTGGAAATAATGGCTTGTCCCGATTCACCCCAAACTGTGGGGTGAATTTGCACTGTGGTTTTTTGGGCCCTCAGCCTTGGCAATTTAAAATATCATTTCAAGCTCCAACAGAAAGTAAGATCTTCTGCTGGGACACAATTTGACACCATATTTCGATTTCTGAGTTGATTTCTGCCCATGCTATCACAGAAAAAGGGCCAATTCTGTCCCAATTCACCCCATATTACGGTACTGTATATTCTGCCAACTATGTTTTCAGGGGTTTTAAAACAGGTATTTTTATGTTTTAAACTTGGTTATGGCAGCTTTATTGCAGATTGGCAACCAAACATTTTTTGTTACAAACATGTACGGGTGAGCTACATTGATGGTTTTCGGGATAAACATAATTTTTCCTGAAATAAGAACTTAATCTCAACTGGTTTTCCTTCTCTGAAAGGAAGACAGTGCATTTACCCCCTGTTTATTCAAAATGACATGCTAGCAATCCCATAAAAAATTCATTTTCCTGAATACCGGGTGCCGAATTTCATTATTTTTAGCGAGACATACTTACTGCCACAAAATTGGCAAAAACTGCCTCAATATTCATCTTTATAACACAATGTAGGTATCATTGGAACCACAAATTAGTAGGTTACATGATTCTATGTTGATGTACAAAATAGGAAGGACTGAAATTTGACAGGAGGCCATTTTCCTTATCCTACCCCAAAATTTTACTAAAACAAAAGAAGATTTCCACACACATACAATCACTTTAATCAAAGGCAAATTCTATACAAAAGCCATAAAATCAGTCTGGGTTAATAAAAATAAAAGTAGAAATTGGTTAATTATTAAAATATTTTTTATTTATAACAGTAATGCTCATAACAAGAGAGGCCCTTTTTCTTCCCTCACCCAGTTTTCCTTTTGCCAAAGATATATATTTTGGCACAGAAATGGTAACAAAGATGTTTATTTAACTTGTTAAGTACGAACCATTATTATTCTAAAGAAAATGTTGAGTATTATATGGTAATTTGTTTATATATTTATCTGGACTTTCCAGCCACACTTTGTAAAATATGGACAATCGCAGATTTGCCAAAATTCAACAGCTTCCAAACATTTAACTCAATTAAAAGTGGTTATTAAAAAGGCTAGGCACATTCAGTTTCACATATTAAAAAGGCTAGGCACATTCAGTTTCATATGATAATTTAGTATAATTACCAGGCCAACTGGCACATCTAGTTTCATTTTGGACTAATGGTCTGGACACTTCAGCCACACTTTGTAAAATATGGACCTTTCGCAGATTTTTGCTAAAATTCAACAATTTCTAAACAATGAACTGGCTTAAAAGTGGTCATAAAAATTGCTAGGCATATTGTATTTTACATGGTAGTTTGGTATGTATACCAGGTTATCTGGCATACATAGTTACAATTTGGACCAGGGGTCTGGACACTCCAGCCACACTTTTGTAAAATTTTGACTACGGCAGATTTTTTCAAAAATTTAACAACTTCTAAACTATGAACTGGCTTAAAAATGGTAATAAAAATGACGAGAGATATATTTAGTTTAAAGGACTTTCCAAGGGTCTCGGAATAAAAGTTTTTGATTTTGACAATTCTAACTTTTTTTATAAATCATAGTGCTAAAAAAAAAGACTAGATAGGATTTTTTAATTCTTTGTCATTTACTTCCAAAAGTAGTGGGGAACAATATGATAATGCAGACAACCCTTCCTACCACACTTGAAATTGAGATACAATATTTTTATATTACTAAGACCTGCTTCAGGAAAATCGCCTGTAAAAATGTTCAGAGATCAGCTGCAATGGAGACGTTACGATAGATAGGGCCTGCCTGGCTGCGCATGAATGTGCGCTAACTACCACTTCGCATGAGTAGCGAGCCACCTTAAGAGCAGAGTAGATTAATTTCTTGGTTGGCAATTAGGAGAAACCATAAATCTGGGAAAATAAATGCAATCAAATGACTGAAGATGAAAATTAATGTCTTGGTTCAGAGAAATTCTACGGAAGACATAACAGTGAAGAAATCAATGATTTCTTTCCAAAAATTAGGAAAATATGAAACTCTTCATAATTCTCCCTCCGATTTACAAAAACCACACAACAAAAACCAATGAGAAATTAGATTTTAAGATAAGCATTTCGTTAAAGTTTAAGAGAATTTATAAATGGTGAAATTCAGAAAACATTTGGGTCATTTTTCAAAAGTTAATGTAAGGGAAATGATGTGCAATCTTAGGAAAAGTGAGGTCAGAAAACTGAAAAATTTGGCTGGATATAGGTAATATGTTCAAAATTTCAAGACTGAGTCTGACTGACACTTAGAATAGAAAATCGGTTGAAATTTGGCACCTTACCAAAATTTTCATTCAGCACACACTCAAAAAATGTCCCAAAATCATTGGTTACGTATTGGATATTTTTTGGAATTTTTTCTCTTGATTTCCAAAAATGGGGAAATTTTATAAAACTCTCTGTTAAACTTCCCCTTTTTTCAATGCAAATTCTTCCTATTCTAATTTCCCCATTCTTCTTTTTAAATTTCTCCTTCTTTGGTGAACTTCCCCAATCTTATCAATTTCCCTGTTTTTCTTTTAACCATTTCCCCATTTTGCCTACCATTTCCCCATTTTCTTTACCATTTCCCCATTTTGTCTAACATTTCTCCACTTTTCTTAGTATTTCCCCATTTTTCTTCTTATTTTGTGGCGTATTTCTGCAAAAATTTCCCTAAAATCTGTTCGCTGGCTATGCTACTGCATGGGGAGCCAGTACCACGGACTGTGTTTTCATTTTGGATACAGTCTTAAGCCATCAACAAGCTAAGAAAAAGCCTCTGTACATGTGTTTTATAGATTTTACCAAAGCATTTGACTACATAAACAGGAATGCTCTATATTTCAAACTGAGGCAGCAGAACATTGGAGGGAAAATGTTCAAAATTATTATAAGTATGTTTGACAAGGCAAAAGCTAGGGTTCACCAGAGTGAGAATACTAGTAATGCAATGACAGTCAATGTTGGGTCTTGCAAGGGGGAATTCTTAGTCCAAAGTTATTTAATGAATTTATGTCTGACCTTCCCCAGTATCTTGACAACTTCACTTTAACACACATATTGTATGCTGACGATATCGTACTTATTGCTGATTCTCCTAAGAGTCTACAGAATAGCATAAATTCAGTGCACAATTTCTGTAAAAAATGGTATCTTATAGTAAATGTCAGTAAAACCAAAGTGATGCAAATTGGCACCAAAACAGCTGACTCCTTTTGCAATGGCGAGTTTCAAATATCTGGGTCATATGCTAAAGTTACAAACGTAAAGTGCACAGCAAGATGACAGAATACCTGTCAGTGCAAGCTCATAAGGCACTTTTTGCCCTACAAAGTGATTCAAAGCAAGACACCTGCACCCAATTATATCTTTGCGAATGTTTGATACTTATGTTCTACCAATCCTTGAGTACAACAGTGAAATATGGAGTAGTGAAAAATCTGTATCTGAATTAGAAGTGCTGCAACTTGGCTATCTAAAACGTATGTTAGGCGTTAGAAAACAAACACCATCTCTGGCTGTTTATGGTGAAACTGGTAGATTTCCATTGTATGTTAGACAAAAAGTCAGAATGATCAATTATTGGATGATTAGAAAATACACCTAATGGTAGCCTGTTAAGGAGATGTCTATAAATTCAGAAAGATACTCATACGAACAGAGCTAATGAAACTAATTGGTTCAGTAAAATAATAAACATTTTAAGCACTTGTAACATTGAATATGAAACAAGTAACAATACTAACTTAGACATTGACAGCATATGTAGAACTGTAAAATCAAAACTTATGAAATCGAACAGGAACAATTATTCATATCGATGAATGATAGTACACAGCAACCAAAACTTAGAACAAATAAGCTTTTTAAAACTGACTGTAGATTAGAGCCATATCTCAGGCTGCGACAAAACCGCAAGGTGTTCAATGAGATTGCCAGATTCAGGACAAGTTCTCACAGTCTACAAATTGAAATAGGCAGACATCAAAAGCCAGCGATTCCTGCAGCAAATAGAATATGTGAAAAGTGTTCATTAAATGTGGTGGAGGATGAAATCCATTGCCTTGTTGTATGCCCTGCTAATGAATCGTTGCGTGAAAACCTGTTTTCAACAGCTGCTAAATTTATCAACAATTTTCTATCTTTGAATGACAGTGACAAGTTCACATCAATAATGAAAAGTAAGGAACCTGACCTAATAAATACTCTAGGGAAATTTTTACTTCAGGCTGATGTTTAAATTTAAAGCGACTTATCTCCTACGTCCACACGGTCACTTATGATACACAATCATGATAATTATGATAATTAGCACACAATGTACACTTTAAGAAATAAGCTATTTCTAACATAAAATGAACTATTATGTATATAGCTAATCTTGTATATGATAAATACTATTTTTATAAATCTTATTTAACTGTTTCCCATTACAAATGACATATGTATCAATTGTGATATTTATAGATGTCAATAAAATAATATATATACTATGCAATTATGATGACTGAATTGCCTTGCAGTCTTGACATCTATGCTATGACGAAACTGAGATTCGCCTTACAAAGTCTGTCACTTGAATTTATATACCTCATAGAGGGAGAGATTTTTGAGATGTCATCCAGGGATGTGTCATTGTCCTCTCAAGCATACACCCTGCATTTTTTTTTCTTTTAGGAAAATCTTGTTTTCCATTTCACAAAATATAAAGTATTTCATTTTTTTGGACGATTGGTATCTTAGCATTATTTTCAATATTTATTTAGATCTCTTGCTCATGGACTGATTATTGAGATAAATACAGTCAATTTTGGTGGGAATTCTTTATCGCATTGGCCACTGGTCTTCCCTGGGGTATTGACATTTTAGAAAGTGTTATCTTGTTTGACTTATAGATGGACAGATGAACAAGGCCTTAATAAAAATGCAAGAATGTGTGCATATTTATTTTTTAATTAAAAAAGGCTTGTATTATGTAGGTAGGCAGCTGTCAGCTTTAATAATAAACTAAGTAGGCCAACACACCTGCTCAAGAATATTTGAGTTCACAAGATTGAGCATTCTCACAATGTCAGAGGCTCTCACACTTCCTGGCTCAGGGAAGCTGTGACTGGTGAGAATGAAAATTGAGCCAATATATAACGCATGATAATCTGAAGTCAAATTGCACTATTGGCCTGGGTTAACAAAAGATATTTTTAATTAGAATAAAATTGTACAAAAATCATAAACTTTGTACAAATTAATAGAAAACAGAGATATGCTTTAAAGGAACTGAATTATTATCTGCTGCCAAAGGCTACTGAATGTTGGATGGTGAAAGCTTTGTGTAGGATGCTAGCACTGATTCTCATTTCATTAATATCAACAATATATTTTTCTGTGAACTTTGTAGGTGTGGCAAATTCTGTGTCAGAAAAAAAAGTAGATTATTAACTGAACTGGAAACCAGGCAAAATGTAAAGTAGATGTTCAATATCAGATAAAGATATTCCTTGTTGTACAAACAGTACAGTTATTGAGGGAAGAATCTCAAAGGTTCGCTATAAATGAATAACTTGTTGCCACTTTCAAAATCGGTGGTAAGTATAGCATATAATTTAGAGGTTTAATATGCTATTGAACGATTATAACATTCATATTCAGACTCCTTGAGTCCAAAAAACATATGATGAAATGCGTTGAATTCTTGAAGTATATTGCAATTTTTATCTTTTTCTGTGTCAGAAAATATGCTGAAGACCATGAATATAACTGGAAAAAAAGGAAATTTAAAGCTAATCCTGAGTATAACCCTTAGATGTTACTGCAACTAATTGTAACAGATAGGTTGGCAATCACAGGTTAAATCTCTAAAATTGATAATTTTGCTCAAAATTTTACCATTCGCGAGAGGAATTTGATGTAATTTATAGCATAAATATGCTATTTAGCAACATATTACATTCATATTCAGACTCCTGGGGTCTGAAAACATATGTTTCAACACTAAAGTTAACTCTCTAGCCCGATTACAGGCAAAGATATAAGTAAAACAAGTGAAAAGCAATGGCGATTTTGGACATTGTCCGACGCCTGACCTTCCCTCATTCAAACTCAAATAGAACATGTTTCAGGGCATTTGCCGGCCCGGAAATGGAATTTAGACAATATTTGCAACAATTTGGTACAAAGAAAGTGAGCTAAACAGGGGGGGGGGCGAACGGAATCCTGATTTTGGAGAGTCATGTGACGGACTAACTAGGGGAGCTGACGTTTGGCATTTTTTTGTCATATTGCTTTTCCTGTGTGAACGGTGACCTTTTGTCTGGATTGATAAGAGATCCTTACTAACCAGAAAACAAAAACATCCTGCAAACAATATCTTACATGTATCCACATCGAAAGATTTATGGAAATTCCCCATGGGCACATATAGCCCTGCGTAGCATGGGCCATGGGTCGTCCCACTCAGAATCTTGATATTTTGACATGGTATAGGGAGAATTGGTCTAGATTAAACAATTTTTATCCAAATTTGATTATGTTTTGGATTTTGGTAGCCTACATGTTTTACTACTGACGGCACTACTTTTCAAAGCATTTCCACAAAGACTGGCATGGTAAAAATTGATGTTAAACAGGAAATGTCAAAAAATAGTGAGAAACAGTGATCAGCCTCACTTTGATATGAGATGTCACCATTGTGACGTCACCAAAAGAACCTATGACATCATAAGTGTTTGTTATGACATCACTCTCTCTGGACCAATCAGGAGTGGCCATTTTCTCAATGTATAGGAATAAATTACCTTCTCAGGTTTAGAGGTGGATTTCATGCATATTACAGTCACCATCTTAAGATGCAATAAGGTGCAGTCAGTAGCAAAAAAGGTGAGTTTTCAGAATATATATAAAAAAATGTGTATAAAACACATGGATAAAGGATGAAAATGTATTTCTTCCAAACCATGCTCTTCAAATCTCATGATTTTCCAATGGGACAATTCATTGACCCCGGTCCCAGGTGTCTAGGGCTAGGGCAGAATCAATGATGTAGCAACATTGCGACAACATCACTCTGTTCGTCAAATGATGTATGGTAGAAATTATTTTGAAGCAACATCAAAGATATGATGTTAGAATCCAGTATGAGCCATTGTGGCAAAATGTTCAAAACATCGTGAAGCAATGTCAAGGGTTTCACGTTAGCTTCCGACATTGTAGCAATGTAGGGGAGACCGGGGTAAGTTGTGCCGCGGGGTAAGTTGTGCCGCCCACTGTTGGGGTTAAATGAAGAACTGGGCAAAGAAGGCAATGCCACCCATATATACCCACTTGGTCAACATCATCAGGCACCAAGAAAAAAAACTACCAAATATAATGGTATGAAAAGCTACACTAATAAATTCAATTTTGTTGCTGAAAACTTGAAGTGCCGAGGACTGACATTCTGGTTTCTCAGTCATTTGGTATTTGTAATAAGATGATGTCCCTCTGGTAGGATGGAGTTAAGAGGTATATCTAGACATTTCTGTTGTTAGATTTCATTTTGCATTGTTTGTTTATTTTTATTGGGGTGAGTTGTGCCAATGGTATGACATAGGAATTAATATTTTATTCATTTTTTTTTGTCTAAATTTTACGCAAGGCCTAAAAATGTTGTGAAATAACTTACTCTGAAAGGAACACTTGTTAAAAGAGTTATAACACCCTCTAAACAATAAATAATTCTGGTTTTTTCAGCATTTTTAATTTGTGTATAAAATGGCTCATAAATGTCTGATTAGTTTTATATAATATGTCAGTCATACGCTAAAAACATGACACAAATGATCTATCCGAAGAAACAGGTGAAATACAAGATTTTTTTGGAATAAATTAGGTGGCACAACTTACCCCGTCATGCGGCACAACTTACCCCGGCACCGGGGCAAGTTGTGCCACTTGACCTACTTTTTTCAAATGCCTGTCATGACCTTCCCGATGGTCGGACTGCCCTGAAACTTTGGTTGATTCTGGCCAACGTATTATATTTTAATGTCTGATTTTCAGATTGCATGATTAAGCTTTGGTTTTTCGGAAAATCAGCCTGACGAAAAAAATGGCACAACTTACCCCGGTCTCCCCTAGTAAAAAAGTCTCAATTTTGTGTTTCCGGTGAGCGTGGCAATGTCATTTCTACCATACATTTCTATGTGACCAATAGACCAGCCCTCCACCAATAAGCAATGTCGTGTTTATGTTGTGTGCCCCTTGGGTTGCAAGCAGTGTGTAGCCAGTACACAAGAAATAAAGTAGGTAACGAAATATCAATATTTACTGATTCTGGTCTCGACGGTACAGCATATGAGTCTGGCGAATGTTGCATCACAGTCGTACCAGGTCGCTGAAGTGCACAGGTCAGTGGCCACATATCCAGGGCTGCATTGTGCCGGAGCTCCCCGATAAATCGCTGGGCTGAAAATACAATGAAATATGATTAATCTCAGAATTACTGGTTTATTTAGAGAAACTCGTACTTTATTCGTCCATTCATAATGATATGAAAAACTTCAAGCGAGTTATGAGCACATTCACGCTCGCATTCATACAATCATATAGATATGTATTATGTGTCTCCTGTGATTATATATAGGATTTTATTTGACAGCGTAATATCATCGAGATACAGAAGAGAGAAAGAGAGTGAGAAAATTTTTATTTTTGTGAAATGGGTCACATGCTACTGTGGTCAGGAATCTCATGATGTTTCTTGGTTTTGAGGTCTATCAGTTAGGGCAACCATTTAGATGGTTTACAGTGGGTTTTGTACTGTTTCCTTCCTTCAAAGTCACAATTGTTATGTCAATAATGCAGATTTAGGGCATGTATGATAACCAATGGTTACCCCCTCCAAGAAACCATATTCCACTAATTATGTTATAGAGGAGGTTCTCAGCTATCATTTGGTCTATTGCAATTTGTTTTTGGTTACCCCCCTTTTTTTCATAAATCTTCTGGACTATAGCCCCCAGCCCTCTTGGGCTTAAAATTCACATTAAAATACAAATATAACAGAAGTGAGCAATACAAATTAAAACTAAAAGGAATAATTTGTAATAGATATAATATAAGTATATCAATATGTGTCGTATAAATCACAGAAATCTGGTATAAATAAACTAACTAGAAATCTTAAATAAGAAATATATGTACAACAAATATACAAAAGCGTGTGAATGAATGTGCTCAGAGTTACAGTTTCTGTTAATATTATGATGAACGGATGATTAAAATAAAATTTCATAAAACTTTCTGTAGTGAATCTTCTTCACTGTCCATTAGTGATGGAAATGGAAAATCTAAACATTATAGGGTATATATAATTTAGCCAGGTTCTTGTTTTGTTTTATTGTGAATGATACAGTGGCCTACAAATTATCTATCATGTATCATTGAAGTGATTTATTTCACACATTTACATGTACGTGTACTTAATGCAAATTAATAAATTTGGTTTTTATTAAATTAGATCTGAAAAATATGTCAAAATTCCTATTTTCTTCACCAAACTGTGCTCGCATTTTGAAATTCCAATGAAGCTGTCACAGTTGTGCAAAAGTCATCATGTTTCTATTTTCCGAAGTTCCTCGAAGTGACAAATTCTAAGAAACAAAGCTTTCTACCATTCAGATTAAAGATTATTTTCTTCTGAGAACAATATGGTATATTATTAATGAAATTTCTGTTTCAAACAATAGGCTAGATATTTCTATTATAAATTTTCTAACCACGGTTATGTAAAACATCACTTTCTGTAATGCTTGCACCAAACTCTAATAATATATATATTCTTTTATTGACATCTATTAATATCACAATTGATACATATGCCATTTGTAATGGGAAAAAGTTAAATAAAATATATAAAAATAGTATAAATTATATAAAAGATTAACTATATACATAAAATTGATTATACACATGTTATAAATAGCTAAAATCAAGTGAGCATATTGTTACAAACGTATACGAGTAATAGTACTTTTGGATAAAAAGAGCACTCAGCAAAAGATTAAAAGAAATACAAACTAGGTTCCAGCCACCCAAATAGTTATAAAATAAAGTTGATATCAAACACCAATTAATATAGACAACAGTCAATAAAATACACACACCACTTATACTGATCACTTACAACTCTGGTTGGTTAATGCACTTTTCAGCTTTTTTGGACAGAACTGAAATGCTCTTAAATGATGCTCACTTAAAGGCAATTGTGGAGTTTTACTCCAAATTTTCGGCATCAGGAGTCTACTAAAACATGTCAGGGGGAAAAAAAATTTTTTTGGGGGGGGGGTCACTGCATCTTTAAATAGGAAAAAATGCTATTTTTAGCTTAAAATCTGATAAATACACTAAAATAGAGGCTGAGGGATGAATTTTAATAGTAGAAATGCAAATAAGGTGTCAAATGAAAGAAGAGAAATAACACTATATGATCCTGGAGGAGCTTTTTTGAATTTTGGTCTGAGTATTTTTTTATTCCCATTAATGATGCCAAAAGTGGCTCAGTTTCAACCCAAACCCCATGGAACAGGCATTCAAATATAAAATTCAAAAAGCGCCTGCATCATCTTGTAGCACAGCTTCTCTGCTTTCATTTGACACCTCATTTGCATTTCTACCATTAAAACTCATCCCTCGGCCTTTTTTTGAAGTTTTTCTTCATATTTTAAGCTAAAAATAGCATTTTTACTATAAAAAAAATTGACATATTTTCTTGGAAGCATTATGCCGAAAATGTGGATGAAATACAGCAGCATTTGAAGGAATAGCAGTGTAGCCCTCAAAAAGCTCAAAAGTGCATTAACCAACCAGAGAAATAGCCATTCCAGCTTATTAAGAAAATTATGATTAATTATATATATAAGACATAAGCAAAAGACATGCAAGTTAACAAATTTATAGATTAATTAATAATGCTTGATATTTCATATTTGATCATTATTTACAAAACATGCATCAAATTACATACATTGTTGCTTTAATATTGATCGTATTGCTATACTGAATAGTTCATTTTATGTTAGAAATAGCTTATTTCTTAAAGTGTACATTATATGCTAATTGTCATTTATAATTATCATGATTGTGTATTATAAGTGACCGTGTGGATGCAGGAGATATGCTTTAAATTTAAACATCAGCCTGAAGTAAAAATTTCCCTAGAGTATTTAGTAGGTCAGGTCAGGTTCCTTACTTTCCATTATTGATGTCAACTTGTCACTGTCATTTAAAGACAAAAAAATGTTGATAAATTTAGCAGCTGTTGAAAACAGGTTTTCACGCAACGATTCATTAGCAGGGCATACAACAAGGCAATGGATTTCATCCTCCACCATATTTAATGAACACTTTCACATATTCTATTTGCTGCAGGAATCAATGGCTTTTGATGTCTGCCTATTTCAATTTGTAGACTGTGAGAACTTGTCCTGAATCTGGCAATCTTAGTTAACACCTTGCGGTTTTGTCGCAGCCTGAGATATGGCTCTAATCTACAGTCAGTTTTAAAGAGCTTATATGTTCTAAGTTTTGGTTGCTGTGTACTATCATTTATAGATATGAATAATTGTTCCTGTTCGATTTCATACAAGCAGTCGGAGCAGTCGGAGCAGTCGGAGCAGTCGCAGCAATGCTCCGGAGCAATTGGAGCAATCGGATAAGAATTAGAGTAGTGATCAGTTTTTTTTTTTTTTAAATAATCATACAATCATAAGGGAATTGATAGTCCTGTGTTATTTTCTTGAGCAGAGCTTACCAGGCTGTTCTGGGTCTAACGGTTGCTGAGTTATTGCCAAAACAAGTTGCACATATTTTTGCACATTAGAACTGTTCCAGAACGCTCATTTTCCCCCTACTGTTACTTGTTTCATATTCAATGTTACAAGTGCTTAAAATGTTTATCATTTTACTGAACCAATTAGTTTCATTAGCTCTGTTCGTATGCGTATCTTTCTGAATTTGTAGACATCTCCTTAACAGACTACCATCTGGTGCATTTTCTAATATCATCCAATAATTGATCATCCTAACTTTTTGTCTAACATGCAATGGGAATCTACCAGTTTCACCATAAACAGCCAGAGATGGTGTTTCTTTTCTTACCCCTAACATACGATTTAGACAGCCAAGTTGCAGAACTTCTAATTCAGATACAGGTTTTTCACTACTCCATATTTCACTGTTGTACTCAAGAATTGGTAGAACATAAGTATCAAAAATTCGCAAAGATATAATTGGGTCCATGTGTCCTAGGACTTGCTTTGAATCACTCTGTAGGGCAAAAAGTGCCTTATGAGCTTGACCCAGATATTTGAAAGTGTCCACTTTTTCTAGTTCCTCGCCATTGCAAAAGAAGGAGTCAGCTGTTTTGGTACCAATTTGCATCACTTTGGTTTTACTGACATTTACTATAAGATGCCATTTTTTACAGAAATTGTGCACTGAATTTATGCTATTCTGTAGACACTTAGGAGAATCAGCGATAAGTACAATATCGTCAGCATACAATATGTGTGTTAAAGTGAAGTTGTTCAATTTTATCCCATCTGATTTGTCAAGAAATTGGGGAAGGTCAGACATAAATTCATTAAATAACTTTGGACTAATAATGCAATTGTGCCACCTTAAGACCAGTGCCAGTGATGTAGTCAAGGCCAGGACATCCGAGACCGAGACCAAGGCATGCACCTCCGAGACTGAGGCAAGGCCGAGGACATCAAAACATAGCCCCGAGGCTGGTCCCAAGGCCTCCATCACTTGCCCAATGGCATCTGAGACTGAGCCAAGGCCGAGGCCATCAAAATATGGCCCTGAGGCCGGCCTCGGGGACGAGGCTGGCCTCGAGACCGCCAACACTGAATTCCGCAATTGATCTTACTGAAATTTTGCAGAGTGTCTGTTTTCAGGCATTGGAACAATATGATAAAGGTGCAGATGAATACACCGAATACACAAAATGTCTGACCATAGTCAATTTGCTTTCGCGTGCACTGCTTCTACCCTAACCCACTCTTGTGGGTGAAGGAAAAAAATATATTCCAAATACTTTCGGAGATATGGCAAAAAATCATTGCTGCCTAATAACTTGGCACTCGGTGTATGACAATTTTAGAGGGCAGACGATGTACATTGTACCCTAATTATGGTGGTATTTCAGAAGACTCAGGATCTCTTTACGAGTGGGAGACTGGGCGTACATCTCAAAATAGCTCTATACTCAATGGTTGCATCGGCCAATCGCAGCACAGATAGCATCTCAACTGATGATGTCACAATGTTTAGACATCGCCAAGGACATGACGTCACAATAGTAAGTAATGCAATGATATCATTCAACCATTGAGTAGGGGAGACCGGGGCTATTTGAAGCGCAGGGTTATTTGAATTTTCGCCCTCATTCCCTGGGGTTACATTTTTTACCAAGGTTTGACTTCTGGTAGATTATTCATTCATCAAGACATAACATCACTTCCAATATGAACCAAATTTCAAATCCTGTACTTCACTAGGCAGTAAAGTTGATTTTTATGCTCCAAAAGTAAATTTTTTTAGTTGAAATAAGTTTGACCTGTAGGCTATTTGAAATATGTAATGCAAGTTATTTGACTACAAGTTGGAAGCCTTTGGTATTATAAATCAACAGGAAGAGACTTTTTTGGTAAGCCTTTGGTTAAGGTGATATAATGGTTGACGTTAACCACATGGTGGGTTGGGGCTATTTGAAGCATTTTCTGTGGGGCTATTTGAAACACTGAAGCAATGCCATGCATAGTCTCATTATCAACAGCAAAGTAGATAATCGCTACTACATTGTATAGTTTGATCCTATTGGTGTTTTTCTTGCTGAAATAACGTACATCAGAAAAAAGGAATTGGAATGACTCCGAATGAGGGCCTGTTAAAAAATTCCAAGCTGCCCTTGAAGAGATCTTAATTGCTAAAATTGACAATTTTGAAAAGTAGCTCATGAGGGTCATATTCTTCAGGCAACTCTGAGTTATTATTGTATAAATAGAAAAGAGGAGAATCTTTGCACTGGTCATTTCAATAACAGAGTTATTTTCGGAAGGCATTTGCTGACATGGCAATAAAGCTGTCACAAATTCAAAAAGCGCAGGAAAGGGACAGCATCCACAAAGCCATTTCCCCTTTGACGTGTCTCCTTACTGAAGCTCTTTCTTCTCAGCATCACTGTTTGAATAATTTTATTACGTTTCATACTGTAAAACTATACTAAATATTTCCAAACATTTCCAAATTTTCTTTCATGCTTGAAGTGTTGCTTTTCATATTGTTTGGGTTAGATTCTTTAACACATCATTCCTAATGTGAAACCTAATTGCTTTCAAGGAATCAGTTGTTGTATTTTAAACAAAGTCTGATCATTAAATCTGATTTTTGCAAGTTTATTCTCGATGATTCAAATAACCCCATGTGGCTTTTCAATTAACCCTGGGGCCAGGGTTATTTGAAACACTTGTTCTCATGGTACTTTCCAGCTCATGGTGAGACCTTGTCAGTATTTTAGACAAAGCTGTTCCATGGAATGTTGAGGCAAATACTGTAGCTAGAACTTGCCAAAATTTCGTACCTGTATCTACTACCATAAGCTCAGCAGAACTGGACAAAAAATTGGCGCTTCAAATAGCCCCGGTCTCCCCTATACAAAAAACACCATTGAGTATTATGATAAGACCAAATGGGAATTGTAATGTTCTGATTCAACACGCCATTTTGTACATCATGCCGGAAGTGCCAGTTCGTTTATTGCCGCTTAGCAAATTTACAATAAACACAAATTGCTTAGAACAATGATAATTGCATCCTTTTGTTTGAATAAATTTTAAAAAGGTATGACTGAGTACAACAAAGTAAATTGTAAATTTATCATTGTGATATTGAATGATATGAAATATTAAATTTCAAAATTGTAATTGTTCTTGATAAAGTCCACATGTGAATTAAAAGTCTTTGTATTCACAAAATAAGTCTTTGTTGTTCTTCACTCAAGAATGAGAACCATTTTTTGAAGAGTCTTTGGATTGTGAACATGAGCATAACATGCGGAATATAAGATGAATCACATTTATCTTCGGGCATCAACAATTGACAATTTTTTTTTTACAAATGCAAATAATGCAAATATAAAGCATCATCATATATATTTGAATCAATTTTTTTTTATGCAACAGCAAATAAAACAAACTCAAAAGTATAAAACGCAATGCTGACCATTCGAGTATAACAATGTGCAAACTCTACACATCAGATCATTAACTCATCAGGCTAATTGTAAGTACTGAACATCAGATAACTACTTAGCATAACAAGTATGTACAATAACTAATACTGATTACTTTCATGAACTAAGTAAGGGGGACCATGTCCTTCATCCAACAAGGTTTGGAATGGTACGACCAGATCTTTCAGTTGGTCTTGGTGAAGCTGACAGGTGTCATATCGGATTGCACTCAGCAATTTAAAGGTACAAGCCATTGACATGCTATGTGTCAAAGGGTATGAAATATATTGAGAAGTTTTTACAGTTTACTATTTATTTATTTATTTAAACCCCCATCGAGTGGGGAACGAGTTATATACATATTTACAGGGTACAAAAGTACAGTATGTATATAAAAACAGCAACACAATAAGAACAAAATAGAGAGTCTGAAAATAACAGTTGGCAGCTCAATAATAAAAACAAAGGACTATATTTACTTAAAATGCTCTGGTCAAAAGTTTAGTTAAAAAATACTCATCAGACCATGGCTTCACGTAATTGTCATCAAAGACCAGTTGCCTAAGGCTATGTACAATGCCATTTTCTTCTTCACCATGACTAGAATAATAAAACTTTCCCTCTTTTGAAATAACATCAAAAGGTGACATACCAAAACTAACAATTTGATGTAAAAGGGTACCGTTAATCAGTTCACCAGTATTAATATAATGCGAGAGAAATTTACATTGAAGACTCAGTACCGGACTTTGTATTTTAGACAATCTATTATAGAAATTTAAGCATTAAATTAGTGTGATGACACCTTTTTCCTATACCTATTATATACCTATTATATTTTTAACAATCGTACCTTGAGTTGACATAACATCTTTCAAATTATCACTGCTCAAGGGTACACATTCTGTGCCATATAAAAGCGTTGGCATCCCAACAGATTTCCACAGATAACAGGGTAGGACATTCCACAAGATGATAGTTTGAATGACGATCTTCGACAAGCACTGATCCTATTATTTACATGGGCGTCATATTTACCATTACAATCGATAGTTACACAGAGAAGTTATATCTCATTGACAGCATCAATAATATCATTACCAATATACCATACTGGGTTACAATTCTTTTGACCAACAGCCATGACTTTAGACTTTTTGGCTCCAAATTTAAATCGCCAATCACATGCATAGTTAACACATATATTCATCAAATGCTGAAGACCAGCTGCAGTGGAACTTAATAGAGACACATCATCAGCGTAGGCGCAGGAATTCACTTTTTGATCAAAAATTCTGAGTCCAAAATTGGAGTCACTTAGCTCTAACATCAGGTCATTAAGGAAGAGATTGAATAAGCAGGGTGACAAAATACTTCCCTGTCTCATGCCTTTTGAAATTTGAAAAGAGCAACTCACATTAGTATTCCAGCGGACTACAGCAAATCATGTGTGATACCATTTATACAAAAATATCCATACATAATCAGGCAAAATGCCTTTCAATTTAAATAATAAACCACTGTGCCAGATAGTATCAAAGCACTTCTCCGCGTCTAAACTACAGAGATACACAGGTGACCCGCGGTTCTTATAATACGATATTGAGTCATTGACTAGACACGTAACAAAGGCTGTACCTTTACCTTCCTGGAATCCAAATTGTGTGTCATGGACAGGATAAGTTGGACACATAAGGAGTTCAGCACGTTTTGAAAACACAGAACTAATTGTTATTGGTCTATAATTGGCTACATTATTAGGATCTAACGTCGGCTTCTTCAGAATAGGGATAATAGTTCCCACTGTAAAGACTTTAGGAACAATAGAATATTTAAACATAAGAGAGAAAACATTAGCTAGAGTCTCACTTAACATATCACTCATACCATGATGAAGGTGTTCCACTGTTACACCATCACTGCCTGCTGAGACACCACTATTTAACATTCCCACTAGCTTGAGCACTTTATGTGGCATACCTTTACCTTGAAATTAGTCTCATTCAGTATTTGAGCTTTGGTTTCAATTGACTTGGAAATCTCAATCTGACGTTCAGTGCAGTCAGAACCATCATTAGACATAATTTGAGATTAATATAAGGCAAAATTCTCTGCATTCAAAGTGGAGTTTACTTTTGTACGCTGCATAAGTTTTAATTTATTCCAAAAATTCTTCAGATTTCCTCTCTGAAAAAGATGGTTGATGGTACTGAATTCACTAGATACAATATTATTCATATTAAATCGTGCAACTTTTCAAAACCTTTTCTTTAGATCTTTGTAAATATCAAAAACAACACCATCTCTCGGTCTTCCACATGACACCCATACAGACCACCAAAACCTCTTTCTATCTCTCAAGATACTCAGATCTGGGCACCAGGAATGGCTTCGGTTTCAGTGCTTTCCTTGGCACACATCCTGCTTCCTTGGTTGCTTCATGGATGACATGACTAATTTCACTGAAAGCACTGTCAACAGCAACTGATGCATCACATGCATTATGTACATTTGTTAAATCAGAGTCATTGATCATATTGTACAACTTTTCTTTAAGAATAGATCTATAATTGTCATTACGATGGTAATTCGACCAGTTAGCCTGAGCATAATAGGTATTATTCACATTATTATGGTCTTTGGTGCGGCTGGTGCTGCACTTCATAACAAACACACATCTAATAGGCAGATGATCACTGACATTGGAGTCTTGAAGTGGAACAATGGTACAGTCTCTCACGTTCTCTGCGTCTTTGTTGCAACAAAGTGCATGGTCGATCCAAGTGTAGACTCCCCTGGCATGGCAGAAGAAGGTGTCATAGACACTTTGAGGAAACTTAATATCCATAGCATGCATGTCATTAGCCAACACAAAATCGTACAACATAGCACTATGCCTTGAAAAACCAGGTTGTTTGAACCAATGTTTGTTAAGTGTCTTTTTCATGGGAAGCTGGGCATTGAAATCACCAACAATCTTAATGGGAGCATTTGCAGAATAAGTGTCCATCAAACCTTGCAGAACACCAAATGTTTCAACAAATTCAAATGTGCGACAATTGTCACCAGATTTGCAAAACGGCATAGATACACAGACTATAACTTGGATAATTTTACCAGACAAGTCCTTAAGAGCAATAGCCATAATTCTATTAGAATTTATAACAATTTCTGAAGACTTGATCAGTTTATGTTTCTTAACAATAATTGCCAGGCCACCGTATAGTTGGCCAGCATATCCTGAATCAACATCAAGCTGCTAGATTTGAAGTAATGATCAAAGTCAACATCATTATTAACATGTTCAGTGAGGCCTCTTAGGCACTGTTCTTCACTTGGCAAGAGCCAGGTCTCAGTTAAACACATGACATCACAGCTTACTAGTCTTTCTGCAACATAGGCAGCATATTGCTTAAAACCATGACAGTTAAAACTTTCACATATAAAAGAAACATCTTCATAGGAATCTTCACGAGTGGCATTAGTTTCGGCGATAGGAGTCAAACCGGTCGTTATGATAGGATTCGTATTCCCATTGGTCGGTTGATCTGGCGTTATGGCAGTCATCGTACTGGTCGTTCGTATACCAGTCGTTGGCATACCAGTCATTCCGTCTACGTTGGGGACGTTGAGGGAGTCTTGGCCACTCTTTGTCATATTCAGCTGACACGCACCATTCTTGTTGTTCATGGTTTTCTTTCCGTGCACAGGAGTTGGTTCGCCTTCCAGTGACATTAACCCTTCGAAATGGCACCCTTCTTTCGGATTTGGGGGGTCCTCGGTGCCTCGCAGAGGTACCAGTTCTCCAAGGTTGATGCTGTGCTTTCGGTCAAGTTTCGGATGAAAGGGACGGATCTTCAGACCTTTCGGCCACATTGGGGTGTCTTTGGAAAGCAATTGGGCACTCTGGGACTGGGGTACATCAATACGATATGACTTCTTGCCATTGTATATGGCAAGATGGGTCACATCCGATTCCAGCTTGAACTTCATGAGATCTAAGATGGTTGTAGATGGATTCTTTGGTGCAGTCTCCGTGAACATTTCCAATATACAGAGGACTCGTACGGTCGTCCTCTATATTGGCTGCCCTGAGTTTTGCATCACCTTTCTGTACCACAGGAGGGACGTCTTCACTAGGGTTACCTGCTGGACGTAGTCAAGGGGTGACACTCTTCTGATCAGCAGCGTTTCTTGATTTTGAGTCAGCACCATTCTTGGTTTTCTTTTCCTTCATTTTGCGGGAGTTTTCTTCCTCAGAATCAGAGCTCATCTCTGGGTCTGAACTGTCAACTATAACCGATGGGTGACTGGATTTGTGCAACTCACGGGGAGGCTGGACCGCTGCTTGTGTCCCTTTGGAGATGCCTTGGTTGCTGGCACTTGCATCTTTTTTCATATCATTGAGTTCATTTTCTAGTTTTCTGACTGTGTTCTTGAGTTTGATGACCATCTCGATGAGGCCAGCAAGGTCACCTGCTCTAAGTATCTCATCTTCAGTATCATCTTCAGCATCATCTTTATTTGAAGTAGTAGCTGTGGGAGATTTGACAAAGACTTTCTCAATATGTTTATGTAAAATTTTCTCCACAATGCAGGAACCCAGTGTTACAATATCACTGAGGACCGTGTGTTTCACTTTGTGATTTGTTAGAGTCTTATTTGCATAGTCAGAGAACTGTTCTTGGAAAACATCATTGAGCTTATTCCTCAAGCTGGATAGAGGTCCAATGTCACGAGATTCTAGGGCCTTAAGTACATCACCACGAGCGTAATTAAATATAAGGTCCCTTTTCTCAGTAAAGACAACTGGGAGGTCTTCATTGCTGACAGCATTCAGGTCAGATAAATCTTTTAGTTGGCAGACGTTTGTTTTGATAACTGACCCCTCTGAGTCACTCATTTTGTCAGGTCAAGAGTGAGTGATAATATGTGCACGTTCAAAACATTATGAAAAGCAGGCAAATTATTATCTCACAGGCCATTATTACTATTATCTCACAGGCCAGGATACCTCTACCGAGTCTGGAGCACCCTCTTTGCGTGACTTAGGGGTGGTTTAGAGTAGAATTATCAGTTGGGAAACACTTCAAAGTTCGTTTTTGTTGATCATCAGGACTGGAACAAGATTGAAGATGTTCACAGGAGCAAGATTGAAGATGGCTTTGCTTTTATATTAATAGATTGTTGATTATGATTTTAGACAACAAAATTATTATGATTTTAGTTCAGGCACTTCAGCAGATTCCCTGGGTGATTTTAGATAAGAACTCAATTCAATCAGTGTAGTATGATTGATAATTTTAACTGTTTCCTGCTTGACAACTGCAGTTTACTTTAATTTGTGTTATCCATTGTGTTCCTCTGTAAATTGGTTTACAGCTGGTATCAAAGTGCATCGCTGTAAGCTCAAACAAGTCACTACCAACTTTACTCCATGGTTTGGACGGTAACGGGTGAATGATCATGAGCTCCTTTAGCTGCTTGTTCCTGTGTGTCAAACACACTGCACATTTTGACACAATGTCTTCAATTTGAGCATTCATGAAAATGTGTGCGTTTTAAATTTTGCTGGGTTTACATAACAAACTGGCGGTTAAATGATATTCACAGATCTATGTGAATTTCTTGTTGTTGATATTCAAGGCTTAGGTTCAAATTATGTTAGATATGTTTTGGTCTACAGACAACCTGATATTGATATTGAAAATTCTCTGCAATTGTTCAAGATTATTTATGACTATCTGGTTATGATCATAGGCGATTTCAATTTGCCGGACATTTGTTGGAACGAGTTAACAGCCCGGTCTAGAATTTCACATGAATTCCTAACTTACTGCTTCAGACTTGGAGCAGAATAGTATATTGACTTCCCAACCCGTTGGGAAAACCTGCTAGACTTAGTTTTCAGCAGCCAGAGAGGTCTTGAAAGCAAAGTTACTCCTGAACCACCATTTGCCAATAGCGATCACATGTCCCTGTTGTGTCATTTGACCCCTGATCAGAAAATTCTGGAAAACCATTTTGCTAAGCCTTGCTTCAGAAAAGCGGACTGCAATCTAATCAAAGCATTTCTGATTGCATTGAACTGGGATGAAATTTTTTCGTGTACGTCTGCTAAATCTCCACCCAAGTATGTAATCAGATCCTATGATAGTCAGTCCTTACCTTTACCTAGAGTAAAGCATGGCAGTACCGTTGAAAGAATCAAAACTTATAAATACCTTGGACTAGTAATAGATGACAGACTTTCGTGGCAACATCACATTGAGTATATTTGTAAAAAGTTGAGACCTAGAATGTACTGTCTTCGAAAAATGAGCAAATTTAATGTCAGCAACACCATTTTGAAAATGTTTTATGACTCAGTAATATCAGGTGTGTGGATGTATTGTCTGACCGCGTGGGGTGGAAACAGTATGAAGGTGGACAGGAAGAACATTACATCATTCATTAAACAGGCAGCTAGAGTTATAGGGGTCGACTTATCATCATTTGACACTGTTAATGAGACTTCAGTCGGAAAAAAGTTCAACAAAATTTGGAGAGACTGCACACACCCATTACACGAAACGTTCACAATTCATTGATATGGTTAAATTTGTACGTGTATTTTCTTTTTTGGCAATTTTTGTTCAAGCAGAGTGATGTGAGAATCCAATTATCCTTTTTTTAGGATTCAATGAAGTTGACTTGACTTGACTTGACTTGATGAATTTGCCAAACAGAGTATAAAATATAGATTACCATTACAATAATATGACATGACTGAATTAATTAAACAAAAAATGTTCACTCACGGTTTCATTGGTTTTAAATTATATGTCAAAAACTATGAAACAAATTGTAATAATGATAACTGTTATATTTGTTCTCAAAATATGATATAATTACTTCGCTAAAATTTAGAGAATATCTTCAAATATTTTTTGTTTTCTTATCAAAAGGAAGTCTATATTTTTCTTGAAAGTAATAAGTACACATGGCTACCCTCTACGGTCACTTTGTGAAAATGTTTTTTTTTCTTTTGTCTTTTCATGTCTCTCCTTTTATCCTACTTCTTTTTCTGTATATTGTAATTAAGAACCACATCATGTTTAAGGTCTAATTAATTAATTTATGTAGATTTCAATGGTGGTCCCTCAATAGCGGCTCCAGGGAGCCTTAGAGGGGTCGCCAATGTTCTTATTAAATGTAAATAATAAGACAAATAAATTATTTTGAATCTTGAATTTTGAATCTTAATGATTATTGGCTTGCTCTTAAAATATCTTGAATAGGCTACTGTAGTATACAGTTTTGTACCATTTGTAACCCTAAAAGACAGAAAAAATGTTCCATGGTTTAATGGCAAATTGAAGAACCTGAGCGTACTGTCGATTAAAAAACGCAAATGGCATAAATATGTTCAGTCTAAAAATATGATGACTCACTTTGAATACAAAAGGTCAGAAAATTATTTTAAAAGTGAATTTCTGAAAGCCAAGTGCAATTATGAAAAAATAATTTTCTCTGAAAAAAGCAATTCAAATAAATGTTATGGGTATGTTAAAAGCCAGACCAAGATGAAAACTGTTATTCCGAGTATTAAAAGGTCTGATGGCTCGCTAGCTACATCGGATCAGAAGAAAGCTAATGAATTTTCTGCTTTATATTTCTCTTCAGTATTTGTTGGAGATAATAACATACTGCCTAGTTTATTAATTAACCATTTCAGTTGTGACATCAGAGAGATGATAAAAATTGTATTGAAGCTAAAACCAAACTCTTCTCCTGGTCCAGATGGGTTCACTGCCAGTTTTATTAAAAATATACTTGCAAATATAGCTGTTGGGTGGTGTAGTGGTTAAGTTTCCCGCCTGCTCCGCTGAAGGTCTTTGCCTGCATGGGTTCGACTCCCGGTTGGGGAACCCGAAATTTTCAGTGCACCTTTATGAGCAAAATCCCAGCTGGATGTCGTTCGGATGAGACGTTAAATTGGCGGCCCCTTGTATCAGTGTCTGTGCTGGGCAAGTAAAAGATCCCTCACATGGGGTAAATGTGTAACATGTTGAGGACTCCTGCTCTCTCTCTCATCTCATCAATCAACCCTCGTGAGCGCCCAGAACTGGGCTTAGAGGGCTGCACTTACCATATCTATCTATCTATCTATCTATGATCTATTATGTAAAGTTTATAATAAGTCATTGACCGACTGCACTGTACCTACTGATTGGAAGGTTGCACATATAATTCCCATCTTTAAAAAGGGTGACCCACAAGAAACTTGTCAGTATAGACCAGTCAGTCTTACTTCTGTTTTTTGTAAAATTCAGGAAAGAATTATTAGACCCCAACTTTTGGAGTTTATGTACAGTAATAATTTAATACCAAAAGACTCACATGGCTTTATTCCTAAAAAGTCAACAGTGACTAATTTATTAGAATGCATCCATGGACAAGTGGACTTTACACTTTGATAGAAAGTTAAATACAGATATTGTCTATTTAGATTATTCGAAATGTTTCGATACTGTATGTCATAGTAAGATGTTGTTCAAATTGTCGAAATACGGTTTTTCTGGGACAGCTCATGAATCGATGTGCAACTTTCTCATAGACAGGTTACAGTTTGTTAAAATTAATAATTCCTTGTCATCAAGTGCCAATGTAATATCTGGTGTGCCACAAGGGACGGTACTCGGCCCCTTATTATTTATCCTATATTCAGCAGATTTACCAAATGTTGTATATCATTATAACCTTAGCATGTACGTGGATGACACGAAAGTCTTTAAAGCCGTAAAAAGTAGGGCTGATTGTCAACTCTTGCAGGAAAATTTAAATGGAATTTTTGAATGGGCCAATAAGTGGCAAATGAAATTGAACCCTGATAAGACGAAACATCTATGTATTGGGACCTCTTTTTGTGATTACTCGTTAAATGGAAATTAAATTGAAAAAGTTGATTCGATCAAGGATGTGGGTGTTACAATTCAGTCAGACTTAAAAGTTACTAAACATTGTTCATCTGTTATCAAAAAAGGTTATTTTATCATTAGAAATATCTTCTAGTACTGTATAAGAGATGTGTTCGTCCTATTCTGGAACACACTAGTCAAGTCTGGTCACCAATACTGAAAGGTAATATTGATAAAATCGAAAGAGTGCAGAAATATTTTACAAGAAGATTATTGTATTCTCAAAATTTGCAATATTCGGATAGGCAGGAAATATGTAAAATGAATACTCTAGAAGAAAGAAAGCTTAGAACTGATCTTATTTTATTCCAAAAATTAATTTATGAGGTTACTATAATAGATGTAAAAGATTCTTATAAATTTAACAATAGGCATAGAGGTCATAACAGAAATGTATATACAAATTTTTGTCGCACGAAAAGAAGAAAAATGTTTTGGATAAATATAATTGTTAATAGTTGGAACTATCTTGACCATGAAATTGTTAATAGTAATTCTGTAAGTTGTTTTAAGAAGAAAATTGGCTTGTATCATTTCCCAGGTAGGGGGAGCTACTATTGTTAATTCTAACACTTGCCCCCTTATGATTTTATTTTTGTACATGTTCTTATGTATAAACAATTATTATTAAACAATTAGTATTATTATATTCTCGATGATCATGCAAAATGCTCTTAAAAGTGAATTTTTCTTTCCTAACTTACACGCTCTCGCAATTGCCGTAGTTTATGCTTCCCTGGACTTCAGCAAGACCAACAGCGAAGATCATCATCAGAAACCTCATGTCTGTTGCTTCTTGTGTCATCAACGAGACTGAAGAAATCACTTTATCATTTACGACATATTAAGAATGACAGGCCTATTCATATATAGAATTATAAGTAAACTTTGGACAAGGAATGTTTTATTATCATGACCCTGGATCAACTAAAGTGTAAACTTTTTTTTAAAGATGGTGACTGGATAATATTATTGATTCAAATTAGTCCTTGACTTTGAAATCAGTTTCGTTTTTTATTTTTACACTGGCAAGAGTCAGGGGCAGATCCAGACATGCACGGTAAATCTAGTGCGGGATGGTAGGGGCAGAATCTTTCGGCATTCATGGGCCTGAATCATTGTATAATTTCTTCAAACTTGAAAATTAGTACACACCTCAGAATAGGTTGCAAATTGGGCTGTAGCGATTCATATCATCATGAAATAATTTAAACAAGGGGGTTTTATTATGCGTTAACATCACAGCCTTTCCCTGGAATAAAAATAAATTGGATATCAGGCAGATTTGATCCAGGGGAAATAAAGTATAAATGGCAGATTGCATAAATGAGTACACACCTTGTGGTATATTTGTCGAAAAGTGATCGATTCTTGTTGCTATTGTCAATTTAATGTCACAGAGATTCAAGACAGACACCATCTAGATAGTACGATCAAATATATATGAAATTAAATCAAATGTTTCTTTTACATTTAACGCTCTTCCATATATTGTTGATGTTCCTTAAAATATGCATTCAAAACTGTCTCTTCTCAAAAATATGTGTTGTTCTCATTATCAGTTGACGTTGCTGTTACAGATGTAGCAAACAGCCTTATAACACACTCTATTCTGTGATTGAAGAAAAAAGCCTTTTCTATTTTTTGCCGAAACGTTTTTCTGGCAGGTTAATGGTGTTTTTTTAATTCTCTAGGGAGATCATTCCAGGTTTTTCTTATCTTATATACAATAAGGTTCTTCTCAAATTCACTTCGGATACTGCCAGACCGTGTCAGATGATGATGAACTTCTGAATTAATTTGAAACTTTGATCTTATTGTTTCTGGAAGAGATTGGTTGATAACTTTATAGTATACTAGACAGCATTTCATTTTGTAATGTTCACGTACTGGTAGAATGTTGCTACCATAAATAAATTCGCAGTATGACTATTATACTTGGTTTTACATATCGATGGTGAAAGTGCAAAACCTCGTATGTCAAAATTTTGCTATTTTTAGATTTTGGGTGCAATGATTATTTTAATATCCAATACACGTTGTCAATTGGTTTCCTTGCCAGTTTGCTATTTTTGGAAGCTGTAACACACTGGTAACAGAATGATTTCACCAAACCTTGTATGTCGATTTGTTCCAAAAATTGAAAGTGCAAAACCTCGTAACTCAAATCAGAACTTTGAAGCACATATTGTGGGATATTTCAACTTTTTTTGAAAATCAATTACTGTGTTACTTTTTTATGACTCCCAGCAAGTTTCCTGATTAAAAAAAATTTTCCTCCCTATATTTGTTTTGGTGATGTAGGCTATTGAAATAGAGAGTGCAAAAAAAAAAAAAAAAATTGTCATTTTCCTCATTCTTGCCATTGTAGCCACTCAATAAAATTTGTTATTGCAATCCGTGATAGGCAAATTATAATTTTCACTGTATATACATAGATTGAAAGTATATTCAATGCTGCAAGTTGCTTTAAAGTGTGATAAATGATCGAGTTACAAGGTTTTGCACGGGTAGAAAGTGAAAGTGCAAAACCTCGTAAGTCGACACTTTCAATCACATCTGATCGTAACATCAATGCAAGGGGTAAACGACCTCTGACAAAAAATATTATACAACAGGGTGTCAATTTCTATGTATCTGGTTGGCCATAACTCACATATTAATGAACATTGCCATGAAAAAAGACACTTGACATTTTTTTTCTATTTCTGAAAAACAGCTTTTTTTGACATACGAGGTTTTGCACTTTCACCATCGATATGATTCGTACTGCTTTCTTTTGTAGTTTACTGCAATTTCAATAAGTATGAGTTTCTGCAGTAGGCCAGTGAAACGTGGCTAATGTACTTCATGTGATTGGTTGAGAGACTGAATTTCGTACTATAAAGCTAATTTGAATACCACAAAACGTATAACAAGTCCAGTGGACGTGTTTGGTGGTGGCTAATCTTATGTACAAACCTGTTCACTGGAGCAGAATGTTGCGTTTTTCTCAGTTAAACATACAGATTTACAGGACGATTCATTGCTTATTGACCAATCAGACAAGCTTAAAATGCTACGTAGATAGTGAAAAAACTGTCCATAGAAACTCATACTAAATGAATCTGCAGTAATCATGCGATCAATATGCAAAATGAAAGAGTCCCTCCAGCTTACAAGACCATATGTAAGGTGTGGAGATATTACAAGACCATATGTAAGGTGTGGAGATATAAGGGAATGGTATATGGTTTTGAGTACAACACAAGGGAGTTCATAATGGCTACCACCTTAGAGATAGAATCACATTTATTGCTGATATGGGTTTCGATTGCAAAGTATCAGAAATAGTGACACCCAGAAATTTACAGCGTTCAACCTTCTCTAATTCAACCCCATTAATTTTGAAGTTGACATGAGGTAAACTTGTTCTTTTCGCTGTTCCAAATTGCATAAATTTGGTTTTGCTTTCGTTTTCAGACAATTTGTTGCTGTTTAACCAATCACAGACTTTCGTCATTTCATTTTCAATCTTTCTATTTGGATTATTAGTTTTTTTTGTATCAAAAAACAATACTGATATCATCTGTGAAAAGTATAAATTTCCCCATTGGTGATGAATTGATGATGTCATTAATCTATATATAATTGACCTTGCATGGCAACAGGGCCAAAAAAGTCAAGCAGCTATGTTGCCATTCTATGTTCCCATCTTCAGTTTAGAAACCCTGCTTTGCCTGCCATTCTCACAAACTATTCCCCTAATTGGTTCCAAGGGGTCTGATTTTTCAATTTAAATGCTCAAACCACCAACAGCTCACAATGAAGTCCCTAGCAACCATCCAAACATTTCACATTCCTTCATTGTTGGTTGGTTGTTGGTTCTCCCTGGACTCCCAAGAGGGAGGGGGACCTGTGAATGTTTGCCAATGGGTTTGAATGTTTGCCAATGGGTGTAAATGTTTGCCAATGGGTGTAAATGTTTGCCAATGGGTGTAAATGTTTGCAAATGGCTGTAAATGTTTGCTGAAAGGTGTAAATGTTTGCCAATGGGAGTAAATGTTTGCCGCTGGGAGTAACTGCTTGCCAATGGGTGTAACTGTTTGCCGATGGGTGTAAATGTTTGCCAATGGGTGTAAATGTTTGCGGATGGGTGTAAATGTTTGCCGATGGTGTAAAAGTTTGCCAATGGGTGTAAATGTTTGCCGATGGGTGTAAAAGTTTGCCGATGGGTGTAAATGTTTGCCGATGGGTGTAAATGTTTGCCGATGGCTGCAAATGTTTGCCGATTGGTGTAAATGTTGGCCGATTGGTGTAAATGTTGACCGATTGGTGTAAATGTTGGCCAATTGGTGTAAATGTTTGCCAATGGGGTAAATGTTTGCCGCTGGGAGTAACTGCTTGCCAATGGGTGTAAATGTTTGCCAATGGGTGTAAATGTTTGCAAATGGCTGTAAATGTTTGCTGAAAGGTGTAAATGTTTGCCAATGGGAGTAAATGTTTGCCGCTGGGAGTAACTGCTTGCCAATGGGTGTAACTGTTTGCCGATGGGTGTAAATGTTTGCCAATGGGTGTAAATGTTTGCGGATGGGTGTAAATGTTTGCCGATGGGTGTAAAAGTTTGCCAATGGGTGTAAATGTTTGCCGATGGGTGTAAAAGTTTGCCGATGGGTGTAAATGTTTGCCGATGGGTGTAAATGTTTGCCGATGGCTGCAAATGTTTGCCGATTGGTGTAAATGTTGGCCGATTGGTGTAAATGTTGACCGATTGGTGTAAATGTTGGCCAATTGGTGTAAATGTTTGCCAATGGGGTAAATGTTTGCCGCTGGGAGTAACTGCTTGCCAATGGGTGTAAATGTTTGCCGATGGGTGTAAATGTTTGCCGATGGGTGTAAAAGTTTGCCAATGGGTGTAAATGTTTGCCGATGGGTGTAAATGTTTGCCAATGGGTGTAAATGTTTGCCGATGGGTGTAAATGTTTGCCGATGGCTGCAAATGTTTGCCGATTGGTGTAAATGTTGGCCGATTGGTGTAAATGTTGACCGATTGGTGTAAATGTTGGCCAATTGGTGTAAATGTTTGCCAATGGGGTTAATGTTTGCCGCTGGGAGTAACTGCTTGCCAATGGGTGTAAATGTTTGCCAATGGGTGTAAATGTTTGCCGATGGGTGTAAATGTTTGCCAATGGGTGTAAATGTTTGCCGATGGGTGTAAATGTTTGCCGATTGGTGTAAATGTTTGCCGATGGGTGTAAGTTTGCCAATGGGTGTAAATGTTTGCCGTTGGGTGTAAATGTTTGCCGATGGGTGTAAATGTTTGCCAATGGGTGTGCATGTTTGCCGATGGGTGTGAATGTTTGCCAATGGGTGTGAATGTTTGCCAATGGGTGTAAATGTTATGCCAAAGTGTGTAAATGTTTGCCGATGGGTGTCAATGTCTGCCAATTGTTGTAAATGTTTGCCGATGGGTGTAAATGTTTGCCGATGGGTGTAAATGTTCGCAAATGGCTGTAAATGTTTGCCGATGGGTGTAAATGTTTGCCAATGGGTGTAAATGTTTGCCGATGGGTGTAAATGTTTGCCGATGGGTGTAAATGTTTGCCGATGGGTGTAAATGTTTACCGATGGGTGTAACTGTTTGCCGATGGGTGTAAATGTTTGCCGATGGGTGTAACAGTTTGCCGATGGGTGTCAGTTTGCCAATGGGTGTAAATGTTTGCCGATGGGTGTAAATGTTTGCTGATGGGTGTAAATGTTTGCCAATGGGTGTGAATGTTTGCCGATGGGTGTAGATGTTTGCCAAAGGTGTAAATGTTTGCCAATGGGTGTAAATGTTTGCCTATTGGTGTAAATGTTTGCCAATGGGTGTAAATGTTTGCCGATGGGTGTAAATGTCTGCCAATGGCTGTAAATGTTTGCCGATGGGTGTAAATGTTTGCCGATGGGTGTAAATGTTCGCAAATGGCTGTAAATGTTTGCCGATGGGTGTGAATGTTTGCCAATGGATGTAAATATTTGCCGATGGGTGTAAATGTTTGCGGATTAGTGTAAATGTTTGCCAATGGGTGTAAATGTTTGCCGATGGGTGTAAATGTTTGTCTATGGGTGTAAATGTTTGCCGATGGGTGTAAATTTGCCGATGGGTGTGAATATTTGCCGATGGGTGTAAATGTTTGCCAATGGCTGTAACTGTTTGCCAATGGGTGTAAATGTTTGCCTATTGGTGTAAATGTTTGCCAATGGGTGTAAATGTTTGCTGATGGGTGTAAATGTTTACCAATGGGTGTAAATGTTTGCCAATGGGTGTAAATGTTTGCCAATGGCTGTAAATGTTTGCCGATGGGTGTAGATGTTTGCCAATGGGTGTAACTGTTGGCCAATGGGTGTAAATGTTTGCCGATGGGTGTAAATGTTTGCTGATGGGTGTAAATGTTTGCCGGTGGGTGTAAATGTTGGACAAAGGGTGTAAATGTTTGCCGATGGATGTAAATGTTTCCCGATGGATGTAAATGTTTCCCGATGGGTGTAAATGTTTGCCATTGAGTGTAAATTTTTGCCGATGGGTGTAAATGTTTGACAATGGCTGTAAATGTTTGCCAATGGGTGTGAATATCTGCCAGTGGCTGTGAATGTTTGGCGATGGGTGTAAATGTTTGCCAATGGGTGTAAATGTTTGCCAATATTGGATTATGTCTGAACCGCACAGTGTCAAGATCAAATGTTACAATTACAATTTGGACATTTATTGTCTCAAATTTATGATTCAAACACAAATCCACCTTTCAAGTGTCACCTTCCAATGTGTTCCACTTCTTCTAATACACTTGCATACTCACATTTTCACATGAACAACATAATGCCCCAGAGTCCTAGCCACACTTCAGTTATGGGGTAGGGTTGTCAACTTATGCTATCAAGCCATAACTTATGCCTTGGCTCTCAAAACTCCCGTTCGTAGAACGGGTATAATGCTAGTATATATAATGAACAGCAAGGATCGAAGGATGGACCCTTGTGGAACGCCACAAGACAAATGTTTTCTACTTGATGATACATTATTTACTACGGTATACTGTTGTCTGTCTTTTAGGTAGCTTGAGAACCAAAGATGTGGATTACCCCTAGTGCCATGGTGTTCTAATTTCTCTCGCAAAATAGAATGGTTCAAGGTATCGAAGGCCTTAATAAGGTCAAGAAAAATACCTATATGTTTGTCTTTTAACATCTCTACTATTGTGTTTTGTAACTCTAATATGGCAAGTTCAGTTGAGTGTTTGTTTCAAAAGCCAAATTGGTAAGGTGATAAAAACTTATGTTCGTTCAGGAAGTTTGACAACCTACTGTGTACTATTCTTTCAAAAATTTTGGAGAAAGCTGGGAGAATTGATGTTGGTCTATAGTTGCTTACTAAATACAAGGATATTTTTTTATAAATTGGCTTGACCTTCGCGATTTTCATCTTATCTGGAAAGACTCCTTGACTAAATGAAAGATTGATGATATGAGTCAATGGCTCTATGATATGTGCATGTGTTTGTCTCATGAGTTTTGGTGAGATATCATCCCATCCTGTGGATGTCTTTGGCTTCAGACTACTTATAATCAGAGTGACTTCAGCTTGCGTACAAGGGTTGAAAAATAGACTGGAATGACTGTTATTGGGCTCAAGCCAGTGTTGGGGAGGATGTTTACAACTTGGTATATTACTTGCAAGATCTTCACCTATTTTTACAAAGTATGAATTAAAGCTTTCTGACACAATATGATTATTATCTACTTGCTGCCCAGTGCCCATTGATTTGAAAGTATCCAACTTTGTAAGATCTTGTTGGAAATCAAAATAAATTGCAAAATTACAAATTACAAGTATAGAACTTCATCCATTTTATGGTTTCTGAAACCCAGAATGACTTCATTGGACATGATGGTAAATTTGCCATAAATGTTATGATGCAACAATAATGTGCACCATGTGTATATCTATATCTTGTAATAATTGCTACACGGATCTGAAAATGATTTGCACTAAGGATTGAGGTTGTGGCATATTGATTTTGTATGGAATTTGATTGAAGATTGAAGTGCTAGGATTTATCTAGATTTTTGTCAGCATAATATTCTATTTGTTGTGATGCCGAAATTGTCAGAACAATACAGGATGGTGATCAATGACTTAAATTCCTTTTCAACTTCGGCAACGAATATTGCCATTGGGTATTCTAGTTACTATGGCAAATTTTTGTCCATCCGGCAGGCGGAAGGGTGGGCGGGTGGGTGTACTGCGTCACACAATGTGCATTGGCCTCTGTGCCAAAACTGTTACACCTATACATATGAACTTTGGCACATGGATGGGTGTTAGTGTGTTCCAAAAAAATGAACGTCTTTAATTCATTGGGGCTAACCTCTAAATATGTTCTATAGTCCCTCTCTGACCCTCATGTAAAATTTCAGCTCATTTGAAGGTGTTTTAGATGTTGCTTAAGAGCTCCAAAGACAGATTGGGGTTTAACATTGAATTATCATCCGAAAATGGCTATTTTAGCTAATAGCTCATAAATTATCAGTTTCAGTCTACCTAAACACATAAATAGTTGATGCAAAGATGTATAAATTATTCTGTACACTGTGGTACCAATTTCATATTTGTAACTTGCTTAGGTATTGAGAAAATCTAAATGTTTTTAAGTCTATTTTAGATACCTATTATTTTTTACATCTTCTTAGTTAAGTGATCTGAGTGTCCTCTCCAGCTAAGATTTTCATTCAATATTATTCCCAAGTAGTTGAATGTTTTAACAAATTCGATTTCCTGTCAATTTATTTGGATATTTGGGGTTTCTATTTTTCGCTGGTGAGTGTGGAATAGCATTGCTTTAGTTTTTTTTTAACAATTTAATGTCTAGCCAGCTACTAACCTTCTTCTCTTGATCAATAGCTTCTTTGTCTGGCAAAAGGTTTTTCTCGGCTGTTTCTGCATGCTGCAGTTTGGTTTTGACATGTCCTGAACTTACTGGAGCATCATTGGTAAGCTAATAATTATCCCCCATGCTATGCTATGGGGGATTGTACTTTTAGTATCCATGCATGGCATCCATCAAATATCTCAAACACCACACCATGCACAATGCTCATCCTTTCCCAACATTCAAAGACCCCCCTAAACTTGTCAAATCTGACCATAAATCAATAAATATCATGACCATTTCCACATCCCAAATACTTTTTGCTGTGCTTTTGGTCTGCAGCCATGTTATTTTTAAAAGCAAACTCCACCCCCAGGTGTCTCCACATCCTTACATGTATGCACAATTGTGGCCCTGGTGGAAATATTTGGCATAACTAAATTGGAATTCTGGTGGGTATAGGTAAATGTGTAGGGCATGGGGGATATGGAGGCAGTATACCTGCTCTTGTTTATGTTGTCATTTTGACATATGATACAGACAATCAAAGCCAACACAAGTCTAGTTTAATAATAAATAATATTTACAAATATGTAATATAAAATGTATCACTTTTTAAGATGGGTCATCACAATAATTGCCATATTTGACATAATGACGATATCACACGTTAGTTAGGTAAGAAACTTAGGGAGAGCCCCAAGAAAATAAATTGGTCAAAAAACAATTATCATCCAAAATATGAAGCGTTAAACATGAAGTTACGATTTTTACTCATTTTAAAGGCAGAAGGTTTATAATATTGCCGCCTCAAATCGGCGATCAATTTTGCCTGGTTTTTTTGTCCTTGTTTTGTAAATCGCAACTAGAAAGTATATATACAGATTACAAAAGTGATACTATTATTGACGCCAACTATTTTCTGTGTCAGGTAAAGCAAATTTCGTCCAGATATCTGCATTTCTGGCGCCACAGAATTTTTTTCACATGGATGACACATAAATGTAACTCAATGCTTGAACTTTGTCTAACTTGAGCCAAAGCAATTATCAGAGTGCATTTCGAAAATGAAACAACACAGCGTTACATGATCAACATCAGAGACTGTTCAGAATTTATGACTGGGGTTTCGTACATATATTTATTACCCCCCCCCCACATACAGAGCAAAATACAAAAATAAATACTATTAGGCCTATACTTGTGCCCATGGACAGTCACGTGTACACACACTTTTGGGAAATAGAGTATAAACTGAGTGTATGCGCGTTTTGTGAAATTTTGGTTTTGATAAAATTTCTTACCCCCTTACAAATGTTGTCAAAAATTACTACCCCAGCCTTGAGACAGGTGTGAAAAGTTAGCAACCCCGAAGGGAAACTCCCCCCCCCCAGTCATAAATTCTGAACAGTCCCTTATCAATATGAAATTTCTGGAAATCATTAAATTTTTTCTCAGTCACGTAGTACTGTAATTACTTGCTGCATTAGACAGGCAGTTTCAGTTTGTACTGTCAACATAATGAAATGACTTATCTTTAATAGGAGCTTTCTAGTTCAAATCAATATTAAATGTGATTTCTTAAACATGAAATGACACGAAGAGAAAATGAAGTAGAATATAATTCTTTTCTTTCCAGGAACCAACTTTCCAGAAAAGTCGTATCAGTCATGTGAGCTTATATTGATATTTTTATCATATCGCATTTATGTCTTTAATTCAACAATCTCTGGGAACATGTCTCTGTGGCGAAAAGACTGTTCCTAATAATTATTGAGTTTCAGGTCACAAGAGCAATTCTTTTTACAGCGAAACACTTTGATATAGAATTAAAGTTGACTGTTGCACTGTGAAAATGGCATTTCGTGTGTCATCATGCTGATGATTTGTCATGATCAGATCCAATACTTTCAATGTTAATTTAATTTAAGGAGACTTATCCCACTTGTTGGTGACAGCCAAACGAAAGGATTATGCATCTGATTTTCACTCTTAAATTTGTTATGAGAAGTCAAATGGCTTACTCTTGATCATGACTATTCAAACAGCCTCTATGTTTCCCATGTTGAAAGTAGAGAAGATGACACTTCATCGGCTATCATGAGTCACAAAGTGCCATTTTCACAGTGTCACAGTCCACTTTAATTCTATATCAAAGTGTTTTGCTGTAATGTCTTCGTTGGGTATCTTATCTTTTCTTCCAAAGGAATGTGCAGGGCCGGATTATCCATAGGGCACAGTGGGAACTGTGCACAGGGCCTCACATGGCAGGGGGGCCTTACAAAGTTTTGAAAAAGGAGGATCACAAGCATGGGCGGCCATACTAATCACTGTGAGACAAAAGGTATCAGGGCATGCGAATGGCTTCAGTCCACCTACATACTAGCATATGACAAATCAAAGAAATTCCCAAGACATGTGTGTTTTGATGTATTTGTCACAGATTCCATCCAATTTAACAGTTGATTATGAAAAACACTTTCTCAAAATTCACAGTTATTGTTGGGTGTTGTTGGCTCTACAAGTTTTTATCTACTTCCATCTTGTGTCTAACTGCGAAAAGCGCAAATAGTAACAAACAATGTATAACAGTTTGTGATCACTACTGTTGATGTATGTTAATTAGAAATTGTCATGTGATTTTGACATAGGCTCCCACTAGTTATGCATTTCTTCAAAATATGCAAATACTATAAAGGAAAAAATTATTTGCATGCCACAACATTATCAAAATAAGTGAGATGTACAAGGTCAACTATTGCATTTGCACCATATCTGTATGTTATTTGCAAAATGACCCTGCCTCTGCAATCGCCCAATTTGAATTGCATACGCTTGTATTGTCTTATAGGGTATTATCGGTATGCATGCGTGTGATCACAAGTCAAGGGAAAGGCCACTCTGCGCCTTTACAGAGAGATACAATATCCCACTTAATGTCAACGATTTACAGGGGCCTTGGTGGCCCCCCTAAACATTGGTGCTCTGTCCTTCAAACACAAATTGACAAGTCGAGTTTTATAGGCATTATATAGTAACTAATCATTCCCTAGTTGAAAAGGAATCACGTGCAATTGAAATCTTTACTTTTTACGTATAGGGCTAGCGTTTATCGCTAATAGCCTAAATAAATTACACAAGCAGCAGCATCTGAGACCCCTTCCCCTGCTTATTTCTTCAATATTTACTTGTTGATATTTCAAATACAGATAGACTTAAACAAAATAGATTCCTTAGTGCATATATTTTTTCATTCAATGAAACTCAAGAGCTGTCAAATGCAATTGAGGACCAAGAAACACGCCATTTTAAAGTGAAGTACAATTGTCTTATGCAGTTTCATAGTAATCATAAATAATGAGACGGAATAAAAAGAATATAACTAAATTTCCTTGTAGGCGTACATGGTGTGTCTCAATGCTGCTGACTTCTGTGCATAAATACATTGTATATAGAGAGGGGTCTCTGAGATCCATGTAGACTGCTTGTGCAAAAAAAAAGGTTGTACCCTTGGGAGGGTTGAAGTCATGATCATTACGAATGTACACCATACGAGGATATTTGTATCTATTTTGATGAAGTTTCTCAGCTTATCTTAAACATTTGTCATTTTATTCTGTTTTTGGATTGCCACAATTTTTGCCAATCGGTAAATAGATGAAACAAATTAATGACTGCATTCACCTACAGTTCAGTAAAGATCTATTTAAACTATTCTGATTTACTGAACACTCCTTAAAAATTATTATTTCAAACATGGTCAAACACAAACAAAGTGCCAAAACCTGCCACACAGAGGCAATGAGTCATCATAGCCAGAATCCACCGCTACAGTGCGCGTTTTAAACTTTTAATAATTATTCTTGTGCCAGATTGATTTCCATCACACAGGCCTATACTCCAAAGGGGATTTCACATACATGTAGTCTCTGAGCACTGAGAGTAAGCATAAAGAGTATATTTTACCATCAAATGAAACTGGAAGATTCAGAAATATGCCTTAGAAAATGGCATTTGTAGGGGGAACCGGGGCACATTGGGACGCTTTTGACGTCTACTAATTTTGCTCAATGCTGAGAGCACTGAGCAACACAGAAGTTTGCATGAATATAACCTATACTATGGAGCTTAAATGCAAGGTATAATAATAAATTAGACTGTACTTACCCTTTTGCAGCCAGACAGCAAAATGAGAGTCGTAATTATGTCTGTCCAATGTGCCCCATTGGGCAACATTGTTACATCAATTAAAAAATAATTTTAACACTCCATGTGCAATAGATATTATATATAAGTAGTGCGTAAAGCAATAATCATACAGTAGTGCGTAAGGCAATAATTACACATTGTAGTGCCAATATTTAGTTAATAACTTTAAACTGTTTTGAACATTTAAAATGAACTGTCCTGGGTGCGGACATCTATGTAAGTAAGATACAGTTCTTTGCCATACATTTGTTCACAGGGCATGGTAATCCATTATGCCTCTATTCAATGTGGCCTGAATACCTATTGTGTGCTTTCTCAGGTCATTCAGGTGACTTGGACTATTACATTCTGCCACATTAAGTGCGTCCCAATGTGCCCCAATTTCACTGTCCCAATGAGCCCCGATATGGCTTTTACACGAAAATACTCACGAACCAATGAGAGTGTTTATCAGGATAGCAATTCATAGCTGTTTGTTACGATATATTGGATTCATACAAGCACTGAGAAAGCCTCATTGTTCATGGTTGGTCCACAGAATGGTTTGAATTGAACCACTCCATATTTACTTTTGTAGTATAGGAAAACTAACTTTTCCTCGCCATACTTCTGCATGATAGAAACATCGGGACGTGAAATTACAAAATATGATGGCACAACCATATCGTATACCCTGCGAGGAACCAAGAAAAACCCCACCATTCCTTAGTGCCCCGCATCCCAATGTACCCCGGTTCTCCCTACACTATAGCTAAGGAATAGAGACAAATTTCATTTTTTTAATTCAGTGCACCTTGAATCAGTCAGACAAAATTTTTTTAACCAGGTACTTGAATAAGGTCCTAATGAACTCACTCTTATCATAACGCAGAAAAAAGTTCTGAATAAATTTCCACTTTAAGATATGAAACTTTGATAAGATATGATAACAGCTATGTTTACAACGTCTTATTTTGACCCAAAATGAATCCAGTGTTTCAAACCTGTTTGGGTCAAGTTAACATGACTTAAAAAGGTCTGAGACGCCTCCTTTAAAGTCGCCAAAAGTCTACAGATTGCATACATTTTCAGATTGACCATTACAAGCATGTGTCTCACGAAGTGAGTAACTAATCTAATGTCTTAAAATTCTATACTGAAAGTGCTTTTTTTATGTGATTAAGTACTTTCGATTGTGTCACATATCAGCTATTTGGTTTTACACAATATGTAGGCCATTTACATATTACAGCGATACACTTTGATACCGAAAAAGTGTGTACTGTTGCACTGTGAAAATGGCACTTCGTGTGTCATCATACAGATGATTTGTCATGATCATACCATATACTTTCAATGTTAATTTAATTTAAGGGGACTAATCCAGCTTGTTGGTTACAGCCAAACAAATGGATCATGCATCTGATTTTCAATCCAAAATCAGTTATGACAAGTCAAATGACCTTCTCTTGATCATGACTAATCAAACCACTTCTATGTTTCCGATGTTGAAAGTATAGAAGATGACACTTCATCAGCTATCATGAATCACGAAGTGCATTTTTCACAGTGAACTGATCCCCATTTTCTCTTTATCAAAGTGCATCACTGTAATGTCAATTGCATCAAGTAGATTCTGACACTCATGATAACAGAGTTAATCATAATTCTGAAGTGATATACACATAATAGAAATTGACAAAAAAAAGATAATAGTCTCAAAGCTAAGAAAACATCTAAAAATAACAGGACATATTGCAAATGTGACGTATGCTAGAGATCAGACAGTTTACATATACCTGTGGTCAGTGACATAGTAAATGGTAAGTGGGCGCTGTCTCATTTCATACTAACTCTAGGTTCAGAGTGGGTTGTGAGAAAAACTAAAAAGCAAGATCCTGAAAAACTGAAAGTATTATCATGTAATCCTTTGCCAACCCATATGCTGCGTTCTTTGACTGGTTGCCTCTCAGACAAAATGGAAAAGTTATTTTTCTTTTCACGTTTCACTCTCTCAGCTATTTTAACCCGAACCTAGTCTCAAATCACTCTGCGGTTAATAGACCTGAACTACACAATTGAAATTTCACTGAATTTCATTGTTGTGCTCTAAATGTTTTCTTGTAAGTTAACTAAATGTCAAATATATTAATTGCAGAACACTCTTAGTACATCTTGAAAAGGAGAATGAAGTGGTCACAGGATCTGAGCGAGACAACAATGACAAACTTCAAATCGATTTGCAATGAAATCTGAGACTGGGAATGACATTGATTCATGTAATTATGGAAATGGAAATACTACGCTGATACAAGCTAGGTAAATTGTTTCATGTGGTGGCTTAGAAAATGGATTCTGATGAGCAAAACGAAGGGATTTCCCTCAAAAATTACAATGTCATTCAAAAGGAGGCCAACAAACAGATAAGAGTAACTTCAGCTGAAACCAGCACAGATGCTACTCAACTGCGCAAAGATGATTTCATTCGACAAGAGAGTGAGAAAATGATGAAAACCGACAGTGAAACAAGGTGAATACATGCATTCCACTCTCTTATTGAATGTAATATGTCAACTTCTTTTTTTGTATTGAAGAAAATTCAAGAAATTTCTCATTCCTGATACTTATCTCTCTGATTTAATAACTGTTTCATGGATTTATCATTGATAAAAAAAACTAGACCGAACAACTCTGTCAAAACAGATATACCGTAAAGCATGATTTAGGACAGAATACTTAGTATTTGACAGTATTGACAAAAGTGGAATTTTGATCTGAAACTGAATTTGGTTTTGCGATGTTAATCAAAAGGTTTGCCTCATATCATCTTTTCTTTGAGTCATTGCATGTATCAATACCATGGCCAATTCCTCAAAGCCTAAGCTTGATTCAGGTACCCAGTGTGTTATATTCGCGCAGCAAAATAGCTGAAGGCGAATTGGGCACAAGACAGGTTTCAAAAAATCTGTATGTAAGTTACATTGTCTTTATTTCTTTAAATTGACATTGGCACAGTCATGGCACTGCAGTAAGAAAATGGCTCGTTGAATTTTTTGCCATTTGTTTAAATGTAACTTATTGATGATGTATACAAATTTTAGAAAAAATCTGTATGATCGTTTTCTTAAAATTTGATTACTGCCAAAATTGATGCATGTAAAATTTCAATTTATTAGTGTTTTGCTGCACTTTAATGACTTACAGTAAAAAGTATTCTTACCTTTTTCTTCAAGTTTCAGGCAAATGTATCAGCGTACATCCATAAGAAGACATTTCTGATGTTTTTGTGTGACTAAATCATGTGATGATTTATCCTGTGGCTCATAACCAAAAACTCAATTTATGACTTCTGAGCAGTCATCAGGCCATAGGCTTAATCACAAGCTCAGGTGTTAGTAGTAAATCTTGAAAATAAAACACACAGCTACCGGCTTAGATCATCACCCACACAAGCATAATACTTCACTAAAACTGTTCTACGCATACAATGGCGTGGCCATACCACGGTACCGTTAGCCGCTCCTGCTGCCTACAATGCCATGGGTAGCCACTCCATGCAGTATATGGTATCAGATCATAATAACTAGAATCTAGTAATTAGAATCTACTTGAAGCAGTAATAAAACTGACAGTGCCTTTAATAATGCTAAGTGAGACATCCAGTTGCAGAGACTTGTCTCCAAATGAAAGTAAATTCACACTTCATTCTAAAGAGGTTGAACTGTTAATATGACTTATTAATTTTTGCCTTGGAACAATATAAAGGGAGCGCTCAAGCAGATAGCGGTGGGAGGTCTCAGAGTCATGTTGACATATACATCGGGGAGAGTCAATGCAACCTTTTTTAATCAAATGAGCGCAGAGATCACCAAATCAAAACCTCAATTGACTCATGACAATTTCCTCTTTGCGAGACATTTTTTTTATGGTAGAGAGTCTTTAAAAAATGTATAATTATAAACAGAATCACATAACTACACTTTACAAGAGATCTTCATCGATGAGAATTTTTCAATTGAATCAAGCCATGCATGACAAAGAAAACTTATTTTTTACAGACACAGAAGGATCGCCGAAAAGATAAGGTATATGACTAAAAGCAGCATTGAACATGAGACGAAAGAGATCTTGAAAATCTTGGATGAGGGACGACACCTTCACATCAAAGAAGAGTTGTGCATTCTGAGTGGACTGATTGAGAGAATTGATGACTTTTATCAAGAACGTCCTTTTGCCCAACTCTTTCAGGTATATATTTAGACTTGCGTCCAAAAACATGAAACAAGGCATTTTTTCAATGTTTTCTCTAGCATCCTTACAGCCAAACACTTTGATATAGAATTAGAGTGGACTGTGGCACTGTGAAACTGGCAATTCGTGACTCATGATAGCCGATGAAGTGTCATCTTCTTTACTTTCAACATGGGAAACATAGAGGCTGTTTGATTAGTCATGATCAAGAAAAAGCCATTTGACTTCTCATAACGGATTTTAGAGTGAAAATCAGATGCATAATCCTTTCGTTTGGCTGTCACCAACAAGTGGGATAAGTCTCCTTCAATCACATTAACATTGAAAGTATTGGGTTTGATCATGACAAATCATCAGCATGATGACACATGTAGTGCCATTTTCACAGTGCAACTATACACTCTTTCTCTGTATGAAAGTGACAGGCTGTAAGTTTTGCGCACTTTCTTTGATTATATGACAAATGAAACAGAACACGGTAAAAAAGTTTCATTTTGTTTCTGAACAGAACAGCGTATGTCACTTCTGGTTTCCCAATAAACATAGGTAGAATATATATATGATGATATGGAGAGGGTTTTTAGTTCAATGAAAATGTGTTAAAAGTAATTATTGTAAGGGACATTAGAAACAATTTAAACTGTGATCAGGCCTCAATGCAAAAGAGTGTCCTTAACACTGTGTTTCCAAATTTCTACAAATAAAAAAAACTGAGAAAAATTTCTGTCAGATTCCATGACTGAAACAACTTTTGATGTTATTTTTCCTTATCAGCTGTATTTTGAAATTTAACTTGCTAAAATGATGCCATGATTGTTTGTGGTTTGAGCATTGAGAAAGTTATTTTATTTGGTTCCGTTTTTTTCTTAATTAGACAAAATCTCCAATTACTTCTATTACGAAATTTACATTTTACTTTTGTTAGGTCTTGAACCACAGTGACCAACTGGATGACCTATCAAGAGGTGAAGATCTATGTGGAATTATTTGGAAACAGTTAAAACGATTGTTGATAACCAGCGAATTACATGCCAACGAATGCATTGCCAAGCTGAAGGTACATTATTTTCTTCATTGCTTTGAAAACTGCCTTACTCTTCATTTGATTTTAGAGATTGCAGCATTTAGATAGATAGATAGAGAGCAAATATGTACATGCAATTAAAAATCATCAGTGGCGTATGTCCAGCTGTCCATCCGTCTGTCCATCTAGCCGTCCGTCCATCTAGCTGTCCACCATCCTGGTTAACAAGTTCTGCTCCGGAAAAAAATAAAATAAAATTTTCCTGAATTTTCAATAGTTTACAAAAACTGTGGTCATTGTATAAATATGAACACCAAAAGGCACATTAACACTATAAGACCCATTTGTGTGCCAAATTTCATATATATTGGTGTAATTTATTTGGCACAAAATTACAGGTTTTGAAAAAACCCTTTTTTTAAAAACATTTTTAGAACCCCAAAAGGCACATCTAGGGTATTTAATACTTGTTATGGTAGATTATCGTGCCCATAGGCAAAAAAATTTCTGAGCTCTGTTCCGGAAACACAAACAAAAACAATATCCTGAATTTTCAATATTTTACAAAAACTGTGGTCATTGTATAAATATGAACACCAAAAGGCAGATTAACACTACAAGGCCCATTCGTGTGCCAAATTTCATAATTATAATATTGGCATTATAGTTTTGGCACAAAGGCCAATACACAATGTGTGACACGGCCCACCCGCTCGCCCAACCGTCGCCCGCCAGACGGACAAAATTCGATGGTAAGTTTGTTACTACAATACCTGATGGCAATATGCATTGCCGAGCGTAAAAAGTGTATACAATTTTGGTGATTTCAAGAGTTAGTGGTGAAATCATTAATATAGAGCCTCTTAAATTCTTACTTATTTAATTAGAACTTATGTTGCAATGCTTTTGGGGCAGCAGATCTTTAATCATTTAAAATTCAATGTTATCAAATTAGAAATAAAAAGGGGCGGGCTTCAGAAATAAATTTATCGAGTCAGTGATGCTCTGATTGCTCTTTTGATGTACATGGACATTTTACTTGTTTCAGTATATATCAGCAACACTCAGGAGCCCCTTGGCAATTTAGGCAGTACATTTTTACAGAATCCACAAGGCTATGCAGCCCTTCAGGCATAGGCATACGGGAAAGGCATTTCGAGGGGGGGCTGTCGCTATTTTGCCCTGTTATTTTAACGAGGCACGAATGTGACCAGGGCAGTGGATCTGCCCTGATTGGTCAGCATTTGCTCTGATATAAACGTCCCTATGTTGAGGCAGAAAACCGAAAATGTAATAAATGTGACATGAATGTAGTTGAGGACGAAGAACATTTCCTGATGGTGTGCCCAAGGTGGAGACATTACCGTCAGAAATTATTTGATAGCGTATCAATCATTATCCCAGGTTTCTTAATCTGCAGTCAGAATCATCAGTTTCTCAAAATTATGTCAAGCAAAGAACTTTGCATAAACTTGGCACTTGGTCGTTTCTTAACATCTTCTTTCAATGATGACAACTTTTAGGATGCTCTTCATTATATGACCTTCGATAATCCAGGCGACAGTTGGCAAATTGTTGGTACTGTTGATTCATTTTGTATGTGTTTAACATATATGTATATGGTATATTACTTTTATTCATTTGATTATGTGTAATGTGGTGCAAATCTGGTGCTAACTATGAAGGTAGCTGCCTACTTGTGGGTGTTTACTGATCTATACATATTACAATGGTTATATATGTTTTATATGATGTGTTATAAGGAATGTTTTCAAATCAGTTAATAAAAGGTGTTTTTGAATGGTATTAATTTGTAATCTACTTAAAGATGCTAACCCAGCTGTACATATTTTTTGTTTTGTGTAAATATTTCATCTGATGCTTTGTATGTTTCCAGAATAGTATTTTTGTATTGTGCCATTAGTTCTGATGTATGATTATATTTATCTAATATTTTCAGAGTGAAATTATCAGTATTACTAGTATTGTTTTTGGACACTTATGGACATTGACTGTGGGCCTGTGAGAGCTCCCTTGCACGGGCATTACAGCGGTTGCCGCTGGTCTGTGTTTCGGTGCTCTCACCCCAGCTGAAACTTTCATAAGATATACTGTTATGTTCTTGTGATATACTTGTAAATCCATATAATGATGTACAGTAGTTGATAGTAGTTAGCTCGTAGAATAGACATAGTTATGTTTTGCTTTTACGTTTAAATTTATGACACATGTATCTGTAACTGATATTTAGCTATTTGCCCTGATGGAGGGGGCCTTTTAAAATAATTTCCTCATGTCAGAGGGGCCCTTTTACATAAATTTCTGGAGGGGGCCCTCAAAAGTAAATTTCTCAAGTCATTGGGCCCTCTGAAATTGAGTCATTGATGCTGTGGATGACCTTTTTTGATGCCATAAGCGTCATTTTTTAAGATGCGTTCTGCTGTACTTCACGCAATGCGTTTTAACTTCCTCTATCTTGGGCCCCCTCTGGGCAAATTTTCAGGGGCGGGGGGGATGTCACACCCCCCACACTCCCCCATGGGTACGACTCTGGGATTATGTATTGCTATAAAATCTAAACTGTGGTGTGACATGAGTGACCTTGTCCGGCTTTTGTGGCCTTGGTGGCCATATTTGTGAAAATCTTGTGGACAACATATCTCAACTTCTATTGGTCCTACCATATTGACACTTACATGGATTATATACTGGCAAGAAGTCTTTTCACGATATCTGATGTGATTGACCTTGACCTACTTTTGTGACCTTGGTGGATATATGTGCACATCTTGTTGACAAGATATCTCAGTTTGGAATTGTCATATCATGATTAAACTTACATGGGTTACATATTGGTATGAAATAATGAACAAGTTATCCTTAGTGTGAGTCATCAGTTTTGTGATGTTCGTGGACATATTTGTGAACATCTTCATTTACAAATCTTTTAGGACCCTGGTGGCAGGGTTGCGATTTTTATCGATTTTTTTAAATCACAAAATCAGATTTATCATTAGAATGCAATATTTTAAATAAAATTGAACTGCTTACAGTCATCTACTCGGGTATATTTATAAAAATCATTCTATCTTATATATATATATATATATAAGGGCCTGTATGGTATGTCATTTGACAGATTTTTAAGGAGTATTGCTAAATTTTTGTAGATTGTAATCTGTAATACATCTCTGCAGCTTTATTTTTTCTCTTTCAAGCCTTTTTATCTAAATGATGATTTTTTTTTTAAATCATGACTTTCATGACATTCATGGAGCGATTTAAATCGTGATTAAATCAATGATTTAACTCAATGATTTAATTCGAATGAACCCTGCCTGGCGGCTATGTACGAAATGATCTCGTGTAATGTTCTCATTTCCTATCCGTTAGCTGGTATTTTTAATAACTTTATGAATCATACCTATTTAAACAGATAACTTCAAATCTCGCTACTGCGTAGAGAGTATAGAATTATTAGGGCCGATTTCACCAACATAGTTTTAACAGTTAGGCCTGGTCTTAACTTCTTTAAACCTGGTTTAGCTAAGTCCCTTTCACCAACTGAGTTTTAGTCGATAGACTTGTCAAGGTTCAGTGGTTGACAAATATTGTTAGACAACTTACAGATTAGCGATCTCAAACTGTTAAAGAGGTGTCCCTTCAGGGCTGACCAGATAATACATGAGGGGTAGGGTGGTCCACATTTCAATTGGAAAAATCAAATCTCCTAAAACCCCCAATTTGAAAGTGGAAATTGATGACCACATAAGTAAAACAAACACATGCAAAATTTCAGCCAAATCGGTTAATATTTAGAGGTGGCACAAAGCCCAAGAAGTTTATAGTGTAATTCCTCATTCGCGCAACTGAAAAATTGGTCAATTCCCCAGATCTCTCTCAGAAGTGAATATTTTTTCCAGATTTTTTAGGATATGATAAAATTGGCATGGCAAAGTAATATCGTTGGGTTATATTTGATTTATTATTCATAGTAATTGAAATATTTGCCTGTTTTTATGAAAAAAGGCTTGATAATTAACCTTTGTAATATCTATGCTGACCTGCTACGAAACTTTGTAAGTCAGAAAGAATATCAGGACTGGATTTGGCATCCTGGAAATACTATAAAAAAGGTTATTTGATCAAAATAATGCGCTGTTACAGCAAGATTTGGAAATACCGATGATTTTGAGTTCTGCCGATGGGCAATTGCATGTTAAACTTCAACGGCTTTGTGCCACCTCTAAATATTAATTGATTTTGCTGAAATTTTTACACAATACCTTCTATCCATATGAGATCAGAATGCAAGATTCAAATCAGAGAAATTCAGAAGAAAGTGTTTTTGGACCACCCTAATGAGGACTTATGATGAAAATAATTGGTTCAGCAAATGACACTGGAAAATAAGTTTGCTCAGCACATGAAAAAAGAAAAAGATTGTTTCCACCCAGGCACGCAGCACAGCCTTCATTGAATAAGTCAGACACACCTCCAAAGATGGCCAATGAACAAGCCTTCTCACATGTAAATAAATGCACATGATACAGCTTTAATGTCATCTGATATATGACAAAAAAATTGATATATGAAGTTTTATGTTTGTGCGAGAGACTATGATACTTTGATACAGTCGTAGCATAGCTTGTTAGGGTGGGCTGAAAAAAACTTTTTTTGGAATTTCAATATGCCAGTGGTATAGAAAGTTGGTTGTGGCCAAAAAATGAAAATTTGTGCAAAAAAAATTTTGTGGCATCTGACTTGTGCCGGGCCACTCCGGCTTTTATGAAAATGCATATTTTCAGCCATTTCGCATGCCTTTTTAGACCATCTTTTGGCCTGAGTCAGCATCCTTGGTTTCAGAAGGCTCAATGGCATACTTAAATCTTCTATGAAGACCATTTTGGATATGAAATGCCATAAACAGGTCCCTGATATTTAAGATATAGCCATTTCTTTGTAAATGTTGGGGAACAGAATTTGGCTTTTTTTGCTAAAAATTACCCGAAAAAATTAAAAATATCGGAATTGACCACACAAAAAATTATTCCAAGTCAATTGTAATTACCCCGAGTCCTCCCTAATGTCCTAAAAAACACTTCCAGCGCATTACCTGCATCAATTTGTGGTTTCAGTTTCCAGAATAGGGGCAATTCCGTAAAGTCAGATTTACAGATTTGACACTTTGGCAGCTTGTGGAGCCCTACCATTACACCTCAGTTATTTCATTGTTAAATAGGGATGAGGCCAGGTAATAGGGGTATCAGACAAGCCATCAACCAAAGCTCCAAGTGCAATAGGAGCTGACCTACAAGGCAAAATGTCATCGTGTCGAACGTACAGCGCATGAGTAGTATTGAGTACATTCGACAGGATGACATTTTTCCCTGTAGCTCAGCTCCTGTTGCACTTGGGGCTTTGGTTGATGGCTTGTCTGATACCCCTATTAACTGGCCTCATCCCTATTTAACAATGAAATAACTGAGGTGTAATGGTAGGGCTACACAAGCTGCCAAAGTGTCAAATCTGTAAATCTGACTTTATGGAATTGCCCCTATTCTGGAAACTGAAACCACAAATTGATGCAGGTAATGCGCTGGAAGTGTTTTTTTAGGGCATTAGGGAGGACACGGGGTAATTACAATTCACTTGGAATAATTTTTGTGCAGTCAATTACGATATTTTCAATTTTTTCGGGCAATTTTTAGCAAAAAAAGCCAAATTCTGATCCCCAACATTTACCCAGAAATGGCTATATCTTAAATATCAGGGACCTGTTTATGGCATTTCATATCCAAAATGGCCTTCAAAGAAGATTTCAGTATGCCATTGAGCCTTCTGAAACCAAGGAAGCTGCCTCAGGCCAAAAAATGGTCTAAAAAGGCATGCGAAATTGATGAAAATATGCATTTTCATAAAAGCCGGAGTGGCCCGGCACACGTCGCATGCCACAAAATTTTTTTTGCACAAATTTTCATTTTTTGGCCATAGCCAACTTTCTATACCACTGGCATATTGAAATTCCAAAAAAAGTTTTTTTCAGCCCACCCTAATAGCTTGTTGTGTTGTTTTGTTGCTTGATAGAAATGATAGGTTGGTTAATGGGAAAGGGGGAAGTTTTGAACTCTTTTTTTTTTCGCTGACACTGGGTAGGCAATTGTCTATTTTAAACATTTTCAAGACCCCCCCTCCTTTTCTGAGTAGCCATATCTTTGTCTTTGTTTGGGAAATTGAGACATTGTATTTGTAACAGCTGACCTGTTCGCACAACTTGTGTAAACTTTCACTAAACTAAAATTCCTTTATACTGCTCTGCTTGACTGATTGGCTAAGCCAGACCAGGTCTCAGCTTAGACCTGGCTCTTCTCTTAATATCATGTTGGTGAAATTGGCCCATAATGTTTTGATATATGCCCTAAATTTCTGTCTGCTACCTAACTATTATTTCCTGCACAGATCATATCAAATGTGCTCTCATGCGCTAAACTCTGTAATGAATGGCGTAAATAAAGATAATTTCAATTTAGATATATATGTTAATTGCTATATTTAAAAAGTGATCTTAATATATTTTTTTCAGCTACTCCTTCCCCTAGAAGTGAACTTGAGTACAAGGTAAATAAATGTTTAAATAATTTGATTATTTTAAACGCGCAAATTAAAAAAAAGAAGATATTTCTCCGATAACGAAAAACATGTACACAGTATCAATTGCATATCATATTGTACACTGTATAGATTGCATTTCACTGTATAAAATGAATATCATATCTGCACTGTAAAAATTGCATATCACTGCATAAATTGCATATCATTAACATATTTCCGAAATATATTTGAGATTGTAGAAAATATATCAGTTTGACCTAATTATCTTCATATCTTCATATCAACTAACTCTCGCGAGCAGCAAGAACCTGCCTTAGAGAGATGCACTTTCGATACCTACCTACCTACTTTTCTTGCTTCAGCACTGTGATAACCTGAAAAGCTGATCTTATTCATCTCCTGAAATGTATTTATGTTTTATTAATTGTAGATTACTATGGAATTTCACAAAGCAATACCTTTCTACTATGGGAAAAAATCCCTATTTTATGAATGTACTAACATTTCTCGTAGGAGAAGGGGCAGATCCTTTCAAACTGATCGACGGAAGTACAGCTTTCACGTTGTTAGCACAAAAATTCAGTTTTCAGTTTCAAGAACCATTAACATCTTCAGTCATATCATTTCTTGAGGAAGCACTTAAGCATTGGAGGCATTCAAAGAATTGCAGAGATGTCTTGAATGTTGTTATCAGGTCAGCGCCAAGTTCTTGGTTCAAACAATCTTCCGGCATTATCAGAGAACTTTTTCTGTCAAACTGTCAAAAAATGGTACACATGGAACCTGGCCTTTGTAATCAAATGGATGCTGATGGTAAAACTCCACTTCATAATCTCTTGGAAAAGCTTTTGATTGATGGGTTGTGGAAGAGAATACCAGGGACGGGCAGTCTATGGAATTTTATTGCCAATCTTATAACCAACAAGAATGTAAACATCAGAGACAGGTACAAGGTGACTCCCTACACCTGGATTCTGGTCTGGAAGAAAGCACTCTCACATGATGTGTCTTTAGAGACTCAAGAACAGAGTGTGAAGCAGAAGATCAATGACATCAACAAACTGTTCACAGAAAAAGGAGCAAATCAGGAAGATGCTGTGGAGGGATTGAAATCTATTCAGTAAGTAGTCTTATGTGTATCTATCTATCAATTGCAATTCACATAAAAGGCAAGATTTGGTTCTCGTCAATGAGTCTTTGCATCAAATCCATTTTTAAAATGCTGCAGGCATGAATTTGGTCTCTTTCTTTATTTTCACTAGCCGTTATATGAAAATTGAGGAAAAGATTCAATGCCTGACAAAATACAACATAGAAAAAGAAGCTGAAGAGATTATAACCATCTTGGAAGAAGGGGAAGTCGTTTATGTTACAGAAGGACCATCCATCATTTGTAAACTTCTTGAAAAAAACTATGATTTATATCAGGAACCGTCCTTCACCCAACTAGTTAGGGTAAAGTATTACAACATCTTTTTAATATTCATGTCTGAATTTTATTTGAGTAATAATGTCCTATCATTGACATGAAGATGACATTTCTGTGTGTGGCAAATTTGCTGTCATATATTGAGACAGTTCAAACAGCCCCTGGGCCTTGCCTGCTGTCAATGTGGGACAGAGTATGCAAAAAGGTTTCACAAAATTGGCTACCAATTAAGGCCTCAAAAGAAGGTCATTTATGTAAAAGAAAAATAAATTCAAACAAAGTCAATGTCACCTCCATTTTTTGTCACCTGGGTTGCAATATCTGTGCAATTTTCATCGCTAAGGATTTGTGTTGTATTTGTAAACTGTTATCTTTACACAAGGGAAAAATTGGTTTAACTGTATAGGGGCGACCAGAACACCATTCGCCGTTTTTCACATTTGGCACTCTTGAGTTTAAATTTGTAATGCTAAATGCTAAGACACTTTATATCATAAAAATATAGGGGAGACCGGGGCATTATGAGTCCATGAACCCTGGGACACACTGAGACGGCAGGCAGACAGCAAAACAGGCTTGGTTTATTTAGTCAATCATCAGTGTGTTTATCCATTTTGTTATAGTTCTAAGGTCATCCAAAAAGTTTGACAGACCTCTCAACCATTTCCGAAAAGTTCAATTGCCTCACAAAAGTTGAATATCCGGGCATCACAATTTTTCTCTTGTCATATTTACTATTTCTACCACAATGTTAAAAAATATTCATTTCTTCAAAGCAAAATTTTGACCATTTCTAAATGGATAAAATGATCCTGCAAAATTCAAAACTATGGTTAAGGTGGCTCGATACTCGTGAACTTTCCGAGATAGGATTTCTCAAAAATAGTTTAATATGATCCAAAATATAGTTTATAGCAAAGATATGCAAAAAAAAGTGGCCGCTACCAGCCTTTTAAAAAAAATATTTGAGATTATGCACGAGAAAGTCAGTTCACCCAAACCTGAAAAACTGAATTTTTTTCTTATATTTTTTACTGTGAAGTTTTCCCTGCTATTCCGTGGTCATGCATCCCATATAATGCAATGAAGCATGAAATTAAAGAAGACACTTGAAGGGAAAAGCTGATTGCAATTTCAAAGATACATATTTAGTTTAAAGGACTTTCCAAGGGCCTCGGAATAAAAGTTTTGATTTTGACAATTCTAACTTTTTTTATATTCCATCCCTCGTGGACAATTTCCTTAGAGGAACGTTGATCTGAGGTAGCATTAAACCTCCATTCCACATCGGACCCAACGTTGTAAAACTACGTATTTTGTCGACAGCTGGCTACGAGATTACTACGTATGTAAATATCGTAAATAATGCGTATTTCTCCAACATTTCTTGACTACGTACCCCCCACGTTGAAGCAGCGCTCGAAATACGCCTCTGGGGCGTCAGGCGTGGCAGGCCAGCCCAGCGCGCTGTGTCTTGCGCATGCGCAAACATCGGACAAGAAGGACGCCATGGCTGTCCACACTTGTGTGGATTGGAATTCTGTGGGTCCAGAACACCTTCTATTCCATCGTAACGAAGTATTTAACCATGGCCGATTGATTCTAGGATGTGTATTGGTTAAATGACTCCTTCGGACGGACTGTAGCTGGTGTGTACGCTTCACAATCATCATGTCAATCGGCGATCTGAAAGATGTGGATTCACTGTACCAGGGAGGCGCCGGCCAGGGGCGGAGCGCTCGGAGGGGCCCGGGGGACTGCCGCATTGCTTCTTGCGGTCCAGCCACCCTGCCAGGCTGCGGCCCCCGTGGAAAAAAAATAAAATAAAGCCCTTATACAATGGCCCTTATATATATGATAAAATTGTTGTTTTGTTGATATATGATAAAAGAATGTTCTGATTTGATTTTTGCTGCAGGATTTTTTTTTTGTGGGGGGAGGGGTTTCAAGAATTTTTATTTATTTAGGGGTTGTGCTTGGTTTGGATTTTTGTTGAACACCTGCAAAGAGAAAACATGAATTAAAACAGTGAAGAGAGAAAAACATAGAGAGAGCAGAGCCAGGCAGCAAGCACTGAAGGAAGGTGGCTCCAAAATAGGCAGACTTTTCTTCCTTGTTTTACCAAGCAGTCTGCAGTCCATTTAAGGACTACAATATATAAATATAAATAACAAAATTCACTTACCTTGTGAGGGATTAATGCTTCAACTCTGAAGAGTTGGAAAAATCCCAATCCAAATTGGTCTTGGATAGGTGGCATTCAGGAGAGCTGCAAGTAAGCTCACTTCAACTCCGGTCTTAAGTGATTCTCTCTTGGTCATTTGTGGTTGAGCAGTACTTGGGGACATTTTTTTTGCCCTATCTAATCTTACGTAGTTTAAAAGATATTTATAAGGTAATTTTTGTCACTGGTGAAGCTACTATTTCTTTATGGATTCATCCAATTATCACCAGCAAGCATCCTGTTGAAGGTTTTTATTATCTCAAAGTTACCAGATATATTCAATTAGGTATGGAATAGATGGCGCTACAAGGCTCTCTGACACTCAGGATCCCAGGTTCTGCAACTTAGTGCAAACCTTCAACAAACCTTTGGCAGATACGTATGATCAGACGTTTGCCCTGAACATTACTTTCAAACGTTGTCCATACATATCAAAAACACGTTGGAGAAACCTTGGAACTTACGTATTGCCAAAAGTGCGACCATACCTTTGATAAACCTATGAATCAAAGGTATGGTCATACGTAAAAGTCTAAGGTTGTAAAAACCTCTCAAATGAATGTTCGAAAAACCTATTAATCAAAGGTACGGTCATACGTAGTTGTCAAACTTCCTTCAAACCTCTCAACCAAAGGTATCACTTACGTAATAGTCTAAGGTTTTAAAAACCTCTCAAATGAATGTTCAACAAACCTTTGAATCAAAGGTATGGTCATACGTAATAGTCAAATGTTCTTCAAACCTCTCCACCAAAGGTATGACTTACGCATGACTGACACGTTTAGCCAAACGTTACGACAAAACGTTCTTCCAACCTCTCAACCAAAGGTATGACTTACGTATGACTCGAACGCTAGGCCAGACTATAAAACAAACTATCTGCCAACCTCTTACTAAGGTTGCGACCTACGTTTGGTTTTCCATCTGAGTGCAACGTTTGGAAATTACCTTTGCCCTACCTTTGTCATACATTGTTTGGCCCAACGTTTGATTCTAACCAAAATAATTACGTAGGGAAAGGTTTGATTTACGTAGCTGCTCGGGAGGGATAGTGCTAAAAAAAATTGACTATAGTCAAGTCATTTTTTTCTGGCAGTAAGTTTTTGGCTGATAATTAAAAACATACCTTACTCTTGACAAAAATACTTGTCTCCCCCTGTTCCTGACACCTTGACCAAGCAGTTTCATAAACATTTAGAAGTATTGGCATACTGTAGCCCTAGTTTTGAGGTAATCCCATTGGAATAACATTGCTGTCAACACAGCTCAAGAAGCCATTTTCCTCTATTGCTGCTGTTGTGACGTCACCATTGTTTCAGTGATGTCATAGAGCCTACAATGCTGGTGACGTCACAACATAAGGCTAAAAATACCTCTAAATGTGTTGAAGAGCAGCAGAAATTTAACATTGTAAGTGCCTGTATGATGAAGCTGGGGGATTAGAGGACACATATTTAATCCAAATCATGCTTGGTCATGGTGTACTCAGTCCAATAAACCATAAATTAAACATCAGACTTAATCATGGATTGTTTCATTGGTTAAAAACTTACTGCCAATATAAAATGTCTTGACTTTAGATAGGATTTTTTAATTCTTTGTCATTTACTTCCAAAAATAGTGGGGAACAATATGATAATACAGACAACCCTTCCTACCATACTTGAAATTGATATACAATTTATTTTTTATTACCAAGTCATTTTTGAGAAATTAGACCTGCTTGAGTAAAATCGCCTGTAAAAATGTTCTATTCTGAGTATCAAGCTGAAACCCCGGCTGCTTGTAGTACTCATCATAGCGCATCTAGTGCTCCAAACGGGAAGTCTCTAACCCCAATAGAAGTGGCACAAATTGCAAACGAAGCGGCAGACGCAGGAAATTCTCAAAATAAATAAAAAAACCCTGAAGCAGTGACAGCTCAGTGGTGACGTTACGTCAGATAGGGCCTGCCTGGCTGCGCGGGAATGTGCTCAGATGACGTCATTACACGAGTAGCGAGCCACCTTAATGGGTAGATTTTTATGCCGTAAAGTGTATTATCATTTGGAATCACAGCCTTAAACTCAGTTGTGTTAAATGTGAAAAATGGCTCTCAGTGCGCTAGTCTCCCCTACCATTTTTCAAGAGATTAGTGTTTCATTACTTCCACACATGGATTACATTTTAAATGTACATTGGATTCGAATTTATTAAGATCCTCAGCAATTACATTGTTTGCAATGTGTTTTTAAATTAAGACTCTTTTTAGTTTTTCAAAATATATGACGTTGTAGTCTAGAGTGTAGATTCTCTATCTCGGATCCATAGCGATGGTGAATTTACCTTCAGAGGATTTGGTTTTAACATTTCCATAATTTTCAACGATTTCGCATCGTCTTCATCAGTGGATGTGCTGTGGGGCTGAGTCGTCACGTGACTAGCCACATCTAAGTTTCTCACACAAGTCCTGTCGCCCCTAGTGGGAAAGAACCGGCATTTCATTAAGAACAGTTGTTACAGCCGATAGGTCTACATGCCCGATTTGCAAATCGGGCTGCCTTTTGCATGCCAGACACTAAAATAGGTCTTTGTCATAATATCTACTCCCCTCACCATGCTTTGCCAATATCCCTACAAAATATCCAAAAAGTGCAACCAAGCCACATTTTCTACTGAACTTTTCCATAAGTTCTAATGTGCTATGTTAGAAACTTTGTCATAATATATTTTACAGCCATCTCTTCTACATCAAATAGTGACCAAATAGTGCCTCATGGTAAGAAACTATTTTGACACTATTTGTAGAAGATATGGCTGTCAAGCACTGCCATCTCTTCTAACTACACAAGGGGGCAGCACTCCTCAAGTGCGCGTGCACAGTAGAGACACCTGGTGACAGGCGGTGAAATGACATCTATTTAGCCAAATTTACTTAAATTAGCCTGTCTCATGAAATTCCTGATCTTTTCTCAAAGGAAGTCAAGTCATTGTCAATCTGAACTGCCAGGGATGGGTTGAGTTCTAGTACAGTGAAGCAGATATTGATAATTTCTGTCCAGATTCATTAAAAAATTATTTCCCAAATGATGTGAAAATTTTTTTTTGAAGGGGTTCTTAATCCAATAATATTGACCAGCAAGCAAACAAATGCACTGAAAACGCTTGCAAACAAAACAGTCATTGCAAACGAAGTGACGTCAGGCCATGAAGTCACTTGATGACGTCACTTGATGACGTCACGGGCTGGCCAGTTCATGAATGCCAAGAAGTCGCAAACCGAAATATTCTTGGTGCAGAAAATCATTTCTTAAAAAAATGGCATTTTAATGCTATCATCATGGAACTGCTACACAATGTAGCCAAGTGATGTTTGCATCTACGCTGCAAATTGAGGGCATGAAGATACATTGAACAAATTTTATTCGCCAGCCCTCTAAATTTAGACATGTGAAAAATTTGTTTTTCCGCGGTCAGAGTGCCGTATTATACAAACGGTTTACCCGAAATTACTGCCGTGTTCAGCGAAGACGCAAGAAGTAACCAGGAAGGTGCTCTATCAATTTCAAGGCTTTAACTGCAAAATTGAAGGAGCGAGGTCATTTTTACTCTCATGGAAATAGTTTTTTTCTGTCTTTTTTTTTCCATGTCAAATGATGCGAATATTTTTGGGAAACCCCTGGGAATCAACGTAAAAATTGGGTTAATTGTCCCTCATAACAATAAAAAGACCTTAACCAGTTATTTGTTGATACAACACAAGCCAATTTTGTAAATCCGGTTAACTAACAGAGAAATTCACTAACACAGCGCTAGAGTTAACCCACTCGTAGATAGGGGAAGATGGGGACCGATGGGCCATGGGGACCGAAGGGCCGCCCTCTTAACTCCACATCAAAAACATTTGGTACAGTCTAATTCGCATTTTTAGTATTGCTTATCATATCTATAAATCCCATATTGATGACTGATCGATAAGTTATAGCACAATCATGTAGTGGGCAAAATGAAATTTTCAACATCCAAAATTATTTTTTCTGATTCAGAAAAAGTTTAATATCTCAAATGTGTGTAGACTCAAGGCTATATATTTGCTGTGACAATTTTGATGGCAATTTACACATTGAATTTCAGGAACAAGAACCATTTTTCACCAAAATAGAGGGTTTTAACCATTCTGAAAGCTTTTGGGGACCGATGGGCCACCCAACATGGGGACCAATGGGCCACTATTTCTTTAGTTTATCAATAGGTGGCATGTTGGCATGGGGCTGGATATTAAAGTCTATTAGGGAAAAAGCACAATACAACTTCACGTTATGCTACATTCTCACGGCGGCTCCCGGAGAACTATTTAAATCGGCGTTGAAGTATTTCCTGGTAATTTGGATGAATTTGGGTGATCCGCCGTCGACTTTTCACATCCCCCCAGGGGAAGTTTTTGTTCCCCTCAGCGGTTCCTAGAAATGGAAAAACTGCGCCGTGGATGTCAAAAAAGATTCAACAGGTACAAACTTTTTTTTCATGACGGCGGAACAGAGCCCAAAATTTTCTTGATTTTTGGATGTCCGGTGTGGATTTTTTCAGTGAGAACGCCTCAAAAACATCTCCGGCGGGATATTAGGACATCCCCTGCCCCTGAGGGGACCTCTCCTGGGCCACCATCATTCTTGACAGAAAATGTGTTTTCTCATCTTTCTCCCTGGGTTGATCTATGTGAATCTTATATCATTTTTTAGAGAATTACACTGGCTAAAAGCGTGCATAGTATTAATCCTGTATCTGAAGCAGATTTTCCTCCATGGTCAATAATTCGTCAAGCGGCCCAACAGTCCCCACTAGGGGTACAACTTTTTTGCAACGTCACAACCCTGTATCATATTGTGATGAGCTTTTGCTAAAAAACACTGAAAATCAATGTCTTTTTGGTATTTGATCAAAAAAGTTCACCCATGACTCTCATTGAAATTTTTGCATTTTGTGTCAATTTGGCGCATTTTCCGAGAAATGTAAATGTAGTTGGATCATTGATGAAATGGCTTATATTTTGGAACCATATAACTTTTAGTAACTAAAAGAGCTACACTAGATATTTCAATGCAATTATAAAGCAATTCATAGAGAGGAAGGTTGCAGAATATGGATTTTTTAAGCTACAACAAGTCATAATTAAGAGTGAAGTGCAATCGCAAATTTTCTTAGTTTTTGCGTTTGGTGTGCAGTTCTTTCATGACCTTAATTGTTTGTTAACTACATTGATTTTATTCCTGCTGATGTTTAGTTTTGATGGCTCTTGCTTTCAGTGATTTTCAAGCACTTCAAAGTGTCCTGCTGGAAGGCTTACTATACAAGGCTTGTGAAAGCTTCACATTCTCTCCAGCTTGATACAATTGATCATTGATCCAGTGGTCTGTCCAGTTATTAGAGATAAACTGGCAGACTGCAAGCAGTCTTTCCCTCAAATATGACCTCAGATAAAAGACCATTAAAGCTAGGATGTCTCAGGAATTCCATTTGGCATTAATTTTACTGATACTCGGAACTTCTGAAACCTGAAAGGGAAAGATTTGTTTTCGTCAAAGAACAGAAATTTCTTAATAATTATTTCTCCCACCAGTTTGATCACCAATGACATGAGTTCCATTCTGGAAGGACCCTTGGAGTTCATAATGTTTTATTATAAATCTTTGACAAATATATAATACATTTGGTGACTTCATTCGGTCCACCGGCTCCCGATCCATGAAAGTGCATGGATTTCACTCTAAAACATGGTGCTGACAATTCACACATTGTGACACACAGCTGTATCACAGCTTTGGCTCACATACTATTTAGAACTGTAATCCAGGCACTTACTTGCAGCTTTGCCTGCCAAATAGCCCACTTTGAACTTTGATAGAATACAGCTTAAATTTGTCACGTGCATGAGCCATTCAATAATTGTGCTACAGGCTCATATTTTTTTTTTTTTTCACTAATATGTCAATGTAGCACATTTTCGAGCTTGGATCATGTCACTTGCTCAAAAATCATTGGAAAGTTATGTTTAATTGTCCCCAGCTGTATAAACTCAGTTGATAATTGTGCCAATCTGTCTTTTCTGCCTTCAACTGACTACCCAAGAAACAGGTACCACAAACAACCTGCTTCTTGAGAGCAATTTCGCTTCTGCTGGCCAGTCAGACTTCTTTTCTACAGGCACATGACTTCCAGATTAATGGGAATGGACCTATTTCTCTTCCATTTCTCTTTGTTCTTCTGAACAACTTCAAACAAAACTTTTTTGATGAATAAACCCATCATGAGCAGTGGCCGACAACATCTGAGAACACATTTCAGGAGTGAATATTGTTTACATGGCCAAAGAAGCAAAATTCCTGGAATTTGACAATTTACAATGCTGGAGAGATAGTTTTAATACACATATGTTGTGTAAAGGACTAAAAGACATGCATAATTGCATATGAATACCAGAAAAGTCCGGACAGTGGCTCAATGTTGACAAATGTGTAAGTTTAATAAGAAAGGTTGGTGAGGTCTCTCTTGACACTTGAAAATCCTTCCACAGCCTGTGCATCTGTGCTATCAATGAGTTTCATCCTCACCCCAATTTAATTTTGTTGATATGTGGTGGCATGAAATAATAATATAGCAATGTGTTTTTCATCAGGAACCTCTAAGAATGCTATAACACAATTATCTGCAAAAGAGTTGACAAATCCACTAAATTTTCTACAGAAAAATGATAAAATTGGAAGGAAAATGCATAATATTAGCTCATACGAGGTAACATGCCACATGTGAAGTGCCTTATATGGTCCCACTGAAAAGCTAATTTCAAATGCTTTAATTTGGTATTACTTTGATTTCAGTATCTTCAATAGACAACAAGCTATAAGATGAAATAAAGTACTCCAACGGCGGAAAATTGCCATTTTCTGACTGTAATAGATGGCCAACACAAACATGAGTTCATGGGTGAACTTTTTTGAAGATAGGTCAAAAATGACTTAACTACAGTGGTTTTTATACAAAAGTTCATCCAGCTATGACACAGGAAATTGATTTTGGGGAAAAAAATTGAAAAGTTGTATCCCTAGTCCCCACTCTCCCCTACAATCTAGTACAGAAGTCACAGTCCCCTCTCCTTGGAGTAGGTCTATATTGATAATATACGTCCAGATTCATCAAAAAATTATTTCCTAAGTATTCCCTGGCTTTCATGATTTTCCTATTGATAGTCTGTGAGTTTCACGGCACTGAACATGGTAGGCCTATGTTTTGCAACAGAGAAATAAGCTTTTTCGGATCTGAAATTCGAGATGTTTTGTGTTTAATCAAATGAAGTTTTCGGCTGCTATAAAATTCTTAAACAAATTCTGAAAGCCAGGTGACAAAATTCAAGTATTGACTCAAGTATTCCCGTGCTTCCATGATTTTCATATTGATGGTCTGTGAGTTCCATGGCTCTAAACATGGCAGGTTTTGCAACTGAGAAATAAGCTGTTTCGGATCTGAAATTTGCGATCTTTTGTGTTTATACAAACGACATTAGACGTTTTTGGCCACAAAATGAATTGTAGAAAATTTCTGAAAACCAGATGACAAATTTCAGATATTGACTGAAATATTTCCCAACTTTTATAATTTTCCTATTCATAGTATTGGAGTCTCAGGTCTCTGAACATTGTATGTTTTGCAAAAAAGTTAGCAGCATGACGCACATGAAAATCGTGATCTTTTATGTTTAAAAAAATGGCCTTATTGACTGTTAAAAAAATCGTGGATAAATTCTGAAAAGCAGGTGATGAAATTCAGGTGTTGACTGAAATATTTCCCAACTTTCATAATTTTCCTTATCATAGTATTTAAGTTTCAGGTCTCTGAACATTGTATGTTTTACAAAAAAGGTATATGACGCACATGAAAATCGCGATCTGTTACGTTTCAGAAACGGCCTTATTGACTGCTCAAAAAAATCGTAGATAAATTCTGAAAAGCAGGTGATAAACTTCAGATATTTACTGAAATATTTTCCAACTTTCATAATTTTCCTGTTCATAGTTTTTGAGTGTCAGGTCTCTGAACATTGCATGTTTTGCAAAAAAGTTAGCAGCATGACGCACATGAAAATCGCGATCTTTTATGTTTAAAGAAATGGCCCTAATGACTGCTACAAAAATCGTAGATAAATTCTGAAAATCAGGTGATAAAATTCAGGTATTTACTGAAATATTTGCCAACTTTTGTATTTTTCTTATTCATGGTATTTGAGTTTCAGGTCTCTGAACATTGTAGATCTATGTTTTGCGAAAAAGTTAGCAGCATGACTCAAATGAAAATTGCGATCTTTTATGTTTAAAGAAATGGCCTTATTGACTCCTAAAAAAATCGTAGATGAATTCTGAAAATCAGGTGAGAAAATTCAGGTATTGACTGACATATCCCCAAAGTTTCATAATTTTCCTGCTAGTCATAAGCGAGTGTCAGGGCTGCAAACATCACACGTTTTTCCTGAAAAAGAACAGCAACTCTACTGCATAGCATGTTAACGTCACAATAGGACCCAGAGAATAATTGGCAGCAGCAGCCAAAGTACCATACGTTCAGCCAAAGCTTCAGATGGTAAGGAAAAGCATCTGATGGAATATCATCTGATGAAAAAGGGTCTGATGAAATATCCAAATAGCATCTTGGGGGATATTTGATCTTTTCAAATATCCTCATAGTGCTATTTGGAATATCCAAAGTGTTTTGAAAAGCACTTTTTTCTATTAGACACAATGGCAGTAGAGACATTGTCACAAGCAACAGTGAGGACTTTGTACAGAAGATCAACAGCCTTGAAGTCCCTCCAGGAAGAAAAATGGTGTCCTATGACGTTTCAGCTCTCTTCACCAGCATTCCTGTTGACAAGGCCTTGAAGGTCATTGAGTCCAAGCTGAAAGAGGACATCAATCTTAAACAGCGATGCGAATTGTCAGTGGATCAACTCCTGACTCTTCTCACGGACACCAGTCTCGTGATGATACTATGACATAAATATGATACTTTTGTTGTACTTCACGAGTACGACATAAAGAATTTCACCACTCACATTAATAGCCAAGATCCTCACATAAAATTCACAATCGAGCCGGAAAATGAAGGAAGAATTCCGTTCCTGGACACTGAGATCGTCCTTAATGAAGATGCCACCGTTAAGACAAGGGTTTACCGTAAGCCGACACATACAGACCAGTATTTAAACTGGACATCCAACCACCATCTTGATCACAAGAGGTCAGTGGCACGCACCCTATTCCAGAGAGCAGAGACAATAACATCCACGGAGGAGGACAGGAAAGCTTACATCAACGATTTGTCAGAAAACCTCCAGAGACTGTTCAGATCTCACAAAGTCCCCACTTACCACAAGCCGTTTAACACCCTGAAGAGCCTATTGGTCAAGCCTAAAGACAACATCAAGAAGGAAGACCAATGATGTTTAGTTTATCACATCCAATGCCAAGGATGTGACAAAACTTACATTGGAGAAACTGGCAGGAATCTTGGAACAAGGTTCAAGGAACATACCAGCAGAAAGGGGACCAACTCAGCCATCAAGGAACACATGAATGATACGGGACATAAGTGCACGATGGACAACACCAAAATCTTGGAAAAAGAGGACAACTGGTACCGCCGGAAGATCAAGGAGGCCATCCAAATTCAACGCCACCAGCCATCCCTCAATAGAGACAAAGGACTGGAGCTCCCCCCCCCCCATCTACTCGCCGCTCCTGTCACGTGACTCTCGAGAGTCACGTGACGACTCAGCCCCACAGCACATCCACTGATGAAGACGATGCGAAATCGTTGAAAATTATGGAAATGTTAAAACTAAATCCTCTGAAGGTAAATTCATCATCGATATGATGTGTAGTTGTGCAGATTTGATTTGTCCGATTGGTGTGTCTTCTTTTTTTAAATTTAACTGAAATGGTTTAAAAAATATTTGTTCTATGCCACTATTCAGAACTGTTTTCAACAAAAGCTTATCATTTAGTGGCAAGAAATAAAAAAGTTTCTATGTGTGTACTGCTTTAAGTTTCATCGTCAATGATTATGTATTTGTTTGTTTATACATTGTAGTATTTTTTTTTTCATAACAACTTGAAAAATCACATAATAGGCCTACACATGAAGGTAATATTTATTTTCATGACAGGCTTTATATCCCAGTTATCAAAGGAACCTTATTTCAAGCAACGAAGACTTGACAGGAGAAGTGTGGAGATATGTGCGATATCTCTGGGCTGAGGGAGAATCAGAACCAAAAGCATCTGTCAGAATAATTAGTGACTCAACAGCGAGGGAAACAATTTCTAAATTGAAGGTATTTGTAGATTGAAATTTATCTTCCTTTTTGACAGCATTCATTATTGTCATGTAGATGTTATGATGAGGCCTCATTGTCTGCCCCTGAGGGCCAATGAGAAACAGTTTGTGTTGATACGGCCCTGCAATGAGTCATTGTTTTTTGTTGTTTTTTTCATTATGCCATATCTGACAGTTTTGGTAATTTGGAAGGAAAAAAAATGTGTGTATGTGTGTACTGCTTTAAAGTTGGGAGGCTAAATCTGTTGAGGCTTTTTTTTTCTTTGTGGAGGGGAAAGGCAGTTATAGAGAGATGTTGAAAGATGCATACTACACACAATAGGAACAGTAAACCCTTATGAATTTTTAGAATTGAATATGTACATGTCGTGGATATTCTTTCTGAAGAAAAAGTTCTGGAGCTATGCTTTCCTGAAGTGAAATATTGAAGTTGTCATGTTTGAAATGTTCACGAGCACAACAATATGCAGGTTACTTATCAATCTCATTTCTGTTTCAGATATTCATTCCCCTAGAATCTATCATGACAACAAGGTAAGGACATACAATACATTAAATTATGTGGACGCAAATTGTTTGCAACTGGTCACCACAAAACACCCTTATAAACGACTCAAGTTGGGTTGAAGGGCCAACCATAGTCATTCTAATGGTCGATAAACCAGTAGTCCTGAAAGATATTCTAACACTGTCACAGATGTTAAATCATAGTTGTTTTTTAGTTGGCTAACATTATGAATGTAAGAGATGTTATACTGTTACATCAATATCTGGTGTACTTGCTTGGGTATTGTTCTATTTGTGTTGTTTCCTTCCACACTTCAAAATGCATCCACATTTTTATAAACATTTCTCGTTTAATAGAAAAATTTCAAATATTTTTGCAGGTTATTCGTCACCTACGTTGGTACTTGTGATTTGGTAAAGGAGACAAATAGACATTACATTGACTTCCTAACATTTCTCATCAAAGAAGGCGCAAATCCTTTTGAACCAATAAAATGGACCACTGCATTTACTTCCTTTTTGGAAAAGTTTGGTTTTCATCTGAATGAAGAATTACTGCCATCTGTATTAACATTTCTTGAGGAGGCTTTGAAAAAATGGGACAACACAAAAGTATACGAAAATATCTTAAATGATGTTGTCAAGGCTGTTCCCAGTTTCTGGTTTGAGAAAAAATCTGATCATTTGTCTCCTGTGAAGGAACTGCTGTTAAAAATGTGTCTTAAAATGATCAAGACGAGACCTTCACTGTGCGATCAAGTAGATGCTGATGGGAAAACACCGCTGCACAACTTGATGGAGAAGCTTTTAATTGATGGTTTGTGGCAGAAAATGCCAGAATTAATCACTGGAACTGACAGCCTTTGGAGTTTCATGACTTGTCTCATGACCGACAAGAACGTAAATATAGGAGACAAGAACAGTGTAACTCCTTTCACTTGGATTTCTGTGTGGAGGGAAGAAGTAAAAGATGTTCTGCCTTTGGATGCACCAGACAGAGTGAGTTTAGCAAAGAAGATAGAAGAGATCAACAAACTATTTCTTGGTAGAGCAGCTAGCATGGAACAAGCTCAAAGAGGGCTGCAGTTTATTCGGTAAGCTAGTATAAACTGCTATATCACATTATGAAATAAGATCCTACAGTAAATGTTGATTGCAGGGCCTCTTTTAGAGCAATCAGTTCCAAGCTTGTGTTATGTGACACCTGTTTTGCCATATATGGTAATAAAAATTGATTAAGAGCTGTCAACAGTTCTCACTTAGCCATTTGGTGCACTTGTTTGTTTACAGTTATAGTAAATGCAGTATTTTGTGCTTGGATAACTCCTCGGGACCAAGAGAAGATGTTTTTGAAATATTCACACTGATTATGATAATTCATCAAACCAGATAGTTCTGTCTGGATATTAGTTTTCTTGGTATGCCATGCAGAAATTTCATGAAGAAATGATTTCCGTTTTTAAGAATTCATATAAACTGTTTGAAGCAATGATGAGACTATGATATTACATAGCCCTTGGTAAATATGATGTTGTCATGTTATCTTATGAACGTTTTTTAAAGAAAATTGCTTTGTGGTGGTTGTGTTTGACGAAAATGTGACAATTTTGTAAATTTTAAAGTTCATTGAGTGTAGATGTTGAAATTTTCAAACCACAGGCAGCTGCCATTGAGGTAATGAGGTAAGATCTAGTCTATATACTCATAGAAGGTGCCTCACATGAGAATTGGTCAAATCAACAGGACCAGCTTGCAAGGCTTCCCTCATCACTATCATTTAGAGAAAACATTTAATCTGCCTGACATGAGTTCATCACAATATTTGACAATGTTTTGAAGTGTTACCTGCATATATTACATCTTCAACATCTTCCTGTGTTCCAGTTTGTCACAGTTGTGTTATCTCTGTTGCTTAATTATTTTGACAACAACAGAAACCTACACTAAAACAATAATAATAAATAATAATAATAAATTTATTTTGTATAGCGTAAAATCTATAAATACTCTAAACGCTTCACATGGAAATATAAAATCGCAAATTAGAAATATGAAAATTAAAAGTGTCAATAGGACGAAAAGTTTGTAAATAGAGTTCAGGATGTAAAATGTCAATTGTAATACTGTGTAAATAGTAGCGTCTTCAGTTTTGACTTGAAAATGACTAGTGATGGTGATTTCCTGACACAGTCAGGCAATTCGTTCCACAGTCTAGCGCCTGCAACATCAAAAGCACGATTCTGCACGAGTGATGATCTGGTGAATGGTACATCCAAAAGAGTTAGGTCGCTTGATCGAAGTTGTCTTGATGGAACATGATGATGTACAAGTTCATTCAGATAAGCAGGCGCATCTCGATGAATCGCTTTATACATGACAATAAGCACTTTAAATTTAATGCGCTGCTGCACAGGGAGCCAGTGAAGTGATTTCAGCACAGGTGTAACATGGTCTCTACTCCCTGTGCCAGTTAATATTCGAGCGGCTACATTCTGAATTCTCTGGAGTTTGGTAATTAGTTTTGATGGAAGACCGAGTAAGAGCGCATTGCAATAGTCAAGCTTGGCAGTTATGAAGGCATGCACCAGTAATTCCATGGAGTCTTGGTCAAGATGTTTCCTGATTTTTCGCAGCGTATAGATATGGAGAAATGATGTTTTGCAAATTGTTGCCACATGTGCCTCCATGGATGCATGTGAGTCAATGATAACACCGAGATTGCGAGCACTTTCTGACGATGGAATACAGTGGCCACCAATTAATAGAGGGGGTGGCTGGAGATTTCGTGCGATAGCCTTTGAGGAAATGATTAAATACTCTGTTTTGTCCTCATTTAATTTGAGGTGATGATTGATCATCCAAGACTGAATCAAGGAAGCACACTCCTGAAGATGATTCACAGTTTGCTGTAATTCGCTTGCTTTACAAGTGGCCCACAGCTGAGTGTCATCAGCGTAGAGATGATAATTGCAGCCTGAGGATCGAAGGAGGCTGCCTAATGAAGCAGTATAGATCGTGAAGAGCAGTGGCCCCAGGACAGAGCCCTGGGGCACACCACATGAGAGCTGTTTTGGACCAGAAACAGTCTGTGAAATTTTAACAGCTTGTTGTCTTGAATACAGATATGAAGAAAACCAGGAAAGTGCAGAACCCGAGACGCCAAACTGTTTGAGAGTGTCTAGAAGCAGTACATGATTTACGGTGTCGAACGCCGCCGACAAGTCCAGTAGGACAAGTAACACAGCCTTCTGCTCTCAAAATCCATTAATGTAGAAGCTATATAAAGTGCTGCCACGTGGATAGCACGACCCAAAACATTAATAACTGTCAATTTGTAGATTATGTCAAGGTTGATCATTTTTTACAACACTCCACCATTGGCTGAATACTTTCATGACCTTTGATGGTCTGATTACTAGGCCCAGATCAGATAAACCAATGAGATGAGACACGGAGGTCATCCAGGGCTCCTGATAGGATCACCAATATCAGGCGTGAGGCACCTTCTATGTGTATATTGACTAGATCTTACCTCAATATCTCAATGGCAGCAGCCTGTATTCAATCTAAAAAACCTGTTGGTGAAACAATATGACCGCCTGAAATGTGTATTATTTCATTACAGAAAGAAAACTCAAATAGAATCACAGTGTAGAAAAAGGTGAGTGTTTAACAAAAACCCAAATTAATTGATTTCGCCATGCTTTCAGAACAAACACTTCCATACATAGTCAAGAACCTATTTGTCTCAATCATTCATATTCATGTGATTGAGAGTCTAGCCTTAGCTGGGCCACCAACAAGTCGAAATAAGACAGCAATATCAAAACATGCACTTTCCTACACTGCCTGTCAAATTCATGAGCTTTACCAACCCTCAAACTTCACTTGCCTGCAATGTTGAACATGTTTGCGTACATTTGGCACTATTCTGTTCCTTGGATATCACTTGAGAAGTGAGAGAACTGCATATTAAAAAAATTCAACCTCCGCTCACTCTTGTCAACATGCCTGTTGCCTCTCTATCAATCGGGGCCACAGTTCATTAACAAATATAGGTCAAGCAATGGGTGTGGCCTGGCTTTGAAGCCCCCTAGCAGAACTTTTAAAATAGCATGCATGGCAGCAAACCCTTCTGTTCTGTCGTCTCAATGGAGGAAGTAAAATATGATGGCTGGCGAAATAAAATAGCTAGGTGAAATATTTGTATGAATCAGAAATGTTGTTCAGATTCTATACGTGGCCTTTAGCCAAATATTAATTTGCTTAAATAAAATAAAGTGAAGTTACATTTCTGTTGAGAGAGCTTGCTGGCCACGACAAGGCAAATAAACTCTCGCCTTCAGTGGCGTGACTGGTGTCCCTTGAAATTAACAGTTTATAGATACTAATCAGCTTGCTACATGACTATTACAATGCCTATCCCTATCAGCATAGGCGTACGGCGCGCACGATTTTTGGGGGGGGGAGCGACATTTGCCCGAATTTCAAGATCTAGTTTTAGTACCATTTCAAATGAAATTGGCTAGAAATCATTAATTTTCAATAGTGTTTATTTAATCATCTGCCCAAATTTTTCAGCCTTTTTGCCCGAATCTTGCTGTTTCCCAAACTTTTGGGGGGCGACCGCCCCCCCTGTCCCCCCCTCCGATACGCCTATGCCTGTCAGCGTGCCTCGGCGGTCCGGCGTCGGCCCGGCGTCGGTCTGATGTCAGCAGCATCGGACCGGCTTTGGGCCGACGTTGGGCCGCCAAGGCACGCTGATAGGGATATGATGCACATCATGGTGCTACAACACTCACAGCTGCCCCCCCCTTAAAAATCTGGAAAAATTTTAAATTGTCATTTAATGCACAGTTATTATATAACCCCCGTGTGATAAAAACCTCCTACAGAATTAGGTCTCCTCCACAGTAGGTTGGCCATATGTTGTCGAATATGTGTTGTCTTTCTTTTTTTTTTTTTATGCATGTTGAATTGTTGATGTTACCACACTCATTTTTGCAAGACTCGTCAATTATAAATTCACTTGAAAACATGAATTAAGGGGCTTTTGAACTGTAACAAGTACAGCAAACTGGTGAAACACCTTGCACACAAAAGCTACATACATATATGTATATATGTGAGTAGGAAAGGCTAAAAATACATAGGAGTATGGCCCATGTGATTTTTTTTTGGGGGGGCAACATTTGCCCCAATTTCAAGATCTAGATTTTATACCATATCATATGAATTTGCCTGGAAATCATTAATTTTCAATAGTGTTTAATTAATCATCTATCTGCATTCTTTAGCTTTTTCGCCCGAATCTAACTGTTTTCAAACCTTTTGGGAGGGGGGGAGTGACCATCCCCTTGCCCCCTCTTCCCATAGGCCTACGCGGCTACGCCTTTGTAAAAGGACTTCATCAAGCCGTAAATTAAGAAGCCTTAATTGCAATCATTGAAAGGTCCAACACTGTTTACAATATTTTCAAAGCTGTCGTGAAAAAGTAAAAAAATTATGATACATTATTTTGTAATTAAAAAAAATTATATATATATATTATAATATTTCGACCATGTGGTTTAACCCTGCTTTCTTGTGTCTGTAAAAACCATTCATTGCCAATTTTGCAACTTCATTTAGTCTTGATTCAAAACGATAATTATTATCATTATGGCTGTAATCTCTGTTCATTCCTGACATGAAATCTGAAAATGGGCATGGCAAATTAGTGTGAGTGTGTGACTGTCTGTCTCAAACAATTTAAGGATAATAGCACTTGTGTATTTGGCAAACTCAAGGTGGCGGTCAAGTACTTTAGTAGAATTCACATTGAGTGAATGTTTAACCATGACCATCAGGAAAAGTTACTGGACTTGCCTGACATCTGTAGGAAATCTTTAGAATCATTCCACGTGTCAGCCCAGAGAGATCTCACACTTTGAGGTTTAGAGTAGATGCTTGAATCACAGGCGCATGAGATGGCAATTTCGTGTGGGGCTCTCCTCTCTTTTGCACTGAACTTTGAACATGTTAAATGTAACCAGGACAGTGGGTCTGCAATGATATTGGTCAGGATTTGCCCTAATTTGACATTTGCCCTGATGCCCCCCTGACACCCCCTGACCCCCTTCGAAATATGCCTGTGACTTGAGGGTCTGAACTGCAAAATTAGAATATACTGATGTATATTTAAAATTGTGAAGATTCATTTTTAATACATGTTTGTCACATCGAAATGAGCGTTTTTTTTCAAATTTTGTATCAGAAAACATCACCCACAGATCATAAAAATCCCCACGGTATCTGATACAGAGTGGCCATGGTCCACAGACAAGGGAAAACTGGAACGAAATTAAAAATATCGCTCCTCTCTCAGCCTGTCTCCTCAGAAAAAATAAAGGCAGGAAAAAAAATCTAATGTTTTCCCATTGCCTGTGAGAAGGCGGTTTAGGCCTAGGCCTATAGCAATTTCATCTGCATCAATCTGTTAAACTGCACAAAGTGGTCAATGTACTGCGAATACTGAATTACTGCTGAAGTTTCAGGCTTTCAGCTCAGTTAACATGTTCATGAAAACATGTTCAGAATGAAGCTAGTCGACTCGCCCCTTTGTGTTTGTAGCAAATCGCTACAAACAATTGAACATGTCTTGTCTGAATGCCCCCTGTTGCATGAGAAATTGGAACAATTACATAATGGCCTTGATGCAATTTATTTCAGACATAATACTCCTCTGGATGATCGTTTAACCGGCATTAACAATTTCATTATGCCCCAAAACAAAGACAAAGAAACAAGAGCTGAAATCCACAAGCTCTTGTCCATTTTTATCAGCTCCCTGGACGCTGATAATTTTAAGATTTAATGCCATGAACCGGATGTTTTTATTTATCAGTGTGAACATTACTCATGTGTGACATTCAAAAATTTATTTCATGTGTGAACATTCATCAAATTCCAGAGTGACCATTCAGACCACGAAATAGGGTCCAAAAGACAACAACAACAACAACAACAGTTAACAAGTGAGGGTAAGGCTGTCAAACCAGTCAAATGGTGACAATGTCCTCTCGCAAAACATTTTGTAAACAAAGAGCAGTGACTTGGACCACGTGCAGAGACAAAAATCTGGGTCAAAAAGAGGTCACTCACTCCAATGGCCACGCCTACCAATCACATGATGTTTTGCGCAGGTCTTAATTAGGTCAACAAATGGCAATCATGGCTGTCAAGTGTGTGACATAGACCCACGCATGAATCTAATTTTGTTGGTTCTAATGATTTATCAGCAAGCTGGATTACGGATTTTACCTATAACTGGAAGTAGACCACGGATATGAAAGGTACAGTGTATTTAAACCCATTGACCTTGCTCTAACTCTGCTGTAGCAGTGTGTAAAGTGCCGCAACAGATTCAGTGCGGCAAATTCGACCTGTAAGGTATCAGTGAACTGCTAGACTATCCATACATAAGCCTAAGACTTACTCAAGAGAATAGGTTTTTTTTATCCCATTTTGTTTCTGGATTGAATGCTTCAAAGTCAGTATATCTTAAGCAATATTGCACCCAAACAGAATAAATTATTTTTTTATAATTTCTATTTGTGTACAGGTACAAGAGAATTGAGGAAAAGGTACAAGGCCTAACAAGATTTAACATTGAAGAGGAGACCAAAAATATTTTAGGAATCTTGGATGAGGGAGAAATTGTTTATCCGGAACAAGGGCCATCCATTATTGCAAAGCTTGTTGAAAAAACTGCAGATTGTTATCAAGAACACTCATTTGCAGAATTGATTAAAGTAAGACCACACATTATTTTTTCAATGACGGATATACAATTATATAATTTAAAAAATGATAATTTCCAAAAAAAAAATTTAATAGAACTCATCAAAATGCCTAATCTGCTTTTTTGGTGGAACTAAATAAGCAAATTATATAACTTTGGCTTACTTTGCAATGGTTTGTTTAGATAAGTGGGTGACAAAAATAGTCAGTCCCTTTTTCATTCTCATGTTTTAACTTTGTAAGTACATATATTTTTACTCCATCTTTGTCTTCTTATCATGTATGCATCTCTTGTAATTTGTAATATTCAACCGTTTTTCTTTGTTGCAATCTATACTAAAACTTTACTTGGCCACGATTTCATACTTTGCACAAAGGGCGGACAGAAATTTGTGATTTTAAAAACACTACATACTCTGTGATAGCCACTTCTCAAACCTCATTACCACAGGGGATTTTGTGTGCGTACAAGTCCACAAATTGCAATGAATTTCGCAGGTTGCCCTGCAAAAAATGCTTGTCCACCAACAAAATTCGGAAAAATTGACTCCTGGAAACCATCGTGGATTGTCATTGGTCAAGAAATCATGTCCATGTTGAAAGCGATCGTGGCACCTGTCAAGATAATTTTATGGACGGAGAGTGATTTTGTTTGTATTAACACTTAAAAGAGTTGAATAAGAGTGTGTCTACGAGGACTCAAGAGTTAAAATAAAGAGGAAAATCAGATCAATGACGTTTTACTCTGGAGCAAAAAATCAAGTGGTGCATGATAAATATACTGTGCATGGGTAATATTCAGGTCTTGCTCTGCTCCCGAAAATGTTGCTCTTGACTATCGCTCCCCCGTGCATCCTCTCCTCTCAGAGTAGACTGCGTGAGTCTACCCTGACAACTTGGGCTGTGTTTCAGTGAAGTAGTCATTAAAATATTGACAAGTCTCTGGCGTGAAAAACATAATTCTCAGTTTGACATTATCAAGATAGATAGATAGATATGGTAAGTGCAGCCCTCTGAGCCAAGTTCGTGGCGCTCACGGGGGTTGATTGATGAGATGAGAGAGAGAGGGGGAGTCCTCAACATGTTACACATTTACCCAATGTGGGGGATCTTTTACTTGCCCAGCATAGACACTGATACAAGGTGCCCCCAATTTAACGCCTCATCCGAACGACATCCAGCTGGGATTTTGATCATGAAGGTCCATTGAAAATTTTGGGTTCCCCACCCGGTAATGCGTAAGTAATAAGAAGTTATGACTATAGAAAGTATTCATCTGTCTATCTATCTATCTATCTACTTTTTATGCACATTTTGAGGAACAACACTCTGCGTGCGTATAATATTGGAAGGAGTGCAAAAAAGACACACTTGAGTGCATAATGTTAGCCAAAAAAGGTTGCTCTTGACTGCAAAAATGATGCTCTTTAATGCAAAAAAAAACACTCAGAGTGCAAAAAAAAGGACTCTTCTTGTCATCGTGGCTACCACTAGGATTGCATGCTTTCCTATTTGCGCTGCTCCCAAACATTTTGCTCTCATGGGTGGATTTTTTGCCTGCCTCCCAACATTTTACACCCTTCGATGGGGTATTACATAATATTTTCCTGCCCTTTTTACCCACAATTTTGTCTCGAATGTTGGACTTACAAACTTAACACGCTATTCAGTGAGTAGATAACCCGAGTAGGGCACAGTATCCCATGGGTGCCAGAACAGAGGGGGCAAGGGGGGCAAGGTTGCCCTTTTCATCTCCAAGAAAAAACATTCCTATACCTTAATTTACAGTGTATTTAGACAAAATATTTAAGTATGTATTAAAAATTATTATTGGTGCGACAATAAATTTTTGTCACGCGAATTAGATTTGCCCTTTCTCAATTGACCGCCCCTGCCGCCCTTGTTTCCTTCCGGCACCCTTGCAGTATCCATCTTATTGAATCCTACAGTATTGCTGCAAATATAAATATTTATAAAAAAGTTAGGTCATTTATTTATTGTACGCATGATCTAAAATTTCAACGAAAAGTATGTTATATGCAAATATTTTTATCAATACCAAAAGACGACAATAAAAGTTGTTTTTCCAAGGTCCAGAATTATTCTCTCATTGCACTCTATGAAAAAAAAACAGCTAAATGTTAATAATTCCAGTGATAAAGACGCTTTTTTAAAAATCTGCCAGAAGATGTCAGATTCAAAATTAATTTATTATTATAGTACAGCATTCAACATTTCAAAATTTTAAATGAGCAAGTAAGACATTTTGTCACAATGTAAAAACAATTTTCAAATTTTGAAAACACATACAATATTATTTAACCAGCAATTTCACTATTTAACCTGTAGCCGTTTGTGGAGTCATTTTTGATGTACCGTAATATGGGCTTCATAGGGACACAGGGGTGAATCGGGACAAGCCAGGAAATAACAAATTTGGAAGTCGCATTTTGTAAATGGTCTAATTGACAAACGTGTTTCAACATGGGACAAAATATGGTATTGATTTAGGGTTCTTTTTTCAAGGCTTTGTATCCAAGTTATGGAAGAAGTACTCTTTCACATCGAGAAGAACTGCCTCAACTTATCTGGAACGAATTGGATGATCTGCGCATTGTCAGTCAGTCAAAGGCCAAGAAATGTATTGACAAGTTAAAGGTAATGCACATTATAGTTTGCATCCCTTCTGGACAACTTCCTTTGAGGAACGTTATTCTAAGGAAGCATTAAACCTCCCATTCACATCAGACCCAACGTTTGAAATCTACGTAATTTGTCGACAGCTGGTTACGAGGTTACTACGTACGTATATATCGTATTTATTGCGTATTTCTCCAACCGCTGATGTTAACGTACCCCCCACGTTGAAAGATCGGTCGTTATACGCCTCTGGGGCGTCAGGCGTGGCAGGCCAGCCCAGCGCGCTGGTTCTTGCGCATGCGCAGAATACGGAGGAGGCGGCCATTGCTGGCACAACGCTCGTGTGGATTACATTTATATCGGTCTAGAACACCATCTATTCCATCGTAACACTGGATTTAACCATGGAATATTGTAGATGGACATGTCAGGGGTTAAATGAGACCGTCGGACATACTCTGGATGATGTGTATGCTTCACAATCACCCTGTCAATCGGCGATGTGGAATATGTGGATTCATTGTAGTCGGCCAGGGGCGGATCCGCTGGGGGGACTGCCGCATTGCTTCAGGCGGTCCAGCCCCCTGCCAGGCTGCTGCCCCCGTGGAATAAAAATGATAAATTAAATAAAGCCCTTGAATATTGGCCGTCATTACGATTGAATGAAGTTCTCATCTGATTTTACTGCAGGATTTTTTTTGGGGGAGGGGATTTCAAGATTTTTTTATTTCAGGTCTTGAGGGGATATGGGTGCTTGGTGGACTTTTTGTTGGGAGATCTGCAAAGAGAAAATATGATTTAAAACAGTGAAGAGAAGAAAAGAAAACAGAGAAAAGATAGAGAGAGCAGAGCCAGGCAGCAAGCACTGAAGGTGGCTCCAAAATTAGTAGACTTTTCTTCCTTGTTTTACCAAGCAGTCTACAGTCCATTTAAGGACTATAATAAATAATAAATAAGAATATTCACTTACCTTGTAAGGGATTAATGCTGCAACTCTGAAGAGTTGGAAAAATCCCAATCCAAATTGGCCTGCTGGATAGGTGGCATTCAGTTGCATGTAGGCTCAGTTCAACTCCGGTCTTAACTGATTCTCTCTTGCTCGTTTGTGGTTGAGCAGTGCTTCAGAATTATTTTTTTTGGCCTATATAATCTTTCATATTTTAAGAGATATTTATTTGGTAATTTTTGTTACTTTTGTAGCTACTATTTCTTTATGGCTTCATCCAATTATCACCAGCAAGCATCCTGTTGGAGGTTTTATAGACCGAGGTCACAGTCTTCACGTTGCTGTAGGCAACGTAGACTGAGGACATTCCTATTGCTGAGTACTCTTAAATCATTACAAGAAATAGGTGATGATAACAAACAATCAAACAAGAATACAAACAGAAAACAACAAACCTGAAACAGAAAACAGCAAACAGAAAGCAACAGAAGAGGTCATCTGGTTTTTTCACCAGAAGTATTTTAAACTCAATGAGCAACAACGATTTTAGAAAGCAGAAGGAGAACCTTTTAACTTTTGGATGACACTTTAAAGATAACAAAAAAATATGGAAATGAAAAAAAAAAACTTCTGGTGTGGTTATCACCATCTATCTATCTATCTATCTGTATGTCTGTCTATCTATCTATCTATCTATCTATCTATCTATCTATCTATCTATTTATCTATCTATCTATCTATCTATCTATCTATCTATCTATCTATCTACCTCTCTATCTATCTATCTATCTGTCTATCTATCGACCTAAATGTGTCACCCAGTTAAAATATTTGTTTAAAACAAAATCTATCTGAACGGTTCAACAAAAATAAGTCCCCCTTCAAATTAACTTGAATACCACAGAGATTCCTTCTCCAATTTTTATGAAAGTTGTCTGAATTATAGGCCTGTATATCGACCCAAAATGTGTGCATTTGTTTTCAAAAATCGGTGGCTTTTCCAATGGATATGACAAATTTCACCTAATGGGGGAGCCACCAGCTGGGTCATACTTCATCAAGAAACTGGAGAAAGTTTGTTTCTCAATCATAGTAAGTAGATAATTGAAGACTTCTTTTGTAACTTTTTCACAGTTTAGGCTCCATTTTTTTGGAAAAGCCAAAATTTAAAATTTTTGAAAAGAGGGGTATGTGCACTGATTGCAGGCTGGCTAAGAGAAAAATGAAGCAATCAAGCTAAAAATATACAGGCACAATGTCAATAACAGGCCTACAAATCGGTCAACTTTAATTGAAATGGGAAAAGAGGTCTTTGAGATATTAGTTTTTGTAAAGGGGCACTTATTTTTGTTAAACTGTTTAATCAGTGTTTACCTATCTATCTATCTATCTGAAATTTTGAGAACACTTCATAAATTATCAAATATTACAATTTTGGAGAAAGCTTTGTCTGTCTTTTAATTTGTTGTTCTTTCAATACAGAAAAAGAGACATGAGTAGCTAATTGCTGTGATTAAAAAAATGCGGTCTGTAACGTTTCAAATGTTGTTTCAATCAATTGCTATTCTTGGGAGGTATGAACTGCATGAATGCCCAGTAATGAAACTCTGGTTGAGTGTGAGCAACAGGGATTATATAAACGACTTGCACAAAATGTGTGAAGTACAAAACTGCACAGTTTCAGATTAGGTTTGCAAATTTATTAAAGATGAACAACAAACAAATCAACAGTTATCAAATTATGCAAATATCCAACACAGAATGTGCATCATTTTAGCTGGTAAATCAGCAAAAATCGGCCGATTTTGATGCTTTGAAGCTCAGGAATGCTTTGAAATGTTTACACAATATGTTTTAAAGCATTTGCTATCTAGTCATACCTTTATTTAGGCTCAAAACGGTCGCAAAACACGTGCGACACGTTTCTGTGTCACAAGTGTAGTTCTCAACCATTGCTTTGTCTCCCATCCTTGACAATTGCATGGTCAAGGTGGGTCTTCCTGTCTAGAGGTTTTATATGCTCAAAGTTACCAGATAGCTTGGAATAGGTATGGGAATAGATGGCGCTACAAGGTTCTCTGTGACTTAGGATCCCAGGTTCTGCAACTTTGTGCAAACCTTCAACAAACCTTTAGCAGATACGTATGATCAGACGTTTGCCCTGAACGTTACTTTCAAACGTTTTCCATACATATCAAAAACACGTTGGAGAAACCTTGGAACTTACGTATTGCCAAATGTGCGACCATACCTTTGATAAACCTATGAATCAAAGGTATGGTCATACGTAGTAGTCTAAGGTTGTAAAAACCTCTCAAATGAATGTTCGACAAACCTATGAATCAAAGGTATGGTCATACGTAATAGTCAAACGTTCTTCAAACCTCTTTCCTAAAGGTATGACTTACGTAACAGTCTAAGGTTTTAAAAACCTCTCAAATGAATGTTCAACAAACCTATGAATCAAAGGTATGGTCACACGTAATAGTCAAACGTTCTTCAAACCTCTCAACCAAAGGTAGACTTACGTATGACTGACACGTTTAGCCAAACGTTACAACCAAGCTGTCTTCCAACCTCTCAACCAAAGGTATGACTTACGTATGACTCGAATGTTAGGCCAAACTATAAAACAAACTATCTGCCAACCTCTTACTAAGGTTGCGACCTACGTATGGTTTTCCATCTGAGTACAACGTTTGGAAATTACCTTTGCCCTACCTTAGGCATACGTCGTTTGGTCAAACGTTTGATTCTAACCAAAATAGTTACGTAGTGAAAGGTTTGATTTACGTTGCTGCTCGGGAGGGATGTATAGGTTGCCTGGTTCTGTATTTAACTTATTGTTTAATAAACCTTCTTTTAATAATTGAATGGATGAATCTTCAGCTATGTCTGACTGCCATCTTCAGTGCTGAATGAAATTGGGTTGTGTCTCTCAGAAAGAACAACAATGGGGTGGTGTATCATATATCAAATGTTTAAGTTGTGAGGCTCATTACATTGGAGAAACGGCAAGGTCCATGGACATCAGATATAAACATACCGGGCTATAAGTCAACAAACTCAGCAGTGAAGGAACGCCTGGAAACCACTTGTCACAGACGCATTTACATAGTAGGCGTGAAAATTTAGGACAAGGAAACCAACTTGTACGGTAGAAGAATCAGAGAGGCAATCGGAATAATCCATCAGAAACTTAAGCTAAATCAAGACCTATCATCTATTTACCAAAAGTGTTATCCTGTGAAAAACATCAAACACAGGAAACACAGTTCCATTTCATTCAACACTGAAAGAGGCTGTGAGACACAGCTGAAAATTCTGCCAGTCAATTAGGGATTCTTAGAAGCAGTACAATTGTACTTCAGTACAATTTTCCATGTGCTGAGAATGTACATGTACTGGTGCTGCAAGTATTGGACCCTAAGTCCATTTCAAGTACTTTTACTGTTTTGATCACAACAAAGCTTACAGTATTTCTCAAACTTGCTTTTTGCAGGCTTCAATGATACTATTTAATACTTATAAACTAACATTATTCACACTGTAAATATAACTATAAGATATTTATATTTACATTAATGAAATATTTACAACACCTAAAAATAAGTACATAATTGAGTCATGGTTTTCCATTCAAAAGTTTGTAAACATATGTTTGCCAGTTTTTTTTTTTATCCCAAGACGGTTTCAACGTTTTGAGAGGCATTTAAGCCACTTTCAGGATCATCTTTTTAATTTTCTTTGACTGATTTTTATCATGATTTAAAATGATTTAAATCAAACAACTCTGACATTTACCCAAATATGAATGCATTTAAAGTATAAGAAATGTGTGAATATGTTTTCAATTTCGAATACCTTTTTTCTCTCTTTCTTCACACATTTGAGAGACTGAAATTCAAGAAGTACTGGGTACTCCACTTAAGTACCTTTAAAAGTATCGGGTATTATTCTTAAGTACATTGATAATAAAAATCCTGCGTACTGTACTGAATACAATAGTGGGTAATCGGGAAATTTAAATGTACTGTGATATGGTACTTAGGTACTTTCAGAAGTACTGATCCACCACCCTGCTTAGAAGGTGTTATTCTGCAGTGACACATTATTGTTCCTAAGATGAAATTCCACAAGTTGATTATATCTTTTATGCTGGTTCCATTGGGCTGTAAGAAAAGATTTATTATGGCATATCTTTAGCCATTAATACCAGCAGTTTACTGGGCACCCCATACTGAAAAGTGTCAACACAAGTTCACCTCAGCCTTTAGTGATTTTAAGTAGAGCACTGACAAATAACTCATCATTGCAAATACTTCAAGCTGTTACATTTATTTCAAAATACACCTGCCACTTCGGAAATTGATGATTGATCCACCTAAAATTGTTCTAGTACAATTTAAACTGGAGGTGAGTTGTCATGATTGATACAGACTACTGGACGACACTTGTCATGTGAGCAGGAAATGGACTGATCAGAATTCTAAATATAGACTTTGAATCCTTGTGTTTCTGCTTGATCATGGACTGCACTGTGGATTACATGAATTGATTCTGTAATCATTCCAGTTGTATTTTGTTCACAATTAGTAATAGGCCCAAGTTAACACTCTGGTTTAATCATGGCCCAGGCACGTAAAATGAGGTACATAATCAATAGAATAGAATAGAATAGAATAGAATAAAATTTTATTTAAAGTCGAGTAAATAACAATAACAATTAGCTCATTGAGCTAGTATTCGACATATAAAAACAACAACAACTATAAAATTAAAAACAATAAAATCAGTAAAAAAAAAAAAAAAAATTAGTAAAATTAATAAATGTAAAATGACTAAAATCATACATTTAGCCACTTATACACAACGACACATCACGTAATTATACATTTCACACATAAAACAAATATCACAGATCCTTTCATAGACAACATAGACTACAACTACACTTAGGTCCTTCCCATCTCTTTATAGCATTCTTGAATTGCTCAATGCTCGAGCACTCTTTATAGACTGAAGGCAAAAGATTCCAGAGATGGGCTCCGTAATAAGTAAATGTTTTTTTGCCATACATAATTTTGTTAAAACGTGGTACAGTCAATAAGCATGGATCTCTCATATCTCTATCAATTTCTTTTACAACAAACATATCATTCATAAATGCAGGATTTAGGTTATAAATGCATTTAAAAACTTCAATGGCAATACACTTCATCCTATTCACAAGCATGGTTTTTGAGTTGGTTTTTTGTAGAAGTTCTTCATAACTTAAAGTGTGTTGACCAGTGAGAAATCTTAGAGCTCTTTCTTGAATTTTTTCAATTTTTCTAGCAGATGTTTTGCTGCAAAAATTCCATACAACTGGACAAAAATTAAAATTAGAAAGAATGAACGTTTGATACATCATTTCCTTTTCCTTAATGCCTAAGTAGGACTTAAAGCGGAACAGAATTTTCAGTTGATTAGACGCCTTTGTACATATAGTCTTAATATGTTCATCAAAATTCAGATTTCTGTCAATAGTGATTCCCAATAGTTTGACTTTCTCACTGGTCTTTATGGTAACATCATCTATAGTCATACATTCTGGTAATTCAGTTATATTTCTTTGAGGTTTCATGAACATAACTTGAAATTTTTCAGGGTTTGCTCGCATATAATTGTCAACAAAAAACATATATTTGTCCCAAGACCCCCAGCACAACAAACGAGTAAAGTTTTGGTGTAACTCACAGTACTGTGCTTTATTAGAAAAAATTTTTTAATGAACCCAGCTCATCAACAACGGCTGAAGAGAGGGTGAACAAAATTTTTAGAATACAATAGTGAGTAATAATTAGGTTAATTTAGGTAAAAAGGTATATTGTTGAAAATATAATTATTTGTTGATATTTTATGGCAGAATTATGATGGAATAATGGCCCCAGGTCACAGTAATAGTAGTGTAGTATAAATTATCGAGGGTGGTTAGGTGGGGATGTGGTGGAAAAAAGATAATTGTGAATAAGTAAGAGATATTTTGATAATAATGTGAGACCAACCATTGAACTGTGTCAACTTGTTGACAGAATAAACCAGAATGGGGTTAAGCAGGGGTCAGTCATGTGACCCCACCATGTGACCTGGGGTCAGTTTATAAATAGATATTGTTGCTGGGTGGCCTCAGACAAATAGATTCATTTCATGGAATCCTGTTTTGTCCCAAGACCCCCAGCACAACAAACGAGTAAAGTTTTGGTGTAACTCACAGTACTGTGCTTTATTAGAGAAAATTTTTTAATGAACCCAGCTCATCAACAACGGCTGAAGAGAGGGTGAACAAAATTTTTAGAATACAATAGTGAGTAATAATTAGGTTAATTTAGGTAAAAAGGTATATTGTTGAAAATATAATTATTTGTTGATATTTTATGGCAGAATTATGATGGAATAATGGCCAAAATGCTAAGGGGAGCTTAGCAGCTGCCATAAGAAGAAAAGAATAAAGGACAGTAACTGTGAGTTCATTTTTAAAGTCGTATGGTCCCTAGTGGGAACAGAATCATGAATAGACAGGTGCAGGCATGCACAATTAATACAATGTAGAAGGCGAGGTACCTTGGCCTTCATCCCGGACAACTACTTGGCTGCCTAGTGGAATGAGGCTTGTTACGCCTGTAATGAGGTAAACTCATATGTAAGGGTATAACATAATCTGGGGTAATAATTGAATAAGAAATAAATGAAAGTACTACCGGATAAATACATGAAAGTACTACTGGATAAATACATAAAAGTACTACTTGATATATCGATATAAAGGTAGGTTGAGTAATATGTATGTGTGGCTGTCAGTGGACTAATTACAAATGTGGAAGCCAACAATACATCATATGTTAGAAAGTGGAGGATGTGGTGGAGGCCACACAAGTTTACGATATAAAAGAAAAGAAGTTTAGTATATAACACATATGTAAGAAAATATATATACAAAACAGTATGTAAAATTATTAACGGTGGTTGGGAGCCACTGTGGTGCCTCGTGATATGAGGTTAGTTAAGTGTTTACATGAGTATGTAAAATTAGATACAGCACTGAGGCAGTAAATGTGCTACGAAGATACATGTATTGATGGTAAATTGAAAACAGTATGTAACAATAAACAATTGAGCAGTTATGACTTTACCGAAAATATGATATGGTCACAAGCTAGTGGATTGAGATGTAGTTGATCCACATTGATAAGATACATAGAGAGATGGATGAAAATTTACTCGTCAGTTGTATATTGTAGTGACAGCCAATCGGTGAGTAATGTCTTAGTTTCCTTGATCGGGATAAAAGTATTAAACTACAGACACACAAGTGGAACAAGTATTTGGGTTAAAAATGTTGCTGGTTGGCAAGATCTGTGCTATCTCTTGGATTATAATAATAAGATAGTGATGTAGGTTCCTGGCAACTTCTGGGCTACCTAGTGGAAGACAAGAGAGTTAATATAAACGCTGGAGTGATAACCAGTTGGATTAAAAAGTAAAGAGTTAATATTCATATACACTGGAGTGATAACCAGTTGTTAGCTTCCTGGCAACTTCTAGGCTACCTGGTGGAAGACGATAAGAGTTATTCTGTACACTGGAGTGATAACCAAATTTGACTATGGAAAGCAAAAACTAAAGAGTTAATGATATATATACACTGGAGTGATAACCAGTTGTTAGCTTCCTGGCAACTTCTAGGCTACCTGGTGGAAGACGATAGAGTTATTCTGTACACTGGAGTGATAACCAAATTTGATTATGGAAAGCAAAAACTAAAGAGTTAATGATATATATATACATATACACTGGAGGAATAACCAGTTGTTATCTTAAATGGAGTGATAACCAGTTGTACGAGTGTTAACTTCCTGGCAACTTCTGGGCTACCTGATGGAAGACGAAAGTGGTGATGCAATAAGATTCGAGATAGGTAAAATACTACACTGGAGTGATAACCAGTGTTTTTGGGTACATGTTTGGCTCCTGGCAACTTCTAGGCTACCTGGTGGAATACTCGTAATGGACTAAATGGAGTGATAACCTGTTGTACGAGTGTTAGCTTCCTGTCAGCTTCTGGGCTACCTTGATGAAAAAAGGTGTCAATTGAGAGGCTCGCCATTAATGACAAATTCGGGCCTGGTGTGTTTTTTCGTACGCAAGTCTCTTCGTTGTTTGGATCTTCATGGTTCTGAAAAATGAGACAGGTAATAAGGCTCTGTTGGGAAGAGGTATTACAAATTAAGTTGTTGAGTCAGTAATATTGGATGGTATTGTTTACTAAAAAGGGGGAAAATAAGAATATTTGAGTATATGATTAAAATTAATAAATTATTGTAATATAATATTATATATATATATATGCAATTATACTCATCTTTTAATGTAGGCAGTCAGCTTGACTGACAACCATGTTACAGCGATGGCTAGCTGTCAGATCCAAGAAGGTGCTAGGACAGGTGATGTACTGGGCAGTCCTGTCTCCCAGTTGGGATTAAGCGGTATATCAAGAATAAGTTGTAGCAGTGACAAGCTGTAGGCCTATATTAAATATAATTTGCAGCAGTGACAAGCTGTATATCAAACATCAGTTGCAGCAGTGACAAGCTGTAGGCCCATATTAAATATCAGTTTTTGCAGCAGTGACAAGCTGTATAGTAAACACGAATTGCAGCAGTGACAAGCTGTAGATTGAAACATCATCTGTAGCAGTGACAAGCTGTATATGAAAGATCATTTTGTAGGAGTGACAAGTTGTACATTAAATCACAATTGCAGCAGTGGCAAGCTGTATACAAGGTGTATATGATAAAAATATTTTACTGCGGTAACAGGGAGCATATGAATCATTGTTTGCACCAGAGAGAAGGTGTACATTAGTTGTCGATTGCAGCAGTGACAAGCTGTATATTAATCTTAAATTGCAGCAGTGACAAACTGTATATTGAACATCATTTGCAGCAGTGACAAGCTGTATTTAAATCGTCAATTTCAGCAGTGACAAGTTGTATATTAATCTTAAATTGCAGCAGTGACAAGCTGTATATTAAACATCATTTGCAGCAGTGACAAGCTGTATGTTAATCTGAAATTGCAGCCGTGACTAGCTGCTTATTAAGCATCATTTGCTGCAGTGACGAGCTGTATATTAATCGTCAATTGTAGCAGTGATAAGCTATTTAATGATCTTCTATTGCAGCAGTGACAAGCTGTATATTAAACATCATTTTCATCAATGACAAGCTTTTAGACACAAGCTGGTGTATTTCGAGCGGTGACAAGCTCTACATCCATTAGCGAGCGGTGACAAGCTCTACATCCATGTTGCAGTAGTTACAAGCTCTACATCCATGTTGCAGTAGTTACAAGCTCTACATCCATGTTGCAGTAGTTACAAGCTGACACGTTGGACTGATGATTTCATTTACAGCAATGACAAGTGGTGTTGTGTGGGTGGGGATATCATATTCAGTGTCGATCGGCGAATACCTGGCAAGTCTTGTTGTTGTTTTGATCGTCATGTTTCTGAAAAAATTAGACAGGTAATAAGGCTGTGTTGGGAAGAGATTTTACAAATTAAATTGTTGAGTCAGTAAAAATTGTATGGTATTGTTTATTAAAAAGGGGGGGGAATGAGAATGGTTTTGAGTATATGATTAAAATTGACAAATAATTGTAAAAAATATTATATATATATATATATGCAATTATACTCATCTTTTAATGTAGGCAGTGAGCTTGACTGACATCCAGTTACAGCGATGGCAAGCTGTCAAATCCAAGAAGGTACTAGTATCTTACGAATAGATTTTTTGAGCAGTGACAAGCTCAATATATTCAAGTTGCAGCAGTGATAAGCTGACAAAAGAATATATTTATATGTATGCAGTGGACTAATGAATTAATTTTTGCAAAAGTGAGAAGATACATGTAAAGTGTCATTTGAATAAATGGCAAGCAGTAACGTATTACTGGTAAAATATGTGTTGAGCAGTGACAAGCTCTAAGTTTCATTTTCAGCAGTGGTAAGCTGACAGTAAATACAGTGGGCTGGTGGAGTAATTTGCAGCAATGACTAACTCCAAGGCACAAGTAGGATGATAAATAAATACATTTTTGAGCAGTAACAAGCTCTGTGATAATTTTGCAGCAGTGATAAGCTCTGTTGTTATTCGGAGGAGTGGTAAATTAATTTTACAGCAGTGATAAGCTGTCAAATATAAAATATAAATAAATTGGGAGCAGTGACAAGCTCAGCACACATGTTTGGCATTAATTTTGTATCAATGATAAATGTTATACGATGGACCATGTTAGCCTTTGGACATTACAGTGATAACCTGATGTGCAGCACTTATAAGCCAAGTGGCATGAGAAAAGTCAGTTGGAGGTACAAAAGGAGTGAAAATTGTCAGCGTAAGCATATGATAAATTCATGTTATATTAAAATCTGTATAGCAGCAGTGGTTTGCTGTTAAGAGTGGATAGTGCATCCAGCTTCTCATGTAAAGAATAGTATCTATTAATAGCTTTGACAGGTTGTCACCCATCGAGGATGTATAAATGAACTGATGTATTGAGGTCCTTTAGTAACAAAGGAAAGATTATTGGAATTGACATTGTATTAACAAATTCACATAATAATAATGAAGCTAATAATATATATTAGCAGAAGTAAGAAACTGATAAATCGTGCATTAATGAAGCGATGTAATAGTAAAATCCATTTGTAACATTAGGCAACTGTCAAGAATTGACAGTATAAAAAATGTATGCATTGATGAAATCGATTAACAGCAGAGAGATATGTTGAGAAAATAGTGAAATTTTTTGTAAGAGTTAGAAGCTGGCAAGTATTGGTGACGTAGTAATAAAGTCATTTTAATGCTGATCAAATTAGCAGCAATGAGTAGCGGTAGGTTGTGGGTATTCATTACTAAATTCAAGTATTAGTGATATCCATTAGCAGCTGTGAGAAGGCCACTAATTGATGATGTTGGGAAGTGTTAAATGATGTAATGATAATGTTAAATATTTAATAATAATGTTATATGACGTATAAATAAAGTCCTTTTGCATCAGTGAGAAGATGTTAAGAATTGTCAGTATTAGGCAAAAATGCAAGTAATGATAGAATGAATTAGCAGCAGGGACAAGCTGTCTGGAATTGGTGGTGTAGTGAAATTATTTGTTATTACAACATCTATTAGGAGCTATATGACGCTGTCAATAATTGACGTTGCAGGCTGTCAATAGCTGATGTTGCGCTAACATTTTCATATAATAATAATAAGCAAAATTCGGGGCGTATTAATAAAGTTCATGTAATGGAGAAGTGTTAGCAGGTTGCTTAGTGTAAAAGGTTAATTTATTTAATGATAATAATGTATAAGCACGGGCAAGCAGCAGTGAGAAGCTGTCAAGAGTTGAGATTGAGGTAAAATAATTTATGTGATCTATACGGAGATGTAATAAGCTGTCAGGAATTGACATTGTATCAAGAAAACATATAATAATAATCGAATCTATAATGATTGGAGGTGTATTAATAAGTTCTCGTAATTATGAAACGTATCATGTAATAATGAAGTCGATAAGGTGCTTGGACGGTGTATTAATAAATTCATGTAATGATGATGAGCAGGAGTGAGAAACTGTCATATATGGACAGGAGTGTTGATCCATTAATGTAGTAATAAATTATGTTAACAGTAGTAATAATAAAGCCATTGGAAGATTATATTAATCTTAGTTAATGGTGTATTGAGTATTGATTTAAGAATAAGATCCAATAGCAGCAGTGAGAAGCTGGGTGAATTGACAGGGTATTGAGAATATCCATTAAATGATAAAAATTCCTTGGCATGAGAGTAGATGTATATCTGATCAGATATGAGCACAATTTGGTAATAGTTGATGACACAAGTTAAGATATGATGAAAAAGTATGCCTGAAAAGAAAGTGTTTGGGGTAATAATATGATGGAATGTGAATCAAGAATTGAATGTGAAATGGTGTGTTCATGAAAATGAGATATGCAATGATAACTGGAGGCCAAAATGGATATTGTCGGCCAAGAATGTTAGAGATCTTGTTAATTGTGAGGCCTGGAAGGGAAAGTTATTGGTGAATGTTAGATGAGTCTAACTATAAGAAGGTGTAACCAATGTAATCATTGGGAATTGTGACAAAGTGGCCTAAGAAAAAATCCGACGGTTGAAAAGCCTTGGTGTCGTGTCCATGGTTGTGTGACATGTGGTTTTTCAAATTTTGTAATCCGATATGCGGCATTTTCAACATATAAAATGACAATTATTTGGGATATTGAAAGTATTTATCAAAAACACGTGATTATTTTGAAATAATAATAAGCAGATTACATCAGAACATCAATGAATTTCACAAATTGTATAAATAATAGGAGATCCGAGGTTGGATTACGAAAAAATAAAAAATTGAATATAAATTGATAGATTAATGTGATTAAATAAACTGTGAACTAAGAAAGACATAGAAAAATAACAATAGTAAAAACATTATTGTTACATAAATTGGGTTGTATGGCCTTCTGAAAGGCTGTAAACATGATAATTAATACACTAATGAGTGTTTAACAAGAATCCAGGGATTCAAAGGTAGTCGTTTCGGGATTATATTGAAGGTGCATTGATTAACATGGAGTGGGTGACAGCGATATTCCTCTATATTACATCTGTGTTGGAGACATGGTTATCATATGGAGACATGAATAAGTGAGAGAGCATTCTTTTTGGACACTTTTCTGACATTAACTTAACATGCATAAATGTTAGGCCTATAAGTAGATTTTATACCATCAAACTTCTGATGAGTAAAATCATCCCTCTTTCAGGCAAAGTTTACGCTTAAGTTTCAAAAATTTCTTTTGTCTCATAATTTCCAAACATCTTCATTCAAAGAAGAGTACTGGATCTTTGCCAGCAACCATGCTTTAATTGATGTGAAAGTAGTCCAGAGTAGTAATGTGGACAGCTGTTGTGCGACCTGATCTTGTGACCTGTCCAAAACATGCCAAATTAATGTTGACCCAATTCGATTTTCCAGGGACTGACAGCATTCTGCTGCCATGGCATTTGTCAATCCCAAACAGAGACAGACATTAAAATTAATTTTGTCCTTCAATGCACCCATTAGAAATTTGTTGGTTAGGGACCGTTCAGAATTTATGACTGGGGGGGGCGAGAGTTTTGGCCGAGGGGGTACTAACTTTTCACACGTGTTTCAAGGGGGGGGTATTAATTTTTGACAACACTTCCAAGAAAAAATGTTAAAAAACACGCATAAACTCATGTTATTTGGCTTCTTTACGCACTCCACGAAATGATGCAAATCTGTACGCGTAGCCGTGTATAACAGTATATATATGTGTGTATTGCTTTGTATGTCGAGGGGGGGGGTACTAAAAATACACGTGAAACCTAAGGGTGGGGTACTAAAAATTCACATGAAACCCAAGGGTGGGGTATCAATTTTTGACTGGAAGTTCCAGCAAAACTCCCACCCCCCAGTCATAAATTCTGAACGGTCCCTTAAAAAAAATAGTTTTGGGTGTAAAACAGAAATAAAGTTAACAAGCTATTATTGTGATGTAGTAGGGGGGCTTAGTCAGAAAATCGTTCACTTTATTAAAATTTTATGAGGTTTTGGTTGTTGATAGACATGACCAAGACCTTTCAAAATCCACCGACTGCCAAGCTGATTTCGCCCCCTGGTGGCCGTATTTGGCAAATCCAATATGGCCGCCATCGGATTTTGCCGATTTTGTAACTTTTGAACCGGGCATCATAAATACTTGTGTGATACCTCTAGTTTGGGGTTTTCTTGACTGAGGAATTCATTTCTGGAATTGGTTTGGTGATTTGAGTCATTCTGATGGTCATATTGCACAAATTCAAGATGGCTGCACTGATATTTGGCAGACTGACATAACTTTTTAACTAAGCATCACATATTCACATATGATACCTCTATTTTGGGGTTTTAATGAGCAAGGAATTCATTTTTTGCATCCTTTCTTTGATTGGAGCACCCCTAGGGGCCCTATGGAAATGAGCAAATGTATTCTGTAGCACTGAACAAAGTATTGTAGACCTCAAGAAGTGCATCAATACTTTTTAATTGAGAACCTTTTTTATGTATTTTTATCTTGGAATATATTTATTATTTAAGTGCATTGCTACATCAATTAATTTATTGGGAATATAGGTGGAACTCTTTACTTTTTAGCTATCTGGCATCTTTCCACACAAAGAACAGCTTCTTGGGACTTTTCACAATTGAGGGACCATGATGCAATGTCAATGAACATCAGACTTATTCCTTTTAGCATAAAACCTTATGCGCTTTAACAACCAGATATCCTTTGCCCACTCTCACAGGAGCTATAAGTGCTGCTTGGATTTCAACCTTTAAACTGATTATTGAAGAAATCAATATACCATCAAATAAGATAAAGTGGTACATATGTGGGAGGGCCGTCCACTTGCAATTGTGTCTCGCACCAATAAAAAAAATGACGAAATACTTGCATACCCTTTGGAAAACAAAATTTAATGCATTATAGCACCCTTCCCTAACTTTGAGGTGAAAGTCCAGAGTGATTACTTGAACTAAGATATGTGATCTCCTATATAGTAGCATTGATGCATTATAGCGCCTTGCTCCCTGAATTGCAACAGTGGTTTTCATTATTTCACTGACGTAGGCCCACAGACTACACACTGTATTCCAAAATGCTAGGACTTGTGGTAGCAAGTTATTGTAAAAGCTAGTGCTCTGTGGACAATATTAGGGCAAGATACTTCACAGATATATATAACAAAAAAAGCTTGATTTCCCTGAAAAGGAGGGAGAAATTAAAGCAACCCAACCTTAATTCTACCCGTTAAAAGATCAAAAAGTGTCCACAAAGCAGGTGCGTTTTATCTGACTCACATGGTGACTTTCTTGTTCCATCACAGAAACAATCAAACAAGATAAATGTTTATCAACGAATTAATGAAAAATTTAATCATGATAAGGAGTAACATGATTCAGATGTTTTCAGTGTATTTTGAGTGGCCATCTCATACAACATCAGTACTGTAGCATTATGCTTGACATTGGGGCTCAACACAGAAGTTCAACAAGCAATTTTGAAATACCCCTTATGCACCAACCAGCTAATGTGAGTTGCATGAAAACTCATCATATCAGTTGGCTGTCAATCTGATTTGTGCATTGGAATAATGTATGTTATTCATTTGCCAACTGACAGAAAAAAAACAATGAAATTATTATTCTGCTTTTGGCATTATCCAAGAAATCATTGTCATCAATGAGCCAGCCGATCTGCCATTTTCTGAGATCAAGATACTTCAAAGTTTGGGACACTTAGCAGCTCAAACACTAAAGTGACATATTTGTTACCATGTCTCATTGTCCTGCTTAACAAGGAAATGTGGGCCCTTACATGTCAGCATTAAGTGATTAATTTGATTTGATTTGATTTGAATTTCTTGGTCATGAACCAACATGCCGAACATGAAATTTGCGGAGAGCCTTCCCCCTATGATACAGCTCAGGGCAGCTGCAGTGTAGGGCCCATGGGCAGAGGATACAGGAACATTGCCCAAGTCTCCCATGACATAGCACCCTCCAGTGTTGGTGTCGCCGGATGATGAGGTATTGATGAGAAGACTGAGAGTCTGGCAGACTCTGACACAAACCCTATTAATTTAGGGATGCCAGAGTCTTTCAGGTGCCCTGTGACGGAGCACTGGATACAACCGGTCTCCATTTAATGTCCCATGGGCTCAGACTAAATTGAGTACCGGGGTGGGATTCGAACCCACGCCCTAAGAACCAGTGGTTGCGCAAACTAGCACTCTTAACCATTAGGCCACGGAGGATTTAAAGTGTAGGTATCCCTATCAAATGTCAACAATTGCCGATTTCAGAAAAAAAGTGGCAAATATGTGCATTACTTGAAATCTGGTGTTAGCAGCTTTCCTGAAAAAAAAAATTGCTGTATTATTGGACCGCACCATTTTAAACAATTGACCAAATGCTGTTAAAGCGACTCCTCATAATGACCTGTCAATGAGATCTGAACTCCTTCAAATGATCCAAGAGACTGACAGAATTCAGGACCTTCTGCCTCAGTAACTGCTTTTGCATTGGCACCATAAGAGGCATAACTATTTGGACAAACCTCAATCAGCTCTTCAGAATTTTGTATTGCTCTATTGATAAGCTTAGTCCAAAGCTACGATGGTGATACACAATGAACAACATGTTTGCAAATTTTAAGTTCCTGCAATGCTTACTTCAGAAGTAGCAAGACATTGAAGACAACTTTTTGCAAATTTTTGTGTCTCATGCATGCCTACTTTTTTTACTGCAATTCGTGCTAATGATTAGAAACCATTAGCTGCCGAGAATACTTAATTCTCTAAAATCATCATCTTTGGTGTCAAACACCACAGGTTTCATTGCTGTAGCACAAACACAAGCTTGTATAAATCTTGACATCCTGCATCAAAAAGTGTCATGTTAGTCGCAGACAGCAATTACATGAAGATGCTGGAAACGGCCACCTGAATGTTCGAAAAATGTATTGCAAACTACGATGAATGAACATGATAAAGTGACATGCCAGTTCAACTGCAAGATGCATGGTTCTTTTCTATTGTACTGTTGATGCTAGAGGGCAGATTGAACTGGATGTTTGGGCATGTTTGTTTTGGTGGATACATAATATGGATTGTTTGAGTGAACTCGTACTTGAACATAATATCATACAATAACATTGACTGTGAGTTTTGTCTTGTCAAGCAGGTTCCTCCTGTCTTTTCAGGAGCACCCCTGTAAACACAGGGTCATTTTTGTGGCAATTGGTCAAAGAATGAAACTCAACTGATAAGTTTGCCACAGCATTATGCAACCCTTGGCAATACTCCTTGAGCACTTGGTTCATGTCATTGTCTTCAAGATTTTTGTCCTTCTTCTGTCCATTATGAATGAAGCAGGTTACAGCTTCGTGCAGCACTATAGAAATGCAATGGAAAATTTGCTCTGACCCAATTGGCACTGAGCGTGCCCAGGAGTGACCTGATTCCACTGAGCATGCTCAGACCTATTGAGCATGTGCAGAGAGCAATAACAAATGGTGGCCATTTTGAAATTTCCCTGATTCAAACTTTTAAGGCCAGTTTTCACTACAAGCTACATGGGGTTCACTCATCAGACAAGGCTTATATTAATCTAAATTTTGTAAGGAATTTTTTGGTGTGGGTCTGATCAGTGAACGTTATGTAGCTCACTTTTGGGTGATAATGGATCAAATTTTTCCATGAATGATAAGAACAGTTTTCATAGTGTGCAGGGTTGTTTGAGAGAGTGGGAATTGAAGGTAGGACTATCGTATCTTTTTTGGGTGCTTCGTCTTTTCTCTCCCTGTTGCCTCTGTGGATTTACAGTGAATTGGAGAGTGTTAACAGGATTCCAGATGACTGCTTCGGTCTTTAATGCCAACCAGCAATATTGTTTGATTTGTTCTGAACTTTCAAGATGCAGGACTAATCAAGCAATCATCTTGAAATATTCCTTCTTGAGATCTTGCTTGTTGAGAAATAGTCTCCTGTTTAAGAGCAGAGTATTCATCCTAATCGTTCAAGAGATTTGTTAAGAGCATTGTGAACATACAATCTTTGAAAGTACTTAGATATATTCATTCCACTAGTTCATTTGAGATGGTCTTAAATTGTTCACTTCAATTATTCTAAAGAACTAGGAACACAAATTCTGCAGCCAAATGAAGGTGGTCCTTTCATAGTTCAGGTATGAAACCCACATTTTGCAGATAATCTTGACAGTCAGTAGAAATAAATATCACAGGACATTAATTATGTTAATGGTGTAAAATGGGGGAGGTTTTGTGCATTAATCTAAGGAATAAAAAAGACTGATACTGCTAGAATACATATAATTCTAAAAATGTGCAACATGTGTTCATAGTTAAACCAAAGAGAAGCAGACCAACATGTCATGAAAATGACACTCTTGATTTATTATCAATCAGCCATAACATAAGTGAGTGAGCGGTTTCTGATTGCTTAAAACTGAACTCAATTATGCAATTTTATTCCTGCTCAGGCTATGAAAGTGACAATTGAGACTTCATCTCAGCATAAACATTTTGTTATAAAACAATTATAAAGGAATCATTGAATGAAAATGTGGCAACTTTTGGTGACTTAAGCATGTTGTAGGAGGTTCTACCTTGCATATGAGCTTTCTCTGATTTGAGTTATCGGACATTGTTTCTTCAAGCGTAATTAAACAAAATGACTTAACACTCAGTGGTATGATTTGCACTCACTTAAACATGTCATTGAAATCCCATGTGAGCATCAGGGGATATTCCAATCAAATAGAGAATGCAGAAAATGAATTCCTCATCCATTAAAACCCCAAAATAGAGGTATCATATGAGAATATGCGACGCTTAGTCAAAAAGTTATGTGCAATATGGCCACCAGGATTGCTCAAATCACTAAATAAATGCCAAAAATGAATTCCTCAGTCAAGAAAACCCCAAACTAGAGGTATCACACAAGTATTTACGATGCCCGGTTGAAAAGTTACGAAATCCACAAAATCTGATGGCGGCCATATTGGATTTGCCAAATATGGCCACCAGGGGGCAAAATCAGCTTGGCAGTCGGTGGATTTTGAAAGGTCTTGGTCATGTCTACCCACAACCAAAACCTCATAAAATTGTAATAAAGTGAACGATTCCACCAAATATTGAGGCTAAGCCCCCCTACTAATGTGGTAAAATGGGAAATCAAAGTAATGAAACTAGAAAATATCAAACAGTTCAAATCCAACATATGGCTGTAATAGTAAAGCTACAAATATGATAAAAATCAAAACTATTTAGTTATAACATGTTTTGATAAATCAAAATAAAGCACATATTGTATAAATTGTGCTCTATTTTGCTATCATTGTACATGACATGACAACAAAATAAATCAAAGAAGATACATATTAAAGTGCACTTGAAGTTGCATTTATTCTTTGATCAGCTAAATTGGATATCACACAAATGAACACTTTTTAATTCATTTACTCTTACTCACACTGTGGCGTAATTACAATATATATATATATATATAACATTACATAATTACAATTAATTAAAAGCATTGTGTGATACTTCCAGATATTCTGATAATCTGGCATGCCAATGCAATGATTTGATATTTTCTCTTGACACTGCTCAATGAATAATTTCAATCATTAGACACTACCTGCCAACTCAAGCCAATTGCCATTTAATAATTGATACTATCTTTGACTGAGCTCAACGAGTAATTGCAATTATAAGACATGACCTGCCAACCTAAGCCATAAGCCATAAGCCAATTGAGTTGATCAGTTGATATCTTCTTTGACAGTAATAGCAATCATTGAACGCTACCTGCCAAAGTTCTGTGAATGTGCCACTGCTAAATAAATAGTATTATTAGTATAAAGACCCACTTTGGTGTCTCTCAGTCATTGTACAACAAGACATGCTTTCAGAAGAACATTGAAACTAACTACTGTGGTTCGCCTACCTAGAGGCGGAAATTACAGGGAGAAGAAGAAGAAGAAGAAGGGTGGTGGTGCCACCTAGTGTGAATCAATAGATTTGGGTTGCATTTCGGGTCAGGTCCCGCTCAAATGTCGATCTGGTTTTGATTTGCTTGTTCAATATGCACTGGACTAAACTTGGAAATAAAAGTCTTTTATGCCTGGATTCTGCCGTTTAGACGGTTATTTGACAAAATATAGATTCATGGGAGAGTTTGACACGCCATTTAGGGTATAAGCCAGCGATTTATGGCCACACAAACCATCGGTTGCAATGTCTTCTAGAATGCCTGAGGGTTGTGGGCAAGTTCTGTACAGAAGTGGATCTGCGTAAATACATCATTCCCCAGGGTATAAAATAAGAAAATTTGATCACTGCACATATTGTCTCGTGCGAACTTAGGGTGACCAATCGGCGTTCTCATGCATGGCTCAATTGAAAAATGAAATATTATCATCTAAAATTGTGGAATGAAATATCAGCACATGTGTCTAAACAGTTTGTTGATGGGCTTTTGCAAATCTAATTTTTTTAATTGTGTCCGATTGAGCTCTGCTGCTTACATTCAGGGACGGACGCAGGGGGGGGGATGCATCCCCCCCCACCAGACCAAAATTTTAATATTTTTACATGTTAATTTTATCATCGCGCGGTCGCGGTATGTCGCGAACTATGCATTCCGCGACGCGAAAGCCCAATAGACCCCCCCACCGGAATTTTCTGGATCCCCCCCTGCTTACATTTCTATACTTCTGAAGTAAAAAAAAACTACAAACTGCCTTTCTTCTGCAGTTAATTAAATGCCAGTCCATAATTGAAAATGACAGTACTTTAGTTGAAAATTTGAAAGAAAGTCTATTGATCACCATTGTTCCAGTAAAAATTGAGGAGATACATTTATTTTTTAAACTGTTTGGAAGGTCAGAGAAATAACAAAATGTTATGTTACTGGAGCCATTGAAAGACTAATGGTACTTCTGTGTCATTTCATCAAATTTTAGAAAATTTTCTCACTGGACTGATTCAGAGTCTTGAAAATTTACCAGAACCAAGGTTTCTCAGTAAAAAGCACAAATCCCAAGTTATAGTTATACAACGATATCTTGAATAGTTTCTCTGAAAAAAATTGAGATTTTTGTGAAATTTGCGTAAGTCCAGATATTTGTAGGCACGTAACGCAATCAGTGTATAACCTAGACACTTGTAATTACGCAAAACAAGTTTTAATGTAGCCCAAGTGTTATAAAGCATTGTTTCAGTCACCTCAGTGCAGTTGCATCCATTCCACAGGTTGTCAAAAAAATCTGAAAATTTCAGTTTATTCATATTTTTGTCCTGAAATATCTGAGATTGTATTATTTGGGTTTTGTGCTTTCTGGTGAGAAACCTTGATTCTGGTAAATTTGCAAGGCTTTCGGAATCAGGAAATAATTTTTTTATGCCTACCAAAGGTTTCAGTAAAATTTCATGTCTGATAGCAATTTAAAATTGCAATTAGCATGTCAAGTGATCAAATATTTTTAGGGGCAATGTGAGGTCTGTCTCAACATGGCCAAATTTTGTCACAATTTATTGATTTGCAATGAAGTGGCCAACTAGGCAACCAGCTTTGGTTTGTGAGACTAAAATCTGCTGTCAATACAAATTTTCAACAAATGCAGAGAAAGCATAATTTTGTGTCGCATGAAGTTGTGTTGAGAGGTCTTAATTTGTGATATTATGTTGAACCCGTTGATATGTTTAGCTTTCCATGTTGCCCCGCAGCTGATCAATAAGTAACAATAATGCGGTTGGCTGATGACTATTTTAAAATTCCCTAACTGGAAGGTTTTACTCTCAAGCACATAGTTTTTAGGAGTATGGTTTCAAAGCAGTTGCACCTACTGAACCAGAATCAGATAAAATTATCTGGGGAAAATTTCCTGTCGCTTCTCAGGCACAGGCATTCTGATCATTTGCCAGCCCTCCCGCTCTATGGCCTGCATGATGCTTACCTCCTTAAACAATGAAAGGAAGGTGGGTAAGTCTGGGCAATCAACAACCCTGCATGGCTGTACCCCATAAGTACAACATTACAGCAGGGTGATCGATTCAGGGGATTTGCCAACCTTGATGTGTCTGTAGTGGTGATGAGCACCAGTCGCTGGAGTCTAATGCAGAAGTGTTGTGAATAATTGTAATGCCTGTGCTCTGAGGCAGTGGTTCAAGATTTATATAATTAGCTATCCATGGCCAAGAATATATTCTTCTTACATCATGACATTGTATCTGGAAAATCTAATGAACGACAAACCAGTGTGCCAGGACTGTCTTTGAGTTATCAAGCAGTTCAAGTTGCCAAAACTATCAACAGGTGGGCAACAGTATTACATTTGTTGAACATATATTTTGAGCTTTATGCAGTTCTCCATAATTTAGCATTAAAGGGTGAAATTGATCACTGCACAAATTCAGATTGATCACTGCACATTTCAGATTGATCACTGCACATTTTGGGATCGTTGCACGCTTATTTTATACCCTGTCATTCCCAGACGTAATTGTGTTTGCCGACCATCACTTTCAACCATAACTGGTCCGCAAAATGGTTTTTCGATGGTTACTGACGACGCAGACGACGTGAGAGGCAAATCTGCATCACGGTATTTCGAATTTCCGATTTTCGCGGGCTTTTTTTCCACTTGTCATTGGAAAAGGTAGTCGTTCATGAACGACTACCTAAAAATTGATGTTGGGAGGAGGGAGTATGGTATGATAATCAGAGTAGCAGATGGAGTGTTGGAAGTATCAATGGTGATGTGTTGGCTGTCTGCCAGAGGGCAGGAGTTGTAAATAGTGGGAGTCTGAGGGACCTGGTGGATATTAAGAGAACTACAAGCCAATGGGCAAGTATGGACCCAGAAAGTTGCTGTCATCACTTGGTTAGAGCAAATAAAGTGAAATAATCCTGTGAAATTGATGAGATTAGTGTCACAAAGTATAGGAGCATGTCAAAGAAGTGGATAATGAACATTCAGGGAATATTTATAACATGTGGTCCTGACATGAAAATGGGTCATATTGAACAACAAAAATGGTGGTCTATCCATCTTAGAGCATCTTTTAGGAAAGGAATGACCCACAACACGTGCTGTTGGGGCCTCCATAGTAAGGTGTACTGTACTCCTGTATGGATCCCGGTAATGTGTGAGTAATTCCAAAAAGATAATTGTGAATAAGTAAGAGATATTTTGATAATAATGTGAGACCAACCATTGAACTGTGTCAACTTGTTGACAGAATAAACCAGAATGGGGTTAAGCAGGGGTCAGTCATGTGACCCCACCATGTGACCTGGGGTCAGTTTATAAATAGATATTGTTGCTGGGTGGCCTCAGACAAATAGATTCATTTCATGGAATCCTGTTATGTATGGCTCTGGCTTTTGAAAGATAACCCTAAAAAAATAGCAGCAGCCATGGCTGCCCCAATGGCAAAGTTGGTAGAGCGCTTGCCCTCCACCCCACTGGCCAGGGTTCAATTCCAGCCTGGGCCATATGATTTTCAAATTCATTGAAAAATGGTCTTTCATTTACTTCTAACCAAAAAGGTTTTTGACTGAACACCAAAATATAAAGACTTTTTCTCTGCTGAATTTTTTTTTAAATATATAGGCCTATTAATAGAGAAGGATATTATATTAGATGTCTCATTAATAAATCTATCAATATGATGAAGCACAGCTAACAATTTACATAACTTAATGTTATATTGACAGCTCATAACTTCTAGTATTTATAATGTTTAAATTTATAGATATATTTGTTGAATAAAAAGGCCTACTTTTTTTTCACTTTTCCAATATACCATTGCTACAACCAGCATATCTTTTTTTGAAAAAGATTTTCTTGTTTCTAAATGAGCCAATTGTAGTTAGTTAAATGCAAGTTATCTTGGTTCTTTTTTCAGATATTCCTTCATCTAGATGATGTGTTGGACATCAGGTAACAGTTCTTGCTATGTCTATCTTTAGGTTGGAGAGGATTGAGGCCAGGGCACTGGAAGTGAGGGGTGATAACCACCTGCTCTTTGCGAGGGGGTGGGGAAGGGGTGTGGATTCAAAAGTGTCCTTTACTTTAATGTTAAACAGTAATATAACCAGTAGTGACGTCTCCTGCGCCTTTCGGGAATTTGACATACAAACATAGAAAACACATATTTCATCTTTACCAACTCTTGTCTTTTACTGTTTTAGGGTCCCAAAATAAGAAAGAACCTGTACAGAAAAATAATCATATTTATATTTTTGCATAACGCATCTTGCTGTTAGAGCAACTGAAAAGAAATGTGCAGTAAATTTTCCAAAATCTTTTTATGAAAATTCACCAATTTGGGAAAATTTTTAAGCTTGAACACAATGGAGCGAAGAATACTGCAGAAAGGGCATTCGTATTTCTCAGGTTTTTTTTTTTTTAATTCCACTGATCCATGGGATAGTTTGGCCATAAAATGTAAAGTGATGTTGAAATTTGTTTGCTTGTGAAATTATTTAAACAAAAGTAAAATTACAATTTTGTGTTAAAACTTCATTTTTGATAAATAGGATACAGACACAGCTGGTAAATGTTCCACAAATCTGTCAGGGACCAATGATGATTACATAAAATGTATCTGCTACAATATTATTAAAATTTTCACAAACAACATTTACTAATTAACTGATATTATTTTGCTTTGTAGGATTTTAATGACATATGTTGACTTTTGTGATGTTGAAAAAGAACGAAATTCATACTTCGTGGGAGTGATAACTTTTCTTGTCGAAGAAGGAATAAATCCTTTTGTGAACATTGGTGGAAAGACTGCCTTTACTTCATTTTTGGACATGTTTGGTTCAAATCTTCCTGAGTCTCTGATACCTTCGGTTTTGAAATTTCTTGAAGTGGCAATTGAGAAAATGAAGTATTCCAGAATATACGGAAATATCCTGAATGACATTGTTAAGTCTCTTCCAAGCCAATGGCTTCAGGGTGATTCCCGACATTATCTTTATGTCAGAGAGCTTTACCTAAACAATTGTCTTAAAATGATTCAGACAAAGTCTTATCTTTGTGATGAAGTGGATGTTGATGGAAAAACACCACTGCACAATCTCATGGAAAAACTTTTAATTGATGATGTCTGGAAGAAAATACCTGACTTAATCACTGGAACAAGCAATCTTTGGAATTTTTTGGCCAGTCTTGTATCCAACAAGAATGTGAACATGAGAGACAGGTACAAGGTGACTCCCTACACCTGGATTCTGTTCTGGAAAGAATCACTCTCACATGATGTGTCTTTAGAGACTCAAGAACAGAGTGTGAAACAGAAGATCGATGACGTCAACAAACTGTTCACAGAAAAAGGAGCGAATGAGGAAGATGCTGTGGAGGGATTGAAATCTATTCAGTAAGTATGCTGATGACAGTGAGGTGACAATCAATTACCAGTTGTAAGTCATAATCACAGCCTGCAATGCATGGCTGCAAACATACAGTATGCCCCCAATAATTATTGACTGTCTTGGCATGAGCTCTTTATATCATCACAAATGTTTTGAATATTTAGTTCCAGCTGTCCGAACAAATGGTGATCAAAAAAATATTTTATTTATAGAAGTTCAATGGTGAGGAATGATTTACCAAGTAATGTACAAGAGTCACCATCATTGGATAAGTTTAAATGATAATTTGAAATCAAGTACGGTTAATTGAAATTCTTTGATGTATTGCTGTTTTTAAACTTGTGGTATTAGCGTTTATGACAAGGGCAGAGGGGGATCATCACCCAAAATTTGGGAAACAGTAAGATTTGCGAAAAAAGGCTAAAAAATTCAGTACACTTAAATTTCTTCCTGCAGCTGCATATTTTGCAATAGAAACTGCAGAATTCTGCAGAAAACTGCAGAATTCTGCAGTTCTGAAAAAAATTCTGCAGTTCTGTAGGAAACTGCAGAATTCTGCAGAAAACTGCAGAATTCTGCAGTTCTGAAAAAAATTCTGCAGTTCTGTAGGAAACTGCAGAATTCTGCAGAAAACTGCAGAATTCTGCAGTTCTGCAGCTCCATGCAGTATTTGTGAACCTCTGGTACTATTAATGCATCTCATAAATTGCAATGCATCTGCTAAGTTCAGACCTCTTTGACAAGGGTCTTGCCACTACCCAGGAAAACGTTGGTTGCGGTTTGGGGTTGAGTGGGGGGGTCTGGGGTTTTGATGCTCATCTGCAATGCATTCTGCAGCTTGCAAAATGGTCTGCTTCATCTGCATGGTCCGCATTTTACACTGACCCTGCAAAATGGCATTTTTGCGAGCTGACCGTTCGCCGAAAAATGTGTCGTACGGCAAAAAGAAACAACGACGGACAAAGACTGCCTACTACAGTCTATAGACCTGGTTGTAGGGTACCTGAAACTTTTTTCTGAATGAAATTTGGTTAAGAATTGACCGAACAGAGAGGCAAAACGTCCATGGAAGTTTATTTTGATAGAGCACTGTCAGTAGTTTATAAAATGACATTTTTGCGAGCTGACAGATCGCCGAAAAATGTATCGTACGGCGAAAAGATCAACGACGGACAAAGACTGACTACTGCAGTCTATAGACCTGGTTGTAGGGTACCTGAAACTTTTTTCGGAATGAAATTTGGTTGAGAATTGGCCGAGCAGAGAGGCAAAATGTCCATGGAAGTTTATTTTGATAGAGGTCATTCCACAAACTGCTACCTGGTAGAACTGACGAATTCTGCAGTTTCCTACAGAACTGCAGAATCTTTTCAGAACTGCAGAATTCTGCAATTTTCTGCAGAATTCTGCAGTTTTTTGCAGAATTCTGCAGTTTTTTGCAGAGCTGCATAAAACCCCCCAGGCTGCATATCTCCTACAGAAATACAGATTTTGCTGCAGAAACTTTTCAGAAACACTGCAATGACTGAGGACTACCAAAACCCTGACCCCCCAAACCACAACCCCCCAAACCAACCCCCAAACCACGTTTCCTTGGTAGTGGCAAGCCCCATGTCAGAGAGGTCTGAACTTTGAAGATGCATTGCAATAAACTACAGGAAGTAACAGAGGTTCAGAAATCATTCAGGGAGCTGCAGAACTGCAGAATTCTGCAATTTTCTGCAGAATTCTGCAATTTTCTGCAGAATTCTGCAGTTTCCTACAGAACTGCAGAATTTTTTTCAGAACTGCAGAATTCTGCAGTTTTTTGCAGCTAGCTGCAGAAGTGCATAAAACCTCCCAGGCTGCATATCTCCTACAGAAATACAGATTTTGCTGCAGAAACTTTTCAGAAACACTGCAATGACAGATGACTACCAAAACCCGACCCCCCAAACCACAACCCCCAAAACCAACCCCCCAAATCAATGTTTCCTTGGTAGCGGCAAGCCCAATGTCAAAGAGGTCTGAACTGTACAGATGCAATACACTGGAGGAAGTAACAGAGGTTCAGAAATCATGCAGTTAGCTGCAGAACTGCAGAATTCTGCAGCTTCCTGCAGATTTTTTTTTTAAACTGCAGAAATCTGCAGATTTTTGCAGAGTTCTGCAGTTTTTTGCAGAGCTGCATAAAACCTCCCAGGCTGCATATCTCCTGCAGAATTACAGATTTTGCTGCAGAAACTTTTCAGAAACGCTGTAGTGACTGAGGACTACCAAAAACCCCGATCCTTCATACAACAATCCCCCAAACCACGTTTCCTTGGTAGCGGCAAGCCCCATGTCAAAGAGGTCTGAACTTTGAAGATGCATTGCAATAAACTGCAGGAAGTAACAGAGGTCCAGAAATCATGCAGGGAGCTGCAGAACTGCAGAATTCTGCAGCTTCCTGCAGAGTTTTTTTTGAAACTGCAGATTTTTTTTGGAACTGCAGAATTCTGCAGTTTTTTTGCAGAACTGCAGAATTCTGCAGTTTCCTGCAGAATTCTGCAGTTTTTTGCAGAATTCTGCAGTTTTTTGCAGAATTTTGCAGTTTTTTGCAGAACTGCAGAATTCTGCAGTTTTTTGCAGAACTGCAGGAAGAAATTATATACTCCTCAAAAAATTCGGGCAAAAATTTAAAAACTATTGAAAATTAATGATTTCCAGGCAATTTCATATGAAATGATATAAAATCTAGCTCTGGAAACTCCAGCAAATGTCGCCCCCCAAAAATTGTGCATGCTGTACGTCTATGACAAAACCATTTCAACTGTTTTTGACCGGGTCGCATGAAAAATCTGTTTGTAAGGATGTGTTACCTAGAGTATAAATATTTTAAAATAAAAAGAAATAGTTTTTGCTATATATCCATGCAGCTTTTGGAAATGATTGGCACCAGCCAAGATGTGTTTATTCTTCTCACAGTTATTCCTTGAGCGAAGCAAATATTTTGTACACTCGAATTGAACCAAATAATATTATGAGCAAAAAATAATCTCTTGTGCAGGCATAATATTAAAAAGGATACAGGTACCAAAGTTAGGATGCTCATCATGCCCCGCCTTTCCCTAGACTATGCAAGTTATTGATGATTATCTCACTGTGTATTGATATTAATATATTTCTCTTACAGGCGTTTCAAGTTAATTGAAGAAATAGTATGTTGTTTGACTGCCCCAAAAATGGCACAGGCGACAGACGAAATTTGCAATATCTTAGACCAAGGGGTTGTGTTTTACCCAACCCAAGGGCCTTCTGTAATTTACAAACTGATTGAAAAAACTTCCTATCTACATGAAGAACCTTCCTTCATGAGACTTATTCAGGTAAGGTATCACACTTAATAGATTTATCAACAAAAGTTAAACTTTATCTAATATATATTACCTGCGCATGTGAAATCATGTTTTAAACAATTCAGATTCCTAACGTTGTTAGAGGAAACATTATGTCAAAGTTGGTGTAGAATATAATTTCTAAACATTCCCTTTTCTTTGACATGATAATGATCTACTTCATAGTTTAATGAAATAGGCCTATTGTATATTCATCAATCTTTATTGTCATGTTTCACTTACCCTTTCCTCCTCAGACAGTCCATTATATCTGCGTATATGAAATCTTCAGTAAATGTATACTTTAATGCTGAAATGTCTGCTCTTGTTAAATTTAAAAACTCTTTTTTGCTATCATCAAATAAACAAGACAAAGTTGCAAAGCAATGATTGCTTGAGCCATTCAATTGCCAGCTTAGTTTTTTTCCATCTGCTTGAAATAGTTTTTATTAAGAAAGAGATCTTCACACATATTGTATGACATTGTTAAGGTGGCTCGATACTCGTGAACTTTCCAAGATAGGATTTCTTAAAAATAGTTTAAAATGATCCAAAATATAGTTTTTAGCAAGGATATATAAACGAAAGTGGTCGCTACCAGCCTTTCTTTCAAAATATTTGAGGTTATGTAAAAGAAAGTCAGTCCACGCAAACCCGAAAAACTCAATTTTTTTCTTAATTTTTTTACTGTGAAGTTTTCCCTGCCATTCAGTGGCCATTCATCCTATGTTATTAAATGAAGCATGGAATTAAAGAGGACAGTTTTATGGAAAAGCTGATTAAAATTCTAGAATGATATATTTAGTTTAAACAACTTTTCTGGGAGTTCGGGTTAAAAGTTATGATTTTGAAAATTTAATTTTTTTTATGAACAATAGCGCTAAAAAAAAAAGACGAGATAGGATTTTTTGTTTCTTTGTCATTTGCTTCAAAATGAAGTAAGGAACAAAATAACCATACAGACATACGGCCCTACGGGCCTGGAAATTGATATAAACATTTATTTGTGCAACAGAGTCATTTTTGAGAAACTAGACATGCTTGCCGAAAATCGCCTACAAAAATTTTCTACTAAGAGTAGAGAGCTGAAATTCTGGCAGGTTATAGTAATCTTCATAGCGCATCTAATGCTCCAAACCAGAAGTCTCTAACCCCAATAGAAGTGGCGCAAATGTCAAACGAAGCGGCCGTCGCATGGAATATTCAGAATTTACGAGAGATAGGGCCTGCCTGGCTGCGCGGAAATGTGTGCAGATGACGTCATTACACGAGTAGCGAGCCACCTTAAGTCTCTATAAGTTTCAGAATAGCTAGCAATGATACAGATGTTTTGTATGTGACTATCAAAATATGTATTCCAGACTCTTCCATGTTATCAAGGAAGTTCAATATCAACCAGAGAAGATCTGACAGAAGTCCTCCACCAGCAACTGAAAAATGTCAGCATGGAGAATTCAAAAACAAAAGAGTTCATCGCCAAGCTGAAGGTACAGTTAAAAATTAACAAACTACCTACATTGTTTAGACGACCGCTTTGGCAAACAGCCCGGTTTGGATTACCCACTGCGGGCATTCTGCTTACAAGTCTAAAGAGGTGACCAAATGCCCAGATATTGAAAAAAAAAAGAAACAATATTGAAAAAAGGATCAAACATAACTCTGTGTTGGACTCCTAGCCATCCATCATTTGTGTATTGGTGCTTCCTTCCTGGTGAAAAGCAAAAAGAAAAGTTCCGTCAAAGCGAAAATCCATCTTTACTTTATTCTGAAGATATTATGCCCCACAGAATGTTACGAAAACTATTTTCAGTCCTTGTTTAAGAATTTACTCAAACATCAATGATTATTTGCCTTGTAAAACATTCTTTGTTCTTTTGGGGTAATCTGCCAGTTAAGAATTTGATTCGACATGGATACAAAAGATGATATGCTTAATTATTATCCTTCATTGTTCCATGTCCTCTTGAATAAGGCTACCTGATGTTTAACAATTTACTCCACATTCCATCTTTCAGCTAACTTTCTCTTTGGATTCCTTTCTGAGCGTAAGGTTGGTATATATTTGAGATGAACGAGACAAACGTACAAGATTACATTATCTGGAAGTTGCTCTGTAGTAAAATGGTCACTGAAGTTGAAAGTGGTGTCAGTAACATTTTGTTTCAGATGAAAATTCTACTTATTTGGGCTTATATTTTAAATTGAGAAAATCTAAATTGGATATACAATTAAAATTTACACATTCTATATTTTGTAATAGCTTAAAATACCTTAATATAACATAATGGTGATTAATTACACGTATAGCAAATTATAAATTATGATTATAAATGCGCTGTTTATATGATTTTGTCCTGATCATTAAGCCGTTACAAGAGAATCGAAGAAAAAATTGTAACTTTGACACCATGGAACATTGGACAAAAAGCAGTGGAAATTCTGGCAATTTTGGATGAAGGAGAAGTTTCGTACCCAAAAACCGGGCCTTCCATAATTCAGAGACTTGCTTCGAGAGTTAACGACTTCTACAGGGAACCTGGATACGTACAATTAGTCAAGGTATGTTTGAATGTCATGCTCAAAGGAGGGTTTACATTTAATTGCCCCATTTGAATCAAACTGCACAAAAAACTTCAAGCTACGGAAGCTTTGCATATACACGTAATGGTAATAGCTACACAAAAAAGTACATTATCACTTCTGTTACTTTACTTGCCTTATTAGCGATACACTGTTTTTGGGGTTATTTTTTAATCAAAAGTAAAAAAATATTAATTAATAGCCTATATGAAAACTAGAACATATTCGGCTCATGCTACTGCAAATAAACCTATTCTATAAGCGCTAAGTTAGAAATCAAACTGAAGGTAAGAAAATATTTCTTTTGTGAATTTTGACATCAGAAATACTGCAATGTACAACTTTTTTCTGCAATGTACGATTTTCTTTAAGCTTCACAAAATTAAAATTGAAATGTTCTCTCGAATCCTGGTTACTTTTCAAAGAAGCCTAGTGCAATTATATGTAAAATTTAAGGTGTTGAACTTGAGTCTCCACTTTGTTAAGGTGTTAGCATGAGAAACCAATGAAGGGTGGACAACAGCGGGGATTATCTCTGTCATATACAATCATAACATCAGGTCAAATAAATAAAAAAGATCAGAAAAATCACATTTTTCTGGAGGCACCGCCCAACAGTGGCACAACTGCTCATACTTGTAAGTGACATGGGAAAAAATGCACACCTAATCCAGTGATTTGTAACATACCTACCTTAAAACACTGTCTGAGTATAAGAATAAGTGACAGAACCAAGGAGTATTTGCCCAAGAATTTATAACTGGAATATTTGAGCATCCATTTATCCACATGGAATTGTTCATGAACAATATCTGTAATGCATGGGATATCTATTATTTGGAATGGCTAACAGGACAAATCGTAGGATACCAATTTACAATATGATGTAAGAAAATTCTCCTGTGGCTATGTCAACACAGAATTGTTTGCCTACTCACATTGAAACTTTGGAAGCTGGTAATCAAATATCAAAGATGTTTCAGCATAGGTTTGGCCCACAGTGACTACATACACAGTTCTAAGTGGTTTTCTATAGCTGACAGCAATTTGATGTTATATGAATTGACTTTTTCTGAAACGTGTGCTTTCTCCAAGCCAATGTTTTGATCAAACAGGAAGTCATGTGCTGCCATGTTATTGTGCAGTGCTGCCATGTTTATCGCACCATGATTGTCACAGAATGAATTATAGTTATAATGCTTGTCGAAATGACTCTAAACAAGCGCTGAGATGTACATCTGTATATATGGATCAATGTGCAGAGATCCAATTTGCTGCTAGTGGGCATGTTCTATATTTTATTATTTGTATGTGTACTACCCAGGCTCATTATGACGATTGAGAACAGAAATGTTGTGTCTTTTTTATACTTTTGTTATATAGTATAACTTTTCAATTAAAATTTTATGTCAGGATTGGTAGCATTTGTTGGCTTCTAGCAGCACCATCTTGTTGTTTGCGAGGACCACACTGGAAATAAGTTAAAAAACATTGTGTGCTATCCTAATATTATTTTGACAGAGTACTTCTTGTTAAGATGTATTTACACTCTTGAAATAATATTGAATGAAGTCAATCAATCAATCAATCAATCTATGTGCACATAGGCGTACAGAACGACTGTCTCGCGGCTCTGACTATTTTGCCCTGAAATTTTAACATGGCGCGAATGTGACCAGGGCAGTGGATCTGCCCTGATATTGGCTCAGGATTTGCCCTGATGAGCCCTTGCCCTGATGCCAGCGGGGGGGGGGGCTGCAGCCCCCCCCCTGACCCCTGCGAAGTACACCTATGTACGTGCACTTGAGAATTGTATTTCTTTGCACCAAAATCAAACAATCTGTTAAACTGTTATATTCCAGTACCTACATATTGCCTTTGGAAATTTTCTTTTTTGTGCCTTTTTTTTCAGGCTTTGTACCCAAGTTACGAAAAGAGTTGTCTAGCTGAATATGAGGACCTTACAATCACCCTGTGGAATGAAATAAGATATCCCGAGGCAGAAGATCGACAATTAAGAAAGAGGGAATGTATCAGGATAGAGAATGAAAGAATGGTCAAAGAATGCATTTCAAAACTTGAAGTAAGTTTAATCTTGATCAATACAAAGCTCAACATAAATTTAGTTACTTTTGAAAATGTAACCCTTTTAGATTTTTATAATATCTAATAATCACTCTTTACCCTCGGCAGTATGCTGATTACATTGTAGTCAGTCCCAAAAATTTGTGTCAGTCCAACGGGTAGGTGGATGGGTGGATGAGCCTGAGGCTTGTGATCTGTTTAATAATTTAATCTAATAGACCTATTAGATATTAAAAATATTATTCATCAACCTTTATCTGTCATCTTTCACCTATTGTTTCCTTTTCAGACAGTCCATTATATCTTAGTATGTAAAGACTTCAGCCGCCATACAATATGACTGTCATTTTTGTTAGCACTAGCAAAGTACATGTACCCATGATAATGGGTATAATGAGAGTAAGAATGGCACAGAGAGAGGGAATTGTAGGCCAAGGTATAGGCCTGTCCTTGTGTTCAGTGGGATGGGACTGCCATCTGCAGGCAAGGAAATGTCAACTCCACAGCAGTGGGAAGATAGTTGAGGGTGGGATTTGGTGGAAAGGGGTAAAGTGGAAATGGAAGAGAGGGTTGAGAGGAGACACAGATATGGTTGTTGTAGATCAGCTTGATAAGTTGTGTGCAAGTTTTTGAGAGTGTGGCTTGCATAGTTTTGGAAGAGTAGCGTAAAGCATCCATGACTTTATAGTACTAGCATAGTACCCGTGAGAATGCATATATATAAGGGCCAGTCTTTGCAGACAGTGGACCCTCCCTGGGTCCCTCCCTCCATTGGAGTCCAGGGAAAACAGAAGAACAATCAGTAGCGCATGAGAGAAGATTGATAGTGGTGCATAAATGACGAAAAAGTGCACTGGAAATACGCATAATATGAACTGTTTTAAGAAACCAGACCCACTTATGGTTGTTGTAAGGTGTGAAATAAAGTTGCTTGCAAATTTGTAGTTGTGGGCATTGAGTAGTTTGGGAGGAGTAGCGTAAAGCATCCATGAATTAAGGGTATGATGATGATGATGATGATGATACAATATGACTGTCATTTTTGTTAAACTGATAACTCATTGCATGGCCTTATCGAAAACAGCACACATAGGCACCGCAACTGAAAGCTGAGGGTTCGCAGCATCTTATGTTTTTTTTTAACAGGAAAATTACGGCTGTGTATGCATGTTGCATAAGATATGGCTCTAACCTGCAGTCCACACCATTTTATTAGCCTGGCTCACCAGGCTAATTCAGGAGTAATGGTCTGAAAATATTGTCTGTCAACTCTCCTGTCCAATAACTATTGTGTTTTATTGGTTTGTTAGGGTAGCTAGATGTATGGAAATTACTTTTTTTTTTCAATTTCAAAAATTTTTTTTTTTTTTCAAAAAGAGGAAATCGGGCAACTTCTGTTTTTCAAATTTAAACATTTTTTGTTCCAAGATTTACAATTTTATTTCCTAAATTAAAAAAAAAGAAAAAAATTGTTTTCCTAGTTACAGATGATTTCATATTTGTAGACATTTCTCAAATAACAAAACATTTTGCAAAATTTCTGGTCTGACATCAGAAAATCCTGCCAGGTGATTGGTCAAATTGGCCATTGCGTGTCACTTTTTTCAGCTTGCTTCAGGTGAGTGATGTTTGCTGGAAAATTGATGTCATAATTTTGACCAATAGTATACTGCAAAGGCCAATTTGGTGTTATGGCAGTTGTTCACACAAGTCAAACCGCAATCCACATGAACTCTTTCACTTCTTCATGAACACTTGTATTTCACACTCCTGAGTACAACTGTTGATTGTTTTGATTGATATTGAATGAGTTTCAAGCTGACTCTGAATGGTTTCACATCTATTTACACTAAATTATCATGCCTTGACCAAAAGCCGCCAGCATTGTATATGACATCAGTAAGGGACTATTCAGAATTTATGACTGGGTTGACGGGGAGATGGGAGTTTTTCCTGAGCAGGTGCTACATGCTTCAAGTGGGACACTAATTTTTACCTTTTGTCTATGGGGGGGGGGGGTAATTGGAGTTTTGCCCGACAGAGCGCCAATTTTTCACACATGTTTCACGGGGGTACTTATCACTCATAACATACTTAAGGGAGATCTGAAATTTCAATAAAAGAAAAGGGGACATACTAAAAATCCACATGGAATGTATGATGTATGAGAGGCACAAATAAGCATGAAACCAAAGGGGGTATACATTTTTTGACAGGAAGTTCCAACAAAACTCCCAGTCCCCCTCCTCTCCCCAGAATCATAAATTATGAGTGGTCCCTCAGGACAGGATGGTGGCCCAGTGATGTGATCATTGGTCAACAGTCATAAGAAAATCACAGTGGGAATCAGATCAAGGACCCCGCGATTGGTAGCCCATTGTCCTGCTGCCTGAGCTGAGCCCCTCTTCTGAGAAAATGTTACACTCACAATAAATTATACATCTTTATTTTCTGTATAAATAGTCATTACATGGATCACCTGATCCTAATCGACTGAATGCACAGTATTGGACTTGCAGAATGTATGTACTGAAAATGTGTGAAACACAAACTGAAAGTCTCACTTGAAACCGCTAAAGTCAGTCCCTGTTGGGAGATCAATGGCTTAAAATATGCCATGGTCACCCATGTAAAACACTATGTCACTTTTCAGAAGAAAGTGGTGTCATATCTTCTCTCGACCAATGAAAATTGCAAGAAAAATGATGTATTTTCTGCCTCAAATGTCTACAAATATGAAATCATCTGTAAAGAAAAAAACAATTTTTTTTGTTCCAAATTTTTTTCAATTTCACCAATTTTTTCAAAGGAGGAAATTGGGCGACTTCAAGATTTGAAAAAATTGTACACATTCTTTTCGTGGTTATTTGGATATTATTTTGTACATGGAACAACTACAATAACATCACTTCACTTGCCACAATTCAGAACCACCTTTCTCTGCCATTTCATATATACCATAAAGTAGACTTAACTATTTCACCAGCATTGCTACATATTTTGCCGTCATCACTGACACTTGAGCCAGGCTTTGAATCCACGGATTCTTGTGTTGATATACATGCCTTAAGTTTCTCTATGCACGTGACTGTAAATGTGATTATGTTCCCTCTTCTTATAATTTCAGATTTTTCTCTGGGTTGCTTCATTCTCAAGCAGGTATTTTTTGGCTTTCTGAACAATATAATTGCTATTGTCATTGACTGATTGTATATCATATTCTAAAGACTTTTCTGGGAAACAGGTCTTGTAGAAAGCAGGTTCAAGTACCGTAATATGGGGTGAATAGGGACACTGGTGAATAAAGCCAGTTCAAGAAAATTAATTTTGATCCCATTCAATCACAACTTACACTTTAGCTACAGACTTACACTTTGGTATACCGTTGGTATTCATAAATATAAACTTTTTGAGAGATTATTTTTGGAAATCCATCTGGGCATCCATCAGTTGCAGCAGATTTACTGTAAAAGAAAAATCATATTGTCTTACTGCTGCAAGAAAAAACTGGTGAAGGTGAGTCTTAGGTGACCTAACTATTTCAGGTATTATGCCATAAAAACCCAACTATGATGTATTTTGTGTAAATTTTAGAGTGAAAGGGACCCATTTTACATTATGAATAAAAGAACTTGAATCACATTAAATATTGATTATTAAGTGTAGGCCTATCCATGGGCTGTTTTTCGGCTTTCCCTTTTGGAAGAAATGTACAAAGATGTGATTCTGAGAGGCTAAAACCCAATGTAAGTGCAGAAAACAAAAATACAGTGATAAACCACCCAAAAATTCAATATGACATATTTTTGTGCCACAGAACACGTGAATCGGTGCAGACTTAGTCCAATTTTCATTATCAATGTCCAAAATGAGATAAAGCAATGCACGATGTGAAAATTATTATTGTTAAAAGTTATTTATTGATTTTTTTTCAAAACCACAAAAATCTAAATATATGTTAAAAATGACTTTTTTAGCCACTGAGACTAGTATTTTAATTGTACTTTACCATAACTTACAACTCAACGGAATGAGAATAATTTTAGTACTTTACCATAACTTACAACTCAACGGAATGAGAATAATTTAGTGTTGAAAAATACAAAAGTGTCCCTATTCATCCCGAAATGTGGGGTGAATGACAGAGATAAACAAGTCAAATCTAAAACTGTAAATTGAACTTCTATAAATTTCTATTATGTTAACAAGACAAGGGTTTGAAGGGTAATTTCTGATATAAATTGACATTTTTAAGTCCCATATTCTGTAAATATTCCTATTTTTTTAGCACTGACAATGCTCTACAACTCAGCTGTTATATTGCAAAAAAGCTCCCTAACCAGTGATTGAATTGTATTTTGACAGATTTCATTGGACGGCACATTTTCTGTTGTACCTCATCACTGACTTACTTGAAAAAATTAAATCAAATATGCTAGATGCCAACCCTCTATGTTTAAGATATGGCAGGGTTACTTCTTTTTCTTTCTTTTATTTATTGCAGGGCATTAGCGAGCTATATCTCGGACATGAATTTTAAATTTGAGGGGAATCCTTATTTTGTGGATGTCCTGACTTTTCTCATAAAGTCAGGAGCCAATCCCCTGGCAGCAGTTAAACATCAAGAGAAAGAAGGAGTTGGTCCTTTTAGGCCGGTCAAATGGACCACTGCATTTACTGTTTTTCTGGAAAAGTTTGCAATGAACCTGTCAGAGTCATTGATACCTTCAATTGTCAAATTCTTTGATGAGGTAACCAAGAGTTGTGGAAATTACGAAGTGCAAGTAGACATGTTAAACGATGTCATAAAGTCCATTCCAAATGAGTGGTTTGAAATTGACTCCAGTTGTCTTTCTCTGGGAAAGGAATGCATCATAAATCTTTGTCAAAGAATGGTTGACATGGAACCTGGCCTTTGCAATCAGATGGATGCTGATGGTAAAACTCCACTTCATAATCTCTTGGAAAAGCTTTTGATTGATGGGTTGTGGAAGAGAATGCCAGGAATGGACAGTCTATGGAATTTCATGGCCTGTCTTATAACCAAAGAGAATGTGAACATGAGAGACAGGTACAAGGTGACTCCCTACACCTGGATTCTGTTCTGGAAGGAATCACTCTCACATGATTTAGAGGCCCAAAGACACAATGTGAAACAGAAGATTGATGACATCAACAAACTGTTCACAGAAAAAGGAGCGAATGAGGAAGATGCTCTGGAGGGATTGAAATCTATTCAGTAAGTATCCCCATTTGAAACTATCCAAGTCACTGAAAAAAATGGCAAGTGAGGAAAATTCTCTCAAGAGCAATTCTCACAGAAAAGCAGAAGTTCTGTTTTGTGTATCAAAGGATAAAGAAAAATACTAATTGAAAGATACGTGGTCAGGTTGATATTGACAAGCTCTCTTACTTAGGTGTGTCTCAATCCGCATAGCATTCACACTCCTGAAAATATACATCAAAAAGCTGTTTTTGTTGATTTTTCTGATTGACTTTTTGAAAATTACCGGTTTCAAAACCTTGATGAAACTTTAATATTTTGGTTTTCAGGGCAAATGTTTTAGCTAAGATTAATGTCAAATGTTGAAGATTGATAAAGCACACTTAAATTTATAGTTACGTGTATATGAAATAACGAAATAAGTATAAATGTCCAAATGTGAGTTTAAAAATACTTTAAAAAGTGTGCCACTCAACACGTTTTGAGTGTCCTATACAGCACCAAAGATTTAAAAAAAATCTTTTTCTCTGTTCAACACAGTTTCGTATTATCCTTGTAATTGACACGAAAGATTGATATCTTCGACATCTTCTGAAGTCATTCCCTGATTTTTGGTGATTCTCAAATGACCCGTTTTGTGTGAATTGTTAACTATACCGTTAAATTCACTCCAATGCAACACCAGAGGCGTTTTGGCATTGCTCAAGGACTACTTTATTTTTTTCATTAAATTTTTTATTTACAAAAGTTTAAAACGGAAAGATAAAAAAGCAGTTCTAAATACATTGTCATGACAGCATAAAATATTTTTGATATGGTATGAAAATACATTGGTTTCAAATTCAGATTGTACAAATGAACTTCAAATTAAGACAAACAAAAGTGCAATTTATGAGACGTTCTCTATGTTAAAAAATGCAACGAGACTCTTTATTCATAAAATCATACCTTTTAGCAGTTCCGAAAAACAAGCTCTTGCGTCACACATGGGCCTCATCCTGTACAATGACCCTGAAGCAGTCTGCAAATTTAATATATTTTTTTTCAATAGACTTATGTATCTTTATTGTTTATGAAAAACTGAACTTGAATTATAACGATAAACTATTTATACAATTAAAAGTAAGACCACATCCTCTAAAAACAAAAGAATTGTCATTACAGTACATAACTTCCCTAAATATTTCTGTTTTGTTGCTGTACAGGAGATTCTTCAGAATAGAAGGCACAATCAACAGTCTGACTCAATCAACAATAGAAGTAGACACAATAGATATTGTGGAAATCTTGAATGAAGGAGAAATGTTTTGCCCTACACAAGGTCCTTCTCTAACTTGTGAACTCATCAAGAGAAGTAGCATCTTGTACCAAGAACCCTCCTATTCACATTTAATCAAGGTGGGTATGGTTCAGTTATAAATTTGTAGTAAGGTAAAGGGATGAACAGCTGAAGTTTTGCATTGTTACAAAAAAAAAAAAACAACATTGAATTTCCATATTTCTGGAACATAATATTATAATATTATGTAATCAACAAAAGAGCAGTGAAGTGAAAATTGGTTGTTTGGCAAGTATCCCACATATCCATGCCTTGTGTTTGTGAAGTTTTCTTTCTTTTTTGCTTCAGAAAAACAATGTTGTTTTATGATTTATCATGGAATGTATGAGATTTCAGACATGGTATATGTGTAGTGAACATTCAATAGACAGCAAACGAGGCACAGTGAGACGGCCTCTGCTGCCATAACCGCCGATCATTCGGACCTGCGGAATTGTTCTATCAATTGTTGCTACCAAAACTACTATTACTCTTATAAAAGCTGCTGGCTAGGTGATTTTTAGGTCCTATTTTCAGCATGCATGAAAATTCATAGTGCAGGACTCATGCATCACTTATTTAACCTGCCGCGCCTGTTACATACTAATCAAAATTCTCTGATGCTTCCCTTTGGATTTGACTCACTGAAATCAGTAGTTTATAACAAGAACAAAGGTTTCCTTATAAAAAATTTGAATCCTGTGGACCAGAAGCCTGCATTGTGGCTCATCATCTCACCAAACTAAGAAAAATAATCAAGGTTTGAATCCCTTGCAATTTATTTGCATTATCCCATTTTTCTTGGGAATTATAACAAAAAGCCATTTAACAAAATTATTAATTTTTACTGGCTGAAAACCAAAATATTGAAATTCCACATTCTCGATATGCTGTGTAAGCATTCAAGATACAGGACAGTCTCTCACTTACTTACTTTTTGTTCCATACGAAAGAGGGTACCAGTTAGACGCTACGGGCTTTGTCTCACTGTGCCTGCCGTCTCATTGTGCCCCACTCTCCCCTACTTGTTAACAGCCCTGTATACTTACCGTTTTGTTAAATTTTACCATGTCAGATTGTTATAGGTGTCACACATAGTGGCGTCTCATTGACTTCATATGTGCCTCCTGCTGCCAATGAAAATGATTAGTTCATTTATTATATTCTATGAGTCCTATACAGGAAATAAATCTCATGTCTGTCTGTATCTGTCTTCCCTTTACTTTATGAGCATCATTCCTATGAACAATCAGCTAAACAATTAACGTGATATGTACTCATTTCAGGCTTTGCAGCTATGTTATTCGGAGAGCAGCCTGTCCAAGAAGGAAGACCTAACAGATATCATCTGGAAGCAACTAAGATATAGTCTGATAAGCACTGACTCACATGCAAAGGAATGCATTGCCAAATTGAAGGTAACAAAATATTTCACTGAAGAAAAAACCATTTTGTCACATTTACTTTTTCTCATTCTTGTTGTCATAGGCGTACGGGACGCGTGATTTTTGGGGGGGCGAGCGACATTCGCCCGAATTTCAAGATCTAAATTTAATACCATTTCAAATTAAATTGACAGGAAATCATTAATTTTTAATAGTTTTTATTGAATCATTTGCCCAAATTTTTTAGCCTTTTTGCCCGAATCTTACAGTTTCCCAAACTTTTGGGGGGGCGATCGCCCCCCCTGCCCCCCCCCCCATACGCCTATGCTTGTTGTTGTTATCAAATATGTAATAGACTTTTATTTCCTACCAGATATTCCTCCCGTTGGATACAGACTTGAGCACAAGGTAGGCTAATCATAAACTATTTCACAAACACAGCATGAGAATAACATTAGAAATTAAATAATACTGTTTATGCTTTCTTAACATATTTTTTTTCGATCAGAGGAACAAAAGCGTTATATATCCACTGACTCAAGAGAAGGTTTTCAATTTTTAAAAATATGTTCTTGTTTATGGCTGCATTTTCTGGGATCAGAAGCAAGGCTCGGACTATGTTCATTGGTATATATACACTCAGTGGCGTCCTCATGGGGGGGGGGGGGGGCACGTGCCCCTCCCATACTGGCCCCCCCCCCCCAGGTGCCCCCAGATGCACCCCATATGTACTTTTCAACCTCAATTAAAATATACAATTAGTATTATGAGTACCCCCCCTCAGAGATGGCGTGCCCCGCAGGTGCCCCCCTGCTCGAGACCCCCTAGTTACGCCACTGCATACACTTAACAACGATGTTGCAACACAATCAATTTTAACAGTTTTTAAATAAAGATATATACAAGATAAGAGAGGAAACAACAGAATTATTGATAGCTCTGTTAAGTTGTATCCTGTTTAACAAAACAAAAACAAAAAGTTACAAATCAATTTTCACAAGTAGGGGAAAGTGGGGCAAAACCAAGTAGTGGGGTAATACCGGCAGTATAAGCATTGTTGGCCACCTGTGGTACTATCTTGGGATCTTGAATGATTGTGGTTGTTGAGAAAATAGAATGGCAACTTTTATGTGGCCTACTTCCCCTACCACAGGTGGCCAACAATGCTTACTGTTGGTGTAGCCCCACTATTCGGTTTTGCCCCTCTTTCTACTGATAAAAAAAAATGTTTCAAACAATACAAAAAATGGTTAGGCAGCTAAGTGGAATTTGAACAAATATGTATTATTTACTGGTAAATCACCATTCTATTTTTAATAAAAAATTCTTTGTTGCAATAATATACTGTACATGAAATTGTGTATCATGACAAATGATGACCATTGATACACACCTTTACGGGGTTAGTATTAGGGGAGACCGGGGCTGGTTGTCACAGGGGCAGGTTGTCACACTTTTTATTGCACTAAACCATGGAGTCACACAGCTCAACCAATCATTGTTTTTTGCTTTTATAACCCACTGGAGTCATTTTGAAAAATCTTGACCCCTGGAAGGCAGTCTGGTAGGCACATGGTCTGTTAAAAATTTCCTGTCACAAAAAGTAATTTTTTACCTTCAACTTGCATGCAATGCTAGTCTTTATCAAATAGTTGTTGAAAAAAGGTACAGTTAATACACTTACCTTATAAACATTTCTTTAAATTATGATAAGAACAAATAGTGAAAATTTTGATAACAGCGGCCTTGGTCACCCGTTTTTGGAATTTTCATCAGTCGGGGCAGGTTGTCACAAAAAGGCGGGCAGGTTGTCACACTTTTTGGAGCTGGTTGTTACCTATTAGGACCAGGCTTTTAAACCAAAAAAAACTAACACAAATATAAATTTGTGCTTTATACATGCTATTGATGACTGAAGATGTATGCAGATATTGCATTGTGTTTAAATAAATCGATTTCAAATTTATATGTAAAATTTTCCAAAAAAATCGTAAAAATCCTACTTCGTATCAGAATGCTTTCCTACTGATTGGTAAGCCTTCATTTGCAGCACTCTTGTACACAGTAGCATGTTTGTTAAGGTCTTCACTTGGCAAGTAAAGGATTCCTCATATGTCCAAAATAACTTTTCTTGGTCAAGATCTGCCCTACAGAGTTCCCCCTCCTGCATTCGAGCTCATAACCAAAAGTGTGACAACCTGCCCCGACAGTGTGACAACCTGCCCCGAAAATGTGACAACCTGCCCCGAATTCTGAATTTTAAAAAATGTCCAATAGCACATCAAGATTTCGAATGATATAGGTATATATTCACCAGATAGGTTTAAGTCACTCCCCTTTTTCCATTCATACGGAATGGCAGTGCTCCTGCATGCTTTATATAGAAATAGTAGCATGTTTAAGTTTTACACACTGTGACAACCTGCCCCTGTGACAACCAGCCCCGGTCTCCCCTATATAACTGTCACTCTTCAGGGTGAGAGATAATGGAAATTTTGATGCTTGTTTTCTCTGATATTTCTGGTTTTATATCAACTTTTTACCTGATTAATTTATTTTCCAGGTAATCTAAGTGTAGCGATGTAATGGCATTGGAAAATTCTCCGGGGAGCCAATGAAAGAACTGAGTGCCTTTAAGAAATGGTCACTTGACCTACATATTATGTTTTTTGTTTGTGTGATTGCTTTATACTGTTCTTCTTTCAGAGCATTATGGAAATACATTCGTTCCAGTAGGATTAGTAACAAGGAAAATATGCACTTGATTGATGTGCTTAGCTTTCTGATCAATGAAGGAGCTGATCCATTTAAAACTATCAGAGAAACAACTGCTCTTACGCTGTTTCTAGAAAAGTTCAGTTCCCCTGTAGACGATGCATTGATTCAACCAATCGTCATCTTTCTAGAAAAAGTTCTCCAAAAATGGGATAATCAGAACGAGAATGCTAGCATTTTGAATGACATCATCAAGGCAATCCCAAATGAAATATTCAAGGGGGTTCCTTCTCATCTTTCTCCAATAAGAGGACTCCTTTTGAGAAATTGTGTTGACATGATTGAGAATTATCCTGGCCTTTGTGACCATGTGGACAGAGATGGGAGAACGCCACTACACAATTTACTAATAAAAATTAATATGGGTGATGCCTGGATGAGACTACCAGATTCTAAAGACCTAGGAAAATTTGTAGGTCAGCTGTCGACAAGCAAAAATGTAAATGTCAAAGACACGAACAAAGTAACTCCTTACAGCAACGTTCTGTTATGGTTGGAATCGGAGTTTGACCTTCGTGAACTCAGTGAACCAAAGAGGCAGAGTTTATTGGAAAAGATTGGGGAAATCAACAAACATTTTACAGAGAAAGGAGCAAGCAAGGTAGAAGCCCTTCCAGGATTGAACTATTTAAGGTGAGAATGCATATTGGGAAACAAACCACGTTTGGTGATGTAGCTAAAAAATGTCAGAATATCTCAACCTTTTTGTCAAGTAAGTCACAATTAGTGACAGATGGTTCTGATGACTTGTATTAGGATTGTTTAAAGGTGAACTGCCTTTAAGGTTCAAGATACCATGTAATTTTGCTGCAACTAATGCTATGTTCACACTGGATGTTACGGAGGTCTTTTGGCGTCAGCGGGCTGGTATTTCCTGGAAATTTGGGTGATTCTCTGATAATTTGTGACATCACGCCGACGATTTTTCACATCTCGTTGACATATTTTTTAAATATCGGCGGGTTGCTACTAATGGGGAGAACTCTGTCGTAGATGTCAAAAAAGATTTCAGCAGCCTGAAAGTTTTTCCAAGTCTCGGGGAAAGGGCCAAAATTTTTCTCTATTTTTGGATGTCTGGCAGGCATTTTTCAGGTAAGAACGAGTGAAAACATGACTGCCGTGATATAGGTACATCCCCTGCCCCTGTGGGACATTTATACTGCTGTTGTGGGACATCTGCAGCCTCGCCGTCAGTTTTTTGCTGACTCACCGGCAGTTTTTGACATCTCGCCAATGGTTTTTGACATCCCACCGACAGTTAGATCTTGCCCCACAGACATATGATCTTGCCCCGCCGATTTACGATCTTATTCCGCCGATTTAAGATCTTATTCTGCCATAATATGGCTTTAATTAACTATATAATCGTTGTGTGTTGCCGAGTTAGCCATTTTACTCCTAGAAATCGTCTGGCTCTATCTCGCCGGTCAAAAAAGTTCTCCGCCATGTCCTGTGTGAACTAACTCATCTCTAGAAGATCAAGTGCCCCACATTAAAAAGTAATTTCCTTTTGAACTATATTAGTTTATTTCTGGTGTCGCAATCTCATAATGAGAGCTAATGAAATGCATATTTGGATTGGGTTGTAGCATTTATTGATATTCCATTTTTGTATGCTAAATTACAGTCCTCGTCATACTTACATGGAATCTCAAGTTCTTTTTTATGCTGTTGAAATGTGATGTCAGTGATGACTCTATTCTAGCATTGCAATATATGTAAATTAACTACATGCTGTGATGTCATGTCGAACTGGGTCAGATTCCCCAGCTTCTATAGCCCCTACAACCTCGTCATCACAGCTTGATAGCCAATGGGCTGACAGTAAACTATGTGTCATAGTTCAAACATTGATATATTGAGGGAAGCATTACATTTGTGATCCCAATGATTTATCACAGCCATCACCAGTCTAATCCTACCGAATGGCAGCTTTGTGAGCATTCACAGTAGACAACTGCTATAATCCTCACAAAGTTGTTTGATTAATCTACAAACTTGCTAACTTACAACTTTAAAATTTGATGGAAGTTGGTATAAACAGAAGGCTTTGACAATTTGTTTGTGAACACATGGCTTATGTTATGTATATTTGTTCTGGCAGCCCATTGGCTGAGAGACTGTGATGTCAAACTCGCATGGGTTTTCCAAGACCCAATCTTCACTCTGACACTGAGTTGAAACTGTGATGCTCAGTTTGGTGGATTTGCATTGGCTAGATGCTGGGGAATCTGACCTAGTTTAACATGACATCACAGCTTGAAGTTAATTATATATTGCAATGCTAGAATGGTGTCATCTCTGACATCACAGCTCACCAGCATAGAAAAGAACTTGAGATTCCATGTAAGTATGACGAGGACTGTAATTCACTTTATTTAAGAGGAAGGGGTAAAAATCTTTTAAGGTTTTATAGACAGAAGCACTCAGAGCATTTTTTAAGGATTTTCGACTGGGAGACCAAAGGAACTTTTTAGCGCCATGACGCGTAACATTAATAAATCAGCTGAAAATCCATAAGCCATATTTGTGTAATGACATGCTTGTGAAAGGGACTTGAACTGTTTAGCTGACTGCTAATTAAGGATTTTGACTGGTTTCCGCCAAAATAGATGAGACAAATTTTAAATTTATGAAAATTGGGAAGCAGAAAGATGGCATCAGCAGAAGTATAATGGTAAAGACAGTAACAGAATCTTTTTTTCAAAAGAAGTCTCACTTTCAAATGCAACCAAAAATTACAAATCATGACAAACTAAATGTGAAATTAATGAGATTTTCTGGGTTAATTGGTCTCCCAGTGATACCAATTTGGCAATGACTGGGAGACCAAATCTGTCCACTGGAAGACCATTTGGTCTCCCAGTTACTATGTTAAAAAATGCACTGGAAGCACTGTGATAGTTGAGATTTATTGTAAATGTATTTTTTACAGCAAAATAAAAGTTCTTATCGTGTATTCATGCAACTTATGATGATATCAGTTTTAGTTGTGGCCAGCTTCCTTCCTAAACTTTATAATTCCATATCTTTTCAGGAATAGACTGCTGAATTCATTCCTTAACAAACTAATGCTCCTTCATCAATACATCAATGACCAACTGAATGTTCCCGACTTATCTTTTCAACGGATTATTCGGGCATGCAGAATTGCAATAGGAATGTCTCTAGATAGGATAAATGACTGGAAGAAAAAGGGTTGCATGGTAAAACACCTTTCAGAGGCCAAGAATTTGAAAGAATTCACCAAGAATCATGTCTTTGTACTGAATAGTCAAATTCTAGAAATATGTGAGAGTATTTTTGATGTCATGATAGACAAATGCAGCGCACAGGAGATTTACGACATTTTCATCCAAAATGAAAGGGAATTGCGGGAAGAGCACATTAACTATTTTGCTTTCTTTTCTGTGCTGAAAAAATGTCTTGCAAATGGTGCACAGCCAGCTGAAGCAGACATAATTCAAATATCCCAGCTGACAGTATTCGAGTGCAAGAGTAATGAAACCCTCTTAGCAACTGTCCAAATGATGGAGAAACTGATACAGTCTTACAGATGCCAAGGATATACTAATCCCATAGAGGTGTACTTGAACCCATTACAAGACCAGTACCAAGTCAATGAAGAATTGCGTGTGACAGCTTGCAGGGTTGCCCAAGGAGCGTACGGTACATTGGACAACTGTATGAAATCGGAGAGTGTGGTGAACATTCTTCTTTTTCTAGCTATGAATGACGTCACTTACGTCAAAGAATGTCTCCATGGAATGCAAAGGTTAGGCCTACAAGAGCCTGAGTCATCAATTTTGAGTGAAGACAGCCTTATAGAACTAGAACTAGTGCAATTATGGATGAAAAAGAACTTCAACTGGCTCAAACGAAGTTTATTGCACTTAGTGGTAATTTTTTGGCATGATGAGAAATTGTTAAGCAACATCCCAGAAGATTTTATCCAGCAGGAAAAGGAGAATATAGATGTTCATGGTTCAACACCCCTTCATATCGCTCATCTCCATGGTAACCAGTCAGCTATCATCCTTTTGAAATCTCATGAAGCAAAAGTGATTAGAGATTATTTCGGAAAAACACCTGAGTCGCTTGAATGTTCATATGAAAAATCAGAAAATTATTACAAAGAGCGGTGCAAAAGCATTACCAATGCAAGGTCGTCAGTGTTTGAAACAATGAAATGGATGTTAGTCTTGAAGGCTGATGAATGTGAAGTGATCGAACAAGACTTTAAGATGTTGTTTGAAGGGATGGTGGCAAATGATGGTTTGTTAGATGCTGAAATCATAATAGCTGGAAGTGTGAGAGAGAGGCTAAAGGTGGGCAGATTTGACGAAGTTGATTTGCAGATATGTATCAAAGGCATACCTTACAACTGGAAAGACTTCGGATGTCTAAGACTTCACCAATACCTTGTCAAATGCCTGAATCAGATTGGATGGGCCTCCAATTTTCTGCGAACTGTTTCTGTAACGAATCCTTGGACATTCAGATGTGAAAGAGAAGGGTCCTATAATGGTCTGGATATATCAGTAGACGTTGTTCCTGTGTTGATAGCAAAGGATGAAGTTATGCTGCCACGAAGAAGCAAATTGATTATAAGCAATGCCCCAGCTCATCCGAGACTTATGCATTTGAAGTGGCACGAGTCAAAAAAAGATCCAATGTGGGTTAAAACCATATGCCGGCATGAATGGGACATTCTAGATAATCTTCCACCTGAATGCCGCATGGGAATTCTGATCACTAAAGCTTTGCTGGAGGTAAGTTAATGACGCCTTAATTAGCATCTCGCAAGGAAATAACTTACACAGTACTAAACTGTGCATACAGCAGTTCTTGAGCAGCCTTCGCTCTTGGACAGTTGGGGTAAAAAGTTTCTGGTCATTTGCCCATCATAAATTTGAACATGATAGGGATGTTAAATGAAGCTGACCGACTTCCCGGGACCGACTTATAGGTCATTAACTACTCTTCCCTTCACCCTATGATAAACACCTTTAAAAGGTAGGTCAGTTAATTTATGAGAGGTAGATAGCTTTTATCAAACTTTTGACCTGGGGTGAAATTTTCACCCAAAAAGTTCCAAGGCTGCTTAAGAACTGCTGTAAAAAAGATAATCAAGCTTTGGTCATCCTTGATCAAACCTGCTCTCTGACATAACCTGTTTTCCACCTTTAAAAAAATGGCGATTGGCATTGTCTCACATTTTCTGAAACAATGCATGTCACATAGAAATAAGCAATGGTGCAAAAAAATCAGGTCCCTGGTGGAGAAAATGATTTTTGGAGCTAGCCTTGTGCGCCACCTTCTGGATAAAAAAAAAACGAATTTGGGTAGCAGGACAGCGTTCTGTGGGATTTCTATGCTGGCCTGCATGTAGGAATCCACATTTTACTTGTAACCGTGCAAGTCTCTGATTGGCCACTTTGTTAAATGACTGATATCAGGCAGGGCAGGAAACGGACACCTCAAGAGAACATTCCACCTTCTTCAGCTGTTCTCCAACGTGCAAAATCAAGTTACTCAATGTATGTCCATTCCCTGCCCTGCTCTTAAATCTTGATTAAAGATTCCCATAATGTTATGATCCCCATTAGTGGGAAGATTTTATTTCACACAGTAAAGCCATGTACCTCAGTGGCTGAGTGCATTGCATGCTGGCTTTGTAATTTTGAGGTCCAGGGATCGATTCTACTGCATGGCTGTACTTGAAAGCTAAATTTAGGTACTGTCAGGGAGCCATCTGGTGATAGACATGCCCAAAAGTGGCCAAGCAAATGGAACTCAGTTAGCATTGAAACTCCCACCTCATTGTTCTATGTGCATGTCTTGCTCAGATTTCTGAACAAGAATTAAGTATTTAGGCCACAAGAAAATAAGATATGCTACCAGTCGTAAAATGTGGCATTTTAAGACATTTTTTATGAATTAAATGACATTTTACATTTCTATTCTAATTTTCTAATTTTTGTCTAGTTCACAAATATAACATAATGTTGAAAAGCACCAATAAAAAAATAACCTAAAAAAATAGCTTTGTCTAATGCTATTTTGAATGAAATTGTATGTTTACGATGGTTCACAGCTTCCTTTGTGGACAGTATATCATTGCTGAGCGGTGGCGTCAGTGTAGGTATAAAACTGGTGGGGCATTTGCCCCACCACTATTTGGCCAAGGTACACATGTTTCTGAATCAATAAAATATATACTTTTTCCCCTGACATCTTCCACGAAGGTGTGACCACTATTTGGCCAACCACTTTAAAATGAAACTGTCGCCCCTGTCGCTGAGTTATGGTTGTTAAATTACACAAATTGCAATTATTGCATTGGACCATTTTATGGTATTCTTTAGTATCTATGGCAGTCAACATAATTTTCAGAGGCAGAGGCTACACCTATTTGTCAAATCAAGCTTTATACGCACTTGACTGCTATTAACTGCAAACTGTTCCGACTCTTTCCAATAATTGCCATTTCCGGTGGTGACAAAAGTAACTCCGACACAGACTTGGAGATTTGGGGTAACATTGACCATAGCTGTCGTCTCACTCAATTATATCGTAACATTATAAATAAATCCTGTTTAGTTTAAAACTGTGAATCGTCCGCAAATTTTTACCGCATAAACTTGCACTTGACCCACCCAGAACAAATCTGACACTTCCCTGCAAAATCAAACTTTTTCGTAAATCAGCTTCATTCAAAAATGGCCTCCATGAGAAGCACTGGTATCATACTATGGAGAAAAAATTAATGTACATAAAAAGTAGACAATTAACTCTAGCAGATGCAAAAAGAAATTTCCTGGTGTCTATACTGGTTTGATAGATACAGGACACTGAATCTTTTTCTCATCTGATGGCCAAAGTAGTACAGAAATTTTACGGTATACATCTGTATTAAAAATAATTTCCTACAATACCGTAATTTTAGCCATTGGGTGATAAGGATTTCTGTCTCAAAACTGCCTCCTGAGCTTCAGAGCAAGGATGGTTGGTCTATTTGAAAGTCATGTGTTCTTTCATTTGCAGGCATTGGACCAAGCCTCAGGCAGCAGCTCTGGTTTTGTGAAAAAGCCAATTACCTCCTACGTAGTGAAAAACACACCGTTTTGGATTGTTTCAGGGCAAATGGTAACCCTTACAATTTTTTCGATTCAATTCTGTACAAAAATGGTTAGAGGCACATTGTCCCCTGTTTTAAGAAAATATCACATGTAATGAAATCACTTCATAATGATAGCTTTTTGGTAGATTAAACATCATTCACTTATATAATTTCACTTAACATATTTTAAGGGACTTACATGATTGATTGTCCTTGAAATATATACAAGCAATTAAATTTTTCATACTTTCAAAATCTCTGCATTGTAGACAAGTGCACAAATACAGGGTTCTCCGAGAAGAAAATATCCAATTATTTTCATATAAACGACCTTAGATACCAGATAATCTCTCCAATATGCTTCCTATGCGACACAATCAATATATACCTGCACCCAGAGGTTCTTAATACTAATATAAAATGTTTACTCAAAACAGGGGACAATGTACCTTTAAATTGAGAAATCTTCATTTTAAATTTACTTTTATAGGAACAGAGTCCACAAATTTGTCAAAAATTTCAAATTGCTAAATTAAATAATAACTAATAAATTTAAATCTCAAAGATTAGCACGACAAATTACCCAACTTGTCATAGAAAAGATCAAATGGATAAGCATATTTATCATTACAGTAACTACATTTATTTAGTGACCCCTTAAATATTCACAAGATATGATTCTGTAATTGACAGGCTGCAAGTGAGAACATTCCAGCTTCAATAGGAAATATGAAGAAGACCGGTTTCAATTCATCTCGAGGTGAAAAAGTGAGTGTCCAAGATGAAATGAACAGTTTCTACAGCCCGAAAGTATACTATGAAGGAAGAAAGTCTAACTGGACCTCTGAAGATCATTTGGAGACATATGTTGAATATGGGAGGCTTTGGGCTCAGAAAATATTTGAACGAATGCACCTCACGGCTACTAAAAACCGAATGACATTGGGAAGCTTTATACTCAACCTCAGGAATGAACTTGCCATTCATCAGCTATGTGAGGTGGTGGACATCTGTGAAACAGGCTTGGAAAAGTTGAAACCAGAAGTTTTCTTTGCTTAAAACATTGCAGTCTGTTAGTATCCTTGTAATAATTATATAGAATACGAAAAAGTGTTTAAGCCAAATGAGCATGACATCACAGTTTTTGCAGATTCTGATTGGTCTATGTTGAATATGATGTCATGCTGTACAGCCAAGTGAGGGAACATCATCTTTGTTTTGTTGTTTTCTGTTGTTGTTTTCAGTAACTGTTGCTACGATAGCAATTTTTGAAGAAAGGTTATAAATTAATTTTTCTTCAGCCAGATGTCATCCTTCACAAGTGACAAAAGTAGACTTTCTCATGCACGTTTGTCTCCACATGTCGATTTCTACCAAAACTCAGGAGTCACAATTTGGTCCAAAATGGACAAAAAGTGATCCAGCTCGGTACTGCCATAATTTGAGACATATCACTGCAGTAAAAATATTTGAATATTCCCCTGGTTGTTGGCAGTGAAACCCAGTCTTCATTTTGTCTGTAATATTAATTTAATTCGAAATGTAAAATTTAAAGTTCAGAAAGTGAGGTTGAACATTTACAAAATTCACAGTAAGAATTATAATTCACCATTAAAAGCATCCAGTGATGTTATTCAAACGCATTTAGACCCTTGATTGTCCCTTTCTCAATTAATTAGTATATTGCAAGATCAGTGACATATTAAGGGGGGGGGTGTATTGAGCCATGCCCCCGCCCTCCAGCCTAAAATTAACACAGGACAGATAAGATGAGCTTAGCATATATGTTCACCTATTCATTCAAAGGCACAATCTTGGTCATCCAGCCTTTTATTGTCTTCATATCTATTAAATACCTTTTCTCATCAGCTCGTGCAGGGGCACCCCATGATCTATACAAATTATCTGTTATGAACCAGGTGCCCGGCTGGCTGGCAGACTGTCAGCTGAGATTTTTCCAGCTGGCAAAGTTGTCAGCTGGGAGCCAATTTTTGGAGTCCAACCAATGAAATCTGATGTCAGGTAATGAGAAAGCAGTTGAAGTGGCTGGCTGGGGAAAAAAATATTCATGTCAGCAGGCTGCGAGGTGCTGAATGACACTTGGGCTGGCTGGCAACCCAGCTGGCAGCTTAACAGATATTTTCTCCCAGTTGCATAAACAATGAATCTAAGTGTCACAAAAGATGGGAAACCAGGAGCTTACACTGATGTGGGCATTATAATAACTCACTGTCAAGAGGTGGCCCTGCTTACGGCCAGAAGTTCATTTACAATTAATTCTGTGATAAAAAAAAAACACAGCCAATTTATTTGATTTGGTCTACAAAATTGAGCTGCACCGGGTGCACCGAGTTTGTGTTTGTGTTTCCATAGCAACTGAAAAGTAATTTAAACATTTCCTACAGGTATGATATTTTCAATATAAATAAGTAAGTAAGTAAGTAAGTAAAATTTTATTTTCCGTTGGTTATATCACAGTAAAAACAATAACATAAGCGCAATATAGGCCTTGATAGTGAAACTGAAAATAGTTATGTGAAAATTTGACGCTAAGACACAACATTATTATTTTAAATTTATTCAAAGTGTGCAATAATACACAATGAGTTAAAAACCAAAGCAACAAAAGTCGCTATAAAATTATTTCGACTATAACTGTCTGCCAGCAAAAAAAAACATACAAAATGAAAACAAAAATTAAATTTATATATATATAGATAATACTCCAAACCCCTCCTAGACATCTTATAGCCACACACTTAAAACTTGTTGCCATTATCCCCTTGTCGTAGTTTTCGCACACAAAACAATCAAAAAGGCTTCACTACATAAGTCTACATTGTGCACAAATTCTCACGACATAGGGTTTCTTTAATGAATAAACTTTTCCCATGCTGCTAAACATCTTCATGGTTTTTCTCAAGTTCTCCACAGTGGGTCGTCATATGGCTGTCCCTCTGAAACTTCCAACAAAACCTCTGACTACAAATGGAACATCCAAATGGCTTCTCTCCACTGTGTGTTCTCATGTGTATGTCAATATATCCTTTTTGGCTGAACTCCTTGCCACAGATAGAACATCTATATGGCTTCTTTCCATCATGCATTCTCAAGTGGTTATTGACATGATGCTTGTGAGCGAATCTTTTACCACAAATAGAACATGTGAATGGCTTCTCTCCACTGTGTGTTCTCATGTGGCTATCAACATGTGCGTTCCGACTGAATCCTTTTCCACAAATATGACATGCATATGGCTTCTCCCCACTGTGTGTTCTCATGTGTGATTTAAGATTAGACTTTTGGCTGAACATTTTCCCACAAACAGAACATCCAAACGGTTTCTCTCCACTGTGAGTTCTCATGTGGTATTCCATGTGATGCTGCCGACCAAACTTTTCACCACAGATTGAACACACATATGGCTTCTCGCCGCTGTGTATTTTCATGTGCAGTTGGACATGACCCTTTTGGCTGAACATCTGACCACAAACAGAACATCTATACGGCTTCTCCCCACTGTGTTTTCTCATGTGAATTAAAACTTCTCCATTTTTGCCGAAAACTTTACCACAAATTGAACATCTATATGGCTTTACTCCAGTGTGTGTTCTCATATGTGATTTTTGATTGCTTTTCGTGCTGAACCTTTTACCACAAACAGAACATTTATATGGTTTTTCTCCGCTGTGTGTCCGCTTGTGAAAAATGATACCATCCCTTGTGCTAAACGTTTTACCACATATAGAACATCCGAATGTCTTCTCTCCTCTGTGAGTTGTAATGTGACTATTTAGACCTCTTTTATCACTGAACCTCTTGCCACAAACTGAGCATCCAAATGGCTTCTCTCCAGTGTGTGTTCTCATATGAATTATTAATTCGCTTTTTGCTCGACACTTTCTCCCACAGATTTTACATTGCTGTGATTTGACTTCATTCACAAAGTTGGAAATTGAAGTCTTTGTCTTAGCACTTTCATTGTTCATAGCAGGTTTCTGTGCTACATCTGTTTCCTCCATGCTGTCATTTGGTTCTGCCTTGGGCATTGAGCCAGCAGAAAATTCATCATCATAATGAGTTTTAATTGAGTTTTCTAATCCATCTTGTAACTCAATAACATCAATTTGAACATTTTCTTCTGCCTTGTGCGTTAACCCAGCAAAACATTCACCATCATAATGAGTTCTGACGTGGTCTTCTAATTCACTTTTATCAACAAATCTTCTGGCACAAATTTCACATTTGTGAGGCTTGCTTCCATGGCAACCAATTGATGGTTCAGTCTTCTTTTGTTTTACAATGGTATTTGCAGCCATCTTCAAAGAATTTTTTTCTTTATAAATATGTCCATTTCTTTAATGTAATGGCTCTTGGGTATCAAACTGTCAGTAAATGAATATCTTTTTAGCTTCCACTAGCTTTTCCAGAGCTTAGTGTGAAAGCTTTAAATGTTAGAATTCCTACATAAACTCCAAATTGTCCTGGCAGCTTCATAAAGGCAATAACTGTTTTTCCAAATATAGTTCAGGAATAAGATAAGTTGACACTCACATGTAAACAGCAAATTAACTGTCCAGGTATCGTCACGGAGGCAATAAATGTATATTGTTCATAGATAGTCAGAATAAAACTTTAATAGCCCGAATAGGTTTCATTAATCCATGGTTCGAATAGCTATTTCATGCGAAGGTTTCACCATTTCTCAGAATCTGGTCCTTCCTGCAAATAAAATAAATCTATATGCAACGTTTTGTATATGATAAGTTGGGGTATTATAATTACAATACCATTTCAACTCTAACAATACTCTGGGTTAGGGATGCTACGATACCAACTTTTCAACTCCAATCCGATACCGATCGTGGTATTTTGTTGCCGATACCACCGATATCCAATACCATTCTGTTACTGATACCATTAGTTAAATGTATCGATACCAAACCGAAGTATCAGATCAGTACATCCCTACTGTGGGTACCTGCAGTCTTAAACAAATATGGGGGAACATACAGCAAAGCAGTATGGTGGTGTCACTGGTGAATCTCTTGAGTGTTTAACTGATATCTCTAGACCAAGTGCTGTGCAAGATGATGAGGGATAACCACAAAGTCGACCAATGACCAGGTACAGTAGTCTTGGCGTTATAAGACCATTTGGTCGCCTTATTGAAATGAGTACATCAGGAAAATTAAGGTAGTTCAGTAGCGAGCGACAAAGAAGGTCGCAAGTGGGAGAAATTTGGAATATCCATGCAGAGAGTCTGAAGGCCTACATGATAGTGGTCTATAATATCCTCCATGAAATATACAATCCAATTATCCAACAACATCCATCAAACTCAACAGAGCTAGCCCTTCTCCCCCCCCCCCTGGAATACAAGCTGTTCCAGATCAGAGCATCTTCGGATATGTGTCCTTTGAAACAGATCACAGGTTGTCAAGCCCTGGAATTCAGCAGAAAACGACCATATCAATATTCCAGTCTTTGCAAAATCATACGCAAATATGATAAAAATACACACAGACAGAAGACAAAATCAGTAATAATGATGGCAGAGCCATGTTGAAAATGGTGATTAAATATTACACAACAATTGTTTAGACATACACACACTTTTATTTTAATGATCATTTTTGACAGATGAGAAGCTTTGGTCAACTCTGCTACACAGTTACACACCACAACTAATCTATTCAAAACGAATATAAAATCATTATACAAGAGTGACTATTAAAACAATTTATTTAACATAAAACAACAACATTTAAACACCACCACAAATCATCATCCATTTTGCTGCTGGACGATGACCAAATCCACACATTATTCAAATTACAAAATATTTCTTGTTATTTCTACACTTATTTTGTATTTATTTCAAATGTTCATATTTCAAACCTTTTCATATTTCCAACTTTATGTAATAGGCCCCAGTCTGATAAGCACTGTTAGCTTTTCTGGGGTCCTTTAAGATTCAGTAAAAAATAAACATACATAAAACCCACTTTTTTCCAGAGTACTTCTAGTAGAGCCTTTATTTGCAGTGCTGCTAATCTGCAAAGAGCTATAATGCAGTGATGTTAGCCAAGTTACAATTCAATTGCCATGTGGATCATTCAAGTGGCTTCCCTAGAAAGCAGTGTGTATCAATCAAGATTCACCAATAGGCCTACTTAGTACCAAATAGCCTATACAACATAAATTACGACTTTCTTCACTGCGTGTTTGAAGTGTATCGCATCTTGATTTTCGTAATTTCCAAATACAATAGAACAGCAGCCATAGGCGTAGGAGGGAGATATATATGTCCGAGGAGGAATTTTAGGAAAATCACTTTTTCATGAATTTTTGCACGAAAAATGTTGTCAATTTAGTATATTGGGGACTATTTGCAATTTGTTTGGGCAACCCTCCCAAAATTTGACCTCTGATGCCTATGACAGCAGCCAGAAATAGCTTCTATCCACTGTGTTTTTTTATATGCGCATCAAGACTTTCTTTTCTACTAAACCTGGTACCACAGATAGAACATCCATATGGCTTCTCCCCACTGTGTGTTCTCATATGTCTCGATAGACTTGAACTAGTACCAAACTTCATCTTGCAAACAGAACAGCCATAGGGCTTCTGTCCATTGTGTGTTCTCATGTGTATATCAAGAGAATCCTTTGAACATAACATTTTACCACAAATTGAACATTTGTAAGGCTTCGCTCCAGTATGTGCTTGCATGTGTTTATAAAGATTTCCTTTTTGACAGAACTTTTTACCGCAAATAGAACATCCATACGGCTTCTCCCCACTGTGTGTTCTCAAGTGGACCTTCAAGCTTCCATTTATGCCGAACCTTCTACCACATATGGAACATGCATACGGCTTCTCTCCACTGTGTGTCAGCATGTGTGTCGTAAGGTAATACTTATCCGTGAACTTTTTTCCACAAATAGAACATCCAAATGGCTTCTCTCCACTGTGTGTTCTCAAGTGCCCTTTGAGATGCCCTTTTTGACTGAACTTCTTCCCACAAACAGAACATTTGTGGTTCTTCTCTCCTCTGTGGATCCTCATATGTGCATTATAACTTGATTTTTGACTGAACTTCTTCCCACAAATGGAGCATCCATACGGCTGCTCTCCACTATGTGATCTCATGTGTAGCTGAAGTATGCGTTTTCGCTTGAACCTTCTTCCACAAACAGAACACCTATAAGGCTTGTCTTCAGAGTGTGTTATCATGTGTAGAGCAAGATATTGTTGTGCTATAAACATTTTCCCACAAATATGACATCCATGACATTTCTCTCCACTGTGTGTTTTAATATGTCCATTAAGGCTTCCCCTCAGGCTGAACATTCTTCCACAAATAGAACAAGCAAACGGCCTCTCTCCACTGTGAGTTAACATGTGTTTATTAAGATCCGTTTTTTGTGCAAATTTCTTATTACAAATAGAGCATCCATACGGCTTCTCTCCACTGTGTGTTCTAAAGTGTAGGGTGAGTCTCCCACTACTAATAAACAGTTTGCCACAAACAGAACACAGGTACGGCTTCTCTCCACTGTGAGATCTCATATGAATTATTAATTCACATTTTGCTCGACACTTTCTCCCACAGATGGTACATTTATGTGACTTTACTTGACTCACAAAGTTTGAAGTTGAAGTCTTTTTCTTAGCACTTTCATTGTTCAAAGCAGGTTTCTTTGCTTCATTCATTTCCTCCATGCGGCCATTTGGTTCTACCTTGGGCATTGAGCTAGCAGAACATTCACCATCATAATGAGTTCTGACATGATCTTCTAGTCCACTTTTATTGACAAAACGTCTGGCACAAATTTCACATTTGTGAGGCTTGTTCCCATGGCAACCAATTGACGGTACAGTCTTCTTTTGTTTTACAATTGGAATTGCAGCCATCATCAAAGAAAATGCTTCTGTATAAATGTGTCTTTAATGTAATGGCCCTTGGGAATCATAATGTCAACAAATGAACGTTTCCAGTGTTTAGTGTGAATTTTTTAAATGTTAGAATCCGTGCATTAACTCCAAATTGTCCTCGCACCATCACAAAGGCAATAACGGTTTTCCAAATAATATTATAGTTCAGGAATTAGATAAGGTGACACTCACATGTAAACTGCTAATTGTCCAGGTATCATCATGATGGCCATAAATGTATATTGTTCATGGATACTCAAAATAAATTTAGATGGCCTGAAAAAGTTTAATTAATCCATGGTTCAGGAATCCGCGGAAATTCCATGAGTTATTTCATTCAGAAATTTTCACCATTTCTCATGCAGAATCTGGTCCTTTCTGCAAATGAAATAAATTGATATATAATGCTTTGTATATGATAAGTTGGGGTATTATAATTAATTCGAACTAACAATACTCTGGCAAAAAAGTCTGGGTACTCTTGAGGCGTAGACAAATATGGGGGAACATAGGGCAAAACAGTGTGGTAGCAAAGAATAAGCTTGACTGATGTGTCTGCACTAAATGGTGAGCTAGATTATGAGGGATTTATAACTGCAACGACCATGAATGACCAGGTGCAATGGTCCCTAAATTATTAGAGAATTTAGTAGCCTATTCTAAAGGGCCTCAGGGGCCCTGGACCCCCTACTAGAATACCAAGATATGTAGTAGCTTTTTGAAGAAAGATAAGACAGCACGAGTCAGACAGGGCCAAAACACATCCAGACCTCCCCCCCCCCCCAGACTATCGTGTCTGGATTCACTGCTGCCAGTGGCCACCAAGCTTGAGATTCCGAAACAGCTTGGGCAGCGGGTGGACATAGATCGTTTACGGGCCACAACTCGGCCCCCTATTGGACGTACATGGATGATATTTGGTACACATAGCCTGTATGATTTAGTTGTGGCTTTTGATGGTTTTTGATTGATGGATATTTTAAACTTTCTGAAATAATGAGCAGAGACTTAAAAAATATTATTTTGTTTCGGGCCCAACATTCAGCCACTATTGCATGTATATATATAGATTAAGTTGGGTACATATATAGCCTACTTGGTCTAGATTTCCTTTTGATGGTCTGACTGATGGATGTCATCGAACTTCATTCGCTAACTTGGGTATGTTACCAGTGGTCAAAATTGACCATGTCACATGGGGGGAGAGATCACTGAGTGGCAAGGCCTTCGAGGCCAAACTTTCGAGGTTGACGGGGGATTCTGGAGGCCACCAAACATCACCAGCAGCCAACAGAGGCGACAGGGTTTCAGATGTCCAAAAATGAAATCTAAGCTTCATAAGTCAGAAAAAAATAACGTGCAAGCACTTTAACAGCTGCTTGTAGATAGACTTAGTATCTATCTATCTATCTATCTATCTATCTATCTATCTATCTATCTATCTATCTATCTATCTATCCTTTCTCCCTCCCTCCCTTCCTCCCCTTCCTTCATTCCTTCCTTCATTCCTTCCTTCATTCCTTCCTGCCTTCATGCCTTCCTTCATGCCTTCCTTCATGCCTTCCTTCATGCCTTCCTTCATTCTTTCTCTTGAATCTGTAGTAAACATTGGATCTGACTGCTGCTGTTGGTGCTTGTTTCACTGCAGCTGGTCATTTGAAATTCCCGCCAAAAATGAACATTTTGGTTTCGTAAATAAAAAGTTTAATGTCACAGAAGTTTGCCAAAAGTTGATGGAAGCAAGATAAAATTGTATTGAGACTGCATGTATACTAAGTTTCAAAGTGATAGGTGAAATAGCGCGACCTCCTATATGGTCAGAAGCTGACAGAAAATTCCTCCTGTAATACAAGCTGCAAGCAGCTGTAACTAGTTATTGCAAAGTGCAAACCCCATTTATGGGTCAATAGAAATAGGTTAATCATAAAAAGTGGTTGTGTGCTAAATAAGCTTTAATTGAAGTTCCACCATTTTTGTGACAGACTCGATCCACAGAGAATCAGAAAATATTCTGATATCTTGGTGGTACATTTTGGCATAGATAATAGGCCTACATGCTGATTCTGAAGACCAAATATGAGCATAGAAATGAATTCATACTATTTGTTTTGCACAGTTAGAGTAGGTCGGGGCAAGAAGCCCGGGTTAGGTGAGAGGCCCCTCCAGGGTTATATCTAAACTTACATTTTTGGTGCATTTTCTTGTTGATAGGATTAAAGCTAGAGGCTTTTTAGGTGACGTCACAAATTTTCAGAGCAAACAGCACCAAACCATAGCAGAAATTAAAGAAACAAAAAAATGAGCATGGTTTATGTAACTTTGAGTAATTCTTTGAAAGGGGTTGTCAGAAACAACTACGGAAATTTTGAAAAGTATATATATGACCATCACAGAAATATGATCTGGATCATGTTTTTTGCCTTTTAGGTCAAAATATAGAGGTCGAATAAAAATATGTGGGTTTGGGGCGAGAGGCCCCACAAGGTATGGGGCATGGGGCCTCCTTCACTGGGGCCTCGAAGCTGCTTCTGGGACCATTTAATAATGTGTACTATACAAAAACTTTTGGCCGAAATTGAAAATAAATTTGTGAATCGAAAAATTCTGAAATTCAGAAAAAGTGAATAGAATGCTTTATAAATGATAGAAGAACCCCAAGAAAAAACTTTCAAGCTGAATGCCTTCGCAAAAAAAATTGCCATAGGATTATAATAGGGGGCTTCTTGCCCGATGGGTGGGGTAAGAAGGCCATTTTAAATTTTTTACAAAAATGGCCGTAACTGGTAGACATTTGTTTCACTAGTCATTTGTTTCACTAGTTATAAGTAGATTGAAGTGATCCCTTCCTGACAGCATAAGCATTCAAATAATTGACCATAAATTCAAATAATCGACCATAAAAAGTAGGTCAAATGGCACCTCGAAGTTAAGGGGGGCTGCATGCCCCGACCTACTCTAATATATGCCAAAACAGCAAAATCATTCAAATTTGCTGCTTCGAAACAGGGTCAGTGGCGTAACTGGGGGGTGTCGAGCGGGGGGGCACCTGGGGGGGCACGCGATTCTCTGGGGGGGGGCACCCACTATACTAACTGTATATTTTAGCCAGAGTTGGAAAGTTCATATGGGGGGCACCTGGGGGGCACAGGTCCAATATGGGGGGCACGTGCCCCCGTGCCCCCCCCATAGGGACGCCACTGAACAGGGTTGAAGTTTAAACTGACCTCTGGAAAATCAAGCCTCTAACAAAGAAACTACATCTACAGGTCATTTAAGCATTAACATTGCAGCACAAAAATATTATCAAAGTTGAAACTGCTTTTCAAACTATTTTATGCCATTGTTTTCATCCTTCATATTTAGTATTTGGGGCAGGTGTGGGGGAGGGGGGGAGAGTTTGTTTCAGGACCCCCAGGACCTTCTGCGAAAATGTATATAAGACCGGGGATCCTTAAAGCATTTGGGTAGGGGATGAAAACCCCTTAGCCCCCCCCCCCTTATTTCAAACTCTGAGTGAACTGAATGACAGGCCCACATAGAAATCCCACAGAACGCTGTCCTGCTACCCAAATTCGTTTTTTTATCCAAAAGGTGGCGCACAAGGCTAGCTCCAAAAAGTCATTTTTTCCACCAGGGGACCTGATTATTTTGCACCATTGCTTGTCCTTTGTGTACTTGAAACCTAATTTTAGCAACTGTATGCATTTAAGCCAAATACACCATAAAGTGTCAGGCTATAGCTGATGTTTTATACCTTAATATGCATGTATGAACCAAACAAATAAAATTATCTACCTATCTATCTATCTATATCAAACTTATGAGCAGCCAGGAGCGGCCACTACACGTATGGCTATTCACATTTCAAAATATTTTATTTTTTCACAAATAAGCAATACAGAATGAAATATTTGATGATCTGCTAAGTGCTCTTCAGTTGTAGGCCTATATCTCGATAAACAACTAAACTAACCAGTATTAATTGAGCCATACAATGGTTTAAACATGTCAAATGCTAAGAAATTATCACACATTTTTTTAAAGAAAAGTTCAAGAATGGTGTAATTAAGATTTAAGAAATTTTGGGGTAATTAAGGTACCAGAGCTACACACGTTGTTCCTTTGAAGTACCAAAGCAATCTCTCCTTCCTGACATCTCCCTGCTCCCCTATTGACTCAGGTTATTCAGCACAGATCAAAAGTGCTATCAGGCAGAAGGTTGCCCATTTCAACCACAAGTCAATTAAAATTTCTTATGAAATATATTTAACAATTTCAATGAGCAACATGTACAACTTACAATATCATAGGGGAAGAGGGGGTGAAAAGTCACAGGGGTAAAAAGTCACAGGCCTTTTTGACCAACTTGCAGTGACCTAATTATTAAGCTTAAATCATCATTTGGGACGCTTTTATGACAAGAAGGTCTGTAGGGAATGTGAAAATTATGCTCATTATGCAAAGTGGGTTTTTACCCACCATATGCATTTTTCGGGGTCCCAAACAGGTTTTATCGACTGTGAACTTTCCCTGTTAATGTCTTGTCACTGTGACATTGGAAGTTGTTCTACTGTTTCAAGGTCTTTTGGATAATATTAGTCTTTCATGCCGTGAACCCATTTTTGGCCATATGGTCACCAAGTTACCATGATCATGTGTTGAATTTAAAAAACAGCAGAGGGGTGAAATGTCACACTGTGACATTTCACCACAGCACTGTGATATTTTACCATAGGGTACCATGAATTCAATATTTTGTCCTAAGGAAAGTAAAATATTCCACACTTGAGGCTTTTAACTTACAATCTTATCATCATCCATCATCAATAATACATCTGAGAGAGTATTGCAGCAAGTTTTCATTTCGCAAACTTTGGGCAATTTGTGACGCAGGCTTTGCTGATGGTGCATTGTCATTGCATGCAGATAGCTTTGGAAGACTAACTATAAATATCATGCACAAGGATGACTATCAAGTCAAAGTATGCATATTACCTCATATAGTGCTGTATGTCCACAACAATTGCATGTGACTTGTTACCCCGCGGTTGTGACTTCTTGACCCTCACATGGGGTAAAAAGTCACAGTGGACTTTGCCTTAAATAATTGCGAACTGACTAAAGCCTATTTACAGCACAGCAGTTATCATGTGATACAAACATAGTCAACTAAATACTGCATAATTGTGCCAAAGGTCATTCAGATCTAACTAACACCAGCTTTGTTCTGGGGCTTTTTTTAAATTTTGTGACTTCTGACCCCCGCCTCCCCTATGCTATAGAACCCCAATTAATGTGCAATACAACCACAATTAACTTGGTCACGGTTTATGACACCACTATCAGCCACATGCTGCTCATTAGGCAATGATTAGGGTATGTAACCTGAACCCCTAATGGACCAGTGTTGGATAACCAGCAATCTAGGCTGTCTCTCTAGTCTATAGAGCATCCTAGACAATGCCTTAGCAAACTACATTTACGTATAACAGAGACATTTTTCAAATGCATGCACTCCAACCAACTGGCAACAACTAGAATTTCCGTAAGTCTTGGAAATTCAGTTATTCTGCAGCAGGACAAGAAAATATGAAAAATGTTGAATTAAATGCTACCCATAGCACTATACTAATGCTATCAGTCTGTATAAATTCCATGTCAAATAGTATGTAATTCATTCAAAAATTTAGATGCTTAATTGGCTAAGCATGGAGTTCAGACAAAGAACATTGAAGGCAAATCATGTTATTGTTTTGTATTCCTATACACTATTACATGTATGTTGCAGTTTCATGAATGCACAAGAGATGGAATTTCAGCAATCTAATCTAGAGTAAAATTTGGCAGCTTTCAGTGTTGTCTGCCTTGTTACCATTTAGCTGATTACCAATCGATCTGTCATTCTTATTTATCCCAGTAGCGGATCCAGAGGGGGGGGGCGGTTTAGGGGGTTCAAACTCCCCCCCCCTTTGGCCTGTACATTAAAAAAAAATTATTCCAATATCTTTAATACATTTTCATCCGTAAAACATCCCCCCCCGTATGACATTTTCTGGATATGCCCCTGCATCAATTTAATTTTAAAATAAATAATAATATCTGCCTGTCAATTGATCATCTATCTATCTATCTATCTATCTATCTATCTATCTATCTATCTATCTACTATCTATCTACTATGTAACTATTTATCTATGGTGCACCCCGGGTGCACCTATTATATTTGTTATATACTTTATCTTTCTATTCTGCATTTCTCCCTTCTTTTCCATATATACCAGTCTTTTTTTCCTGATTTTGCCTTTCACCAGGCCTTTCATACACTGAATATGAAAAATATATATATACTAAGTCCTGCAAAGACGTATTTAAGTACTGCGCGAATTTCATGGCTGTGCCCAGGGCCGGATTATCCATAGGGCACAGTGGGCACTGTGCCCAGGGCCTCACATGGAAAGGGGGGCCTCACAAAAGTTTGAAAAAGAAGATTACTGTTCAAGAGCGAGTGCACTTCCGCACTTTTACAAATACATACAAGGTCCAACTTCAGTGGTCAACAGGGGCCTCTGAGGCCCCCCCTCTACTTTGGAAATTTTGGTGCCCTGTCCTTTAAAACCCCAATTAACTGTCGAATTTGGCAGGCATTATATATATTAAGTAATCATTTTCGGGTTCGGAAGGAATCAGATGCTATTGCAATTTGCTCTTTCCTTCATCTGCAGGGCCAGTGTTTAATACTTATAACCAAAACACTGTTACAAACAGGGGCCTCTCAACCTTCTAAGACCCCTTCCCATACTCATTTCTTCCATATTTACTTTTTGGTATTCCAAATCATAGACAGTTGCTCAGAATATTCCTTAGGACTTATAAACAAAATGAATGATAGATTTGTGTATATGCTATATTCTGTTAAATTCACTCAATCCAACACAAACTAGAATCGCTAGCGATGATAATATGACCGGCCGGCAGTGCTGTACGTCTTTTGGTTCTGAAGTGCAAGCAAGTGCCCAATGACAGATTGACACCCCAGTTCAAAGAGGTCTGAACTTTGCAGATGCATTGCTGAATGAAGTAACAGGGCTTCAAAAATCCTGCAGGGTGCTGCAGAACTGCAGAATTCTGCAGCTTCCTGTAGAATTTTTTAAGAAACTGCAGAATTCTGCAGGGAGAAACTACGGAATTCTGCAGCGTCCTACAGAATTCTGCAGCTAGCTGTAGAATTGCATAAAACCTTCCAAACTGCATAACTCCTACAGAATTACAGATTTTGCTGCAGAAACATTTCAGAAATGCTGCAGTGACAGAGGACTAAAATTGCAGAACTGCAGAATTCTGCAGCTTCCAGCAGAACTGCAGAATTGTGTGCAGGTGCAGGAAGAAATTTAAATGTACTGTGAGGAACAGCCACCTGAGTTTAACAAAAAATAAAAATAAATATCTTTCAATGGATGTAGCATACTTGGCTAATTTGCTGGTTACAAATTTTAGAACGAAGAAAATGCAAATTTGGGTGAAACATGGATGAGTAGAGTTGGGCCATCAGGCCCAAAGCTTAAATCAGACAGCCATCTGGAGTTGCAAGAGGCCTCAATTCTAGATTAATGACTTCTATGACCACTATACTCTATGCTAATCAGATTGTGACCCTCAACTACACAGCTTTACCAACCCAGACATACAAGTGCAGACTTTTAAGAGCAATTGGATACTATATCTATATGATAAGCTATAGGCGTATCTGCACATGTCTAACTGTATATCTATCTGAATAGTTATTATATAGCTGCTGCACTGGACCAAGGATCTGCTTGATTCAGAGGATGTGAACTTAGACACAGTCACTACACCACCTCCATTTTGGACCTCTGGGTTCTTGTTAAACAGTCAAGGAAATTACCGTCTGGTCAAGACGAGCCACGAGCACTTGGATCTATCAGATCGTGTTGCTATGATTAACGTTTACTACTTATAACGTCATGATCTAAGAATAGATTCAAGTGCTCGTGGGCTGATCTATCCATTACAAAATGAGGAAAAGAACCCGAAGTCTCCAAAGAAATTAAGGAACTGTCATCAGCTACTTATGACTTTGCAGTATTTTGCGAAATCGGATAGAATAAGTCTCGCTATCATGCTGCTGTGTGATTACACTGATTAGGATGGCTGCACAGAGACCAGACTGATCAGACCTAACTGATCAACTCCACTCACCTAATCATCCTGTCAGGGCCAGGACGAAATTAGCAATTAGCTGGAATTCCAATTGTCCTTATATATATGACAGTATTGTCCCAGACTGTTAAAAATTGCAATATTTGGGAATTAAAATGCTGTTATAATTGTCCACTCATTAAAATTAACATATATATGTGATTTTTTAACCCTCCTATGCTTCACCACATTATGTGACACGAACAGTCCACAGGGGCCTCTGAGGCCCCCTCTATCTATGCCCAGAAACACTATAAATTTAGATTCCAGAAGATGAAATACTTTTTTTTATTTGTGACAACCCAGCCTCATTATTTCAGACCATTGGGGAACAGTAGTATAAAGATTTATGTGCTTCAACATTATTGTATAATTTCCTCCGTTTCCAGTTTTGCTCAGATTTCACATGGTCTCATGCGAATGGATATTTCTAGATTGATACTAATTTTGTTTGACACTTTATTAAACTGAATTGATTCACAAATCTATTTTTTATAAGTCCTAAGGAATATTTTGAGAGAATATCAGTGATAAGAAATATTAAGAGGCTAACATGGAAGAAATGGGCCCCTGTGGACCATTCGTGCCTATTTTTGGTCAGCTGTAATTTACGCTGGCCATACACATGGCATACTTAAAATCAAAACTGCATCTGATTCCTTTCCCCAAAGGAAAGATTACGTGTGCAGGTAAAAATTGTCAGTAAATTTGTGTTCAAAGACAGAGCATCAAAGTTAGTGTGGGGCCTCCGATATTTTGTGTATTTTATCTCATGGGTTTGCTTTTCTAGGTTGAAGTATTTATATAAAAATTTTGATATTTATAAGGAAATTCACAAAACTGAATGTGGATTATTTAAGGCTGATTTTTAGTTTTTAAAAACCTGTAAGTTTGAAAATGATTATGTAAATTTAAATCATTAGTTTTAAATGCCAAATATTGCATTTTAAAATGTATAACAGCAGAGGTCTTGATAAACTCCTTTTCCATTATTTGATAATCGACTAAAACTAGAATATTTATTAGAATTGTCTGGTATTTGTCAGGAAATTGGAAAGCCTTTAATAATCCTGAAAATATCAAGATTGTTTCTGTAAATATTAGGAAAAAGAGAATAAAAAGAAAAGATATCAAAGCATGTTGATTCATAGATAATTTGTTACATGACATTGTGTAGCATTTGCATTTATCTGTAATTTTTAACTTTAGATCTTTCTGGATACACTTTACTGTAAAACACTGTTAATCTTTTTTTTTTTTTGGCATAGATAGATAGATAGATAGATAGATTCTATAACTGCATATCTATTTATCTATCTTCCTTTTTTTCCCCTTTTTTCCATGTTTTTGTTCTGTATCTTTAATGCAGCACAAAGCATAAATTAAATAAAATTTATGTTTCATTGATTAACCTTGTGAACTCAGTTTTAAGTACTTTTAACTGCCTATATTTTATTGACATGAAATATAAAACAGATTGAAGAAAGAAGACAAATATATTTCTGTAAATAAAGTGTGATCTTGCATTGAATGCAGCAACAGAAATATATAAAGTGTGTCTGTTATTGCATTGAATGCAGCAACACTGTGACCAGTATAGAGGGGGCCACATGTCTCTTGACTGGACAAGATGTGAGCTACTGTTGAGTGTTGCACATGTCAATTTAATTTAAGCAATTCTCATTTCCTAATTGGTCAGGGACTGTAAAACTTGACATGAACATTTAGTACAGTATATTAAAGAATATGATTTAGCTTATTTGGTTGAAATTAGCTTTGTCTTCAAATGAAAGTGGAATTTGAGGTAGCCCAAAAAGAAACAACAATTAGCATGTCTATTCTCCTGATATGAAGTAAATTTCTCACCACTCTGCCTGTCTTTTGGGAGAGGCCTGAGAAGGTTTAGCAATAAACTTTTCTTGTAATTTGAAGGTGACTGGAGTGAGATCAGATATATCATGACCTGATGTGCAAGTCTGGCTCTCCCAGCTGCCAAAATGTCAGATATTTGCTGTGTATCCAGTGCTTTATGCTCCTGTTGTTGGAAATATAGACCTTGGTTTCTTTTGAGACATCCCCCAGCAAAATATAAAGCAGTGCGATCAAGTGTGAAGGAATGCACCAATGGCTGAGCCAGAATTCTGGGGGCTGTCTCAAAACACACCAGTTGCCCATAAAAAAACAATAAGGTAGACTGTGCCACTAAAAACCCCTGAATTACAAAAGTGCATCAAATACCCTTTTTTTGGATTAGGTCTTGTGAAGCGCGAGTAAAGGGTGTAAAGTTACGTGTATACAGCAACTTTCATGTCTGTGTATTGAGTGGAAGTTGTTCTATCCTGCCGCAAAAATGTGCGTTAAATCGGACAATCTGTGCCAATTGCAAAATGACCGGCGGCGCCCCTGGCGGCCGGTCATAATAAAGATATCTACTTGTCAATGCAATTAAGGATCAATAGATTCGATACTCAGACACATAATTTTGAAATGATGTTATAAGTAAAGGTTATTCACCACGGGAGAGGGAATATGTTATTTATCACCCGAGGCCTTTAGGCCGAGGTGTGATAAACACATATTCCTGATCCCATGGTGAATAACCGGCTTATACCATGAGACAAACACTCAAACAGTCAAACATGACAGGATAACTGGACAACAAAGAATATGGGAATTATTCCCCTGAAATACTGTAATGTGATTGGCTGACAGAGGTGTCGAATGGTATAAGTACTATTATCTTTTGCATCAGGGTACCATAATGATCATAAATGCTATGTCGCCATGAATCAAAAGAATAGAATACCTTTTTCTGGCACAATCTGTTTTTCAATTTTTGGGGTTTCTGAGTTCTGAGCATAAATAGAGGGGTCTCTGAGTTCCATGTTGAAGGTTTGTTCCAAAAAAAGTTTTATCCTATGGAGGGTTGAAGTCATGATCATTGTAATTTGTAGATGTAGACCATACATCATATATTCGTATCTCTTCTGATGAAGTTTCTCAGTATATCTTCAGCATTTGAAGTTTTAGTTTGCTTATGCTCAAGATTACAAATTGGCTGTTTTTTTGTTATGCTCTTTTTGGAAAGCTCCCATTCTCACCAATAAGTAAATACATGAAAATATAAATTAGCTACTACATTCACCTACAGCAAAGATTTTTTTAAAAACTATTTGTATTTATTGATTACACCTCAACATGGTCAAACAGAGACAATGTGTCAGCATGGCCAGAATCCATCGCAATGCACATGTTTTAAACTTTCCTCGTTATTTATGTCTATGACCATCACAAGCGTTCCGTGCAGGAGATCTCAGAAAAAGGTTCTGTCTTTTTACATCAATCATGATTTCATGAAATCTGCATTTTTATTGTTCGGCAAATTTTCAGTCAATTTCAACAATTCAAGGTAGGGGCCTCTGTGTCTCATTGTGCCCAGGGCCTCCTAGACCCTGGATCCGGCCCTGGCTGTGCCCTTTACGTATACAGTGCTTAGTATAAGTCTCAAAACCAACACAAACTGTGTAAGGCCTTATCAGGGGTCTGTGTTGTAAAAATGTCATCACATTGCACTTTTGGAACCCTCAGTAATTGACACCACATGCATGGCTGTCACTCAGACTAATTTTCAACCCCAAATGAAAGACACACCCAAACAGGGTTTATTAAAAACTGTTAAGTCATGCTCTAGTTTCTTAAAGTAATTGCAAATCAAATAACATTTAATATGATCCAAACATGACAGGATTATTATTAATTTAAAAAAATCACATGTAAATTAAATATTTGTAGAGATTCCACTCAAAATTTCCCATTTTGAATGATAAGTGATATGTGTTCAAGATGATATTGCATACAATTCTTATTTTTAAAAAAGTACAAAAAGACTATAATTGGAGCGGGGGTACTGAGCAGTGAGCACTTAAGAATGCTTATTGCATGTTTTAACACCGATGACACTTTTCATAAGGGGACACAGGTCCAATATTGGGGGGGGGAGTACCTGCCTAAGGTATGACTCCGAAAGTTCACAATTTAGCATCATACTTAGAAGTTTTAGGGAAATTGATATTTTACATGATAAAGCAGTGTCCAGATGGATGGATAGATGAGTGGGGCTCTACGTCCTATATTTATGCACTTTGTAGGCTAATTGGGGCAGGAGGAGGACACGACAATGAGGTGAAGGATGATTCAAACAGCCATCCAACATAGGCCCAGGTGCCCCAGCAAGAGCTGGATTCGAACCCGGGACCCAGCAATTGGCAGTCCAGCACGCAACCACTAGACCAACCCTCCCCCCTAAAGTAGTGTCCAGAGAACAAGCTTTTTCTTGACTTAGCGGGAAACCGCTAAATTTCTGGGTGGCAGGGGTGCGATTGTTTTTTTTTTCTATTAAATAATTTCTTTATCAGTAATTGTGAAAAAACAAGTCAATTTTTTCTTGAAAGGTCTATAATATTTGCCTTGTTGGCTGGTGAAAACTTATCTGCCTACCTGAATAAATAAAATAGGTGTATTTCATCAACCTCAACACTGTATTGACTATTTTAGGACATTGCGCAATCAAAATAAATAATTATGTCCCGCATTTCCGATCGACAAAAATCCCTAACAGAATATCTAATGGTCCCCTCCTGAAGGACTTGTTACAGCTGAGGACACAAAAGTGATTACCTAAATTATACAGTGGGGTAAAGCAGTGGAGAAATTTCAGAGTTTTCCAGCAAGCTCAAGTACCGTAATATGGGGTGAATAGGGACACTGGGGTGAATCGGGACAGAACAGGAAAGCGTTTTGTTTCCCCCAATAACCACACCTTCCACTTGTCTCAGGGTTTTGATTTTTGGCACATATGTAATATACAAACTAGTGCAAATTGTGGTAGAATTTCATCCCTCTGACTGCATGCAGTCAGGAGCTGCAGCACTTTTAACTTGGCCCTGCAGAAATTGATTCTCGCAAGTTGATAAAAACTTTCCTTCTATGATAAAAAGTAAAAAATACCGGAGCCATGAAATTCACAGTAAACTTTTTTTAATTTTAAATAGTTCCAGGGGATCAGGAGAGTAAGCTAGATATGGGATTGTGTATGTTTGGTCATGGGTTCAGATCCAGGTCAATGGCAAATTTTCGGGAGTGATAAAAACTATACTCTACCAATTTTCATTTGAGTGTCCTGGCGTGACTTTTTGATAAATATTATTGATCTTGGCATCATTTATTATTGATTTAGTCCAGAATTATTAATCACCAGCAAAATTAACAGATAACATCAGTTTTTGATAGTTTTTTGTCATTTATCTCATTTTTTAATAGCTGCATATTATCAATGGAATTGATCTCAGATTTTCCTAAAAATAAATATTTTGCACATTGAAGATGTTTTCTAATATTTAGTTATAAGAAACAATCACTTAAAGAAGCAGGGAAGAATTGATTGTGGAAATAGTAGAGTGTCCCGATTCACCCCAAACTGTGGGGTGAATTGGGACAGTGGTTTTTTGGGCCCAGAGCATTGGCAACTTAAGATATAATTTTTGTCCATGCTATCACAGAAAAACGGCCAATTCTGTCCCGATTCACCCCATATTACGGTACTCCAAACAGAAAATATGGCAGGGGGTCAAATACTTATTTTCCCCACTGCACAGTTCACATTTAAGAACATGGCTAATTTAATAATGGCACAAGCAATTGGTTGCAAAGAGCCCAACGTGGTGCTGACTAATGATCAGTTTTCAAAATACTACTCAGTCCAGAGAAACCTGCACACAGCTCTGTTCTACTGAGTCTCAGTGAGTGATCATATGTGTGGCTGCAGCATGAAAACTTTTCATTGAAAAGGGTAAAGAAAAACATCTGTTTTTGGTTTTGGTGAATCAAGGAGCAAAAAACACGAATATTTATAGACTTACAAATGACCTTAACTTGTTAAGGGCATTTTAGGAGATGGTGTGGAGATAAGCATTTTGGGTGGAAATCGGACTTATTCTAAGCAGTGTATATAATTTAGCTTTTTCTGCTCTCCCTTGACCTTGAGGCACTGCAGCTCACCGTAAGGAATAGGACTGAGCTGGCTTCAGCAGCATCCGCGTGGACAAAGCCAACCATGCAGATGCTAACAGTCTAATTCTAGACTACTCCACATGTGCGCTGCAGTTGGCCTCCTGCTCACCCTGCTCACCACCAAAACAAACCTGATGAACAACATTACATTTTTCTGCAAGCAGGCATTTAGTAGGCATCTACATGCCTATTTACAGATATGGCCTATATGTAGCTCATAAGTAGGAATAATGTACTATATAGAACTCACTTGGTAACACCAGTCTTGCTATGCCGACTTCAGCAGCTTTCTTTCTTCTCCTCTGCAAGCTTCTGCTCTGCTCACCAAAGCCACGCTGTGTTGTTCTATTTTAAGACATGAGTCACATGACCTGCATTTGCAGACTGAACCACCTCACCCTGCAGCCTGTAGCAGTTCTGCTGGGCAGTGGGCACCAATGTCTCAGGAGCTCATGCTGCTTCTTCTCATTAAAATCCTTCAACCATGCAGTACAGGGGCGTATCTAGAAATGGCCGAAGGGGGGGGGCATAACATGGGGTCAATACGGGGGTTTGGCTTTTCCTATTTCCAATTTTAACACCAATGCCCCCCCCTAAATACGCCACGGACCCCATGTATTTGTGCTGTCATTAGTAAGCCCAAACCTTTTATTACACCTATAACCCTTATAGTTCTGTCTGTGCTTTTATCTAAGTGGGTTACTAATATCAAGGGAGGGGGCCTTGGAATATTTTTCAAATAAATAAATAATTTCTTCAGTTTTGGTGAAATGAATAAATTCATTTTGGCAGTCTCCCAAAAAACCTCCAATCAGAGACCACACTCCCATAAGATACAAACCTCCAATCAGAGACCAACCTCCCATAATAGTCCTACAAAATCTGACTCAAAACGAAGGACTCTAAAATGACAATTTATAACAGCTATATTAACTGTAATTTTAACTACTGTTCTGTTGTATGGTTGTTTGCCAATAAATCAAGTTTAGATAAGTTAGAGAGAATGAACAAGAGAGCTTTAAGATTTGTGACAAATAAAGGTCATTTGAGTTATGAGGAAATATGTATACAAGAAAAGCAACTAAGTATATACAAAAGGTGTATCAAGAACATGGCTGTTCAAATTTATAAAGTAAAGCATGGTATTGCACCTGATTATATAACTGAACTATTCAGTGTTCAGGACTCAGGATATATAATGAGAGACAACCAACGTATGGTGCTACCAGAGTTTAATACTATTACATTTGGTAAAAATAGTTTCAGCTATCTAGGAGCAAAAATATGGAATAACATTCCAGTAACTTTAAAAAATAGTGTCTCACTCAGCACCTTCAAGAAGGGTGTCACAGCATGGCTGTTGACGTGCGAAGACAATGCCACAAGCCTATGAGAGTCTGGCTTCACACAGTTTATTCATATTATTTAATTTGTTTTTCAGAGCCACAGACACTCCAAAGAGTGTAAAGAGCTCGGATTTCTCCATGGATTAAAACCCCCTTGTTGTTACCAAAGGGATGAGGATTACTCCGTTGTATTAATATGGACTATGTTTCAATTTTGCTTTAATTTGGACTCTTCTTGAAAATTGAAACGGATATATATTTAATTGAAATCAACGGAACTTTTCATATGGACACTACTTCAATTTCATTTGAATTTGGACTCTTTTTTTATTGAATTTGGACTCTTTTTTATTTTTTCATTAACTCTATAAACGTGTATATTTTCATAATTAGTCGTACAGAAGTCTTGAACTTATGATATACGATTGTATCTGATTGAATACGACATTAAATAAAGCTTTACATACATACATACATACATACATACATTTACCGGCCAATCTTGGTTAAGATAGAATTTTTCGATCTACTCCCATAAGAGACAAACCTCCAATCAGAGACATAAGAGACAATCCTCGAATCAGAGACCACCCTCCCATAAGAGACAAACCTCCAATCAGAGACCACCCTCCCATAAGATACATACCTCCAATCAGAGACCACCCTCCCATAGGAGACAAACCTCCAATCAGAGGCCACCCTCCCCAGGGCCGTATTAACCTATGGACAACGGGGCACTTGCCCCGGGCCCATGACCTCAGGGGGGGTCCATGACCAAGCTGTATTATGGTCCGACAGTTAAGAAAGTGCGTCGGGTAACTTGCGCACGAATGTACTTTTCAGAATTTCAGAGCGTTTTTGGGGCGCAAGGGGGCCCATTAAAAACAGTTTGCCCCGGGCCCAGAAATGCGCTAATACGGCCCTGACCCTCCCATAAGAGACAAACCTACAATCAGAGACCACCCTCCCATAGGAGACAAACCAACAATCAGAGACCACCCTCCCATAGGAGACAAACCTACAATGAGAGACCACCCTCCCATAAGAGACAAACCTCCAGTCAGAGACCACCCTCCCTTAGGAGACAAACCTCCAATCAGAGAGCACCCTCCCACAGGAGACAAACCACCAATCAGATACCACCCTCCCATAAGAGACAAACCTACAATCAGAGACCACCCTCCCATAGGAGACAAACCTCCAATCAGAGACCACCCTCCCATAGGAGACAAACCTCCAATCAGAGACCACTCTCCCAAAAGAGTAAAAACCTCCAATCAGAGACCACCCTCCCATGAGAGACAAACTTCCAATCAGAGACCATCCTCCCATAAGAGTAAAAACCTCTGATCAGAGACCACCTTCCCATAAGAGACAAACCTACAATGAGAGACCACCCTCCCATAAGAGTAAAAACCTCCAATCAGAGACCACCCTCCCATGAGAGACAAACTTCCAATCAGGGACCACCCTCCCATAAGAGTAAAAACCTCCAATCAGAGACCACCCTCCCATGAGAGACAAACTTCCAATCAGAGACCACCCTCCCAAAAGAGTAAAAACCTCCAATCAGAGACCATCCTCCCATGAGAGACAAACTTCCAATCAGAGACCAACCTCCCAAAAGAGACAAACCTCTAATCAGAGACCACCCTTCCATAGGAGACAAACCTCCAATCAGATACCATCCTCCCATAGGAGACAAACCTCCAATCAGATACCACCCTCCCATAGGAGACAAACTTCCAGTCAGAGACCACCCTCCCATAAGAGACAAACCTACAATCAGAGACCACCCTCCCATAGGAGACAAACCTCCAATCAGATACCACCCTCCAATAGGAGACAAACCTACAATCAGAGACCACCCTACCATAGGAGACAAACCTCCAATAAAAGACCACCCTCCCATGAGAGACAAACCTCCAATCAGAGACCACCCTCCCACAGGAGACAAACCTCAAATTAGATACCACCCTCTCATAGGAGACAAACCTCCAATCAGAGACCACCCTACCATAAGAGACAAACCTCCAATCAGAGACCACCCTCCCATAGGAGACACCTCCAATCACAGACCACCCTCCCTTAATTAGGAGACAAACCTCCAATCAGAGACTACCCTAACATAGGTGACAAACCTCCAATCAGAGACCACCCTAACATAGGAGACAAACCTCCAATCAGAGACCACCCTCCCTTAGGAGACACCTCCAATCACAGACCACCCTCCCTTAATTAGGAGACAAACCTCCAATCAGAGACTACCCTCCCATAGGAGACAAACCTCCAATCAGAGACTACTCTCCATCGGAGACAAACCTCCAATAAGATACCACCCTCCCATAAGAGACAAACCTCCAATCAGAGACCACCCTCCCATAGGAGACAAACCTCCAATCAGAGACCACTCTCCATCGGAGACAAACCTCCAATAAGATACCACCCTCCCATAAGAGACAAACCTCAAATCAGAGACCACCCTTCCATAGGAGACAAACCTTCAATCAGATACCACCCTCCCATAAGAGACTAACCTCCAATCAGAGACCACCCTCCCATAAGAACAACCTCCAATCAGAGACCACCCTCCCTTAGGAGACACCTCCAATCAGAGACCACCCTCCCATAAGAGACAAACCTCCAATCAGAGACCACCCTCCCATAAGAGACTAACCTCCAATCAGAGACCACCCTCCCATAGGAGACAAACCTCCAATCAGAGACCACCCTCCCATAGGAGACAAACCTCCAATCAGAGACCACCCTCCCATAAGAGACAAACCTCCAATCAGAGACCACCCTCCCATAAGAGACAAACCTCCAATCAGAGACCACCCTCCCATAGGAGACAAACCTCCAATCAGAGACCACCCTCCCATAAGAGACAAACCTCCAATCAGAGACCACCCTCCCATAGGAGACAAACCTTCAATCAGAAACCACCCTCCCATAAGAGACTAACCTCCAATCAGAGACCACCCTCCCATAAGAGACAAACCTCCAATCAGAGACCACCCTCCCATAAGAGACAAACCTCCAATCAGAGACCACCCTCCCATAAGAGACAAACCTCCAATCAGAGACCACCCTCCCATAAGAGACAAACCTCCAATCAGAGACCACCCTCCCATAAGAGACAAACCTCCAATCAGAGACCACCCTCCCATAAGAGACAAACCTCCAATCAGAGACTACCCTCCCATAGGAGACAAACCTCCAATCAGAGACCAGGTGGTCTCTTATTGGAGGTTATCTCTTATGGGAGGTAGGTCCATGAGGTCATTTCTTATGGGAGGATTGGCACACAGCACTTGGTGATTGCACATCAGCCAAGAGCTCCCTGCACCAAAACTTCACATTTTCATCATTGTATTGATACAATCCAAAATAATAATAATGATTTTTGCAAAATACTACTAGAGAGTGGAGAGGGGAATAAAAATTGTCTTACTTTCTAAATGAGTCCTTATTTTTTAATTAAAGAGACTATAAGCCCACAATTCATTTTTTCTAAAATGGTTTTTTTATTGATTTTTTGTTTGCGCATGCCTATCTGAGTATAAAACCACAAAATCAACGCAAAAAAAATGTCTTAAATAGTGAATAGATAGCCTTAAAATATAAGTGGGTCGCGGCCAAGTCATTTTGAATTGCATGTTTTTTAGGATTCGTATAGGTTATTCACCAAGGGAGAGGGAATATGTGATTTATCACCGAGGGCTTTAGCCCGAGGTGTGATAGACACATATTCCTGATCCCATGGTGAATAACCGGCTTATACTGTGAGACAAACACTCAAACACTCAAACATGAGAGAATAACTTGACAACGAAGAATATGGGAATTATTTCCCTGAAATTATGGCATGTGATTGGCTGACAGGGGTGTCGAAAGGTATAATAGGTGTTATAGCCAAGTCCATGGTTAAGGGAATGCCACAGAATTTTGAGAACTTCATCCTGACAATATCTGCTTGTGGATTCTTCAGGGAATGCATAGCTAGAAGATATTAATGGGAAGCAATAGCCCATCATGTATTAATTAGCGGTTTATTAGGTTTTCTGTCATTTTACAAAAAAAAAAATTGCTGTAACTTTGAAATACCGGGGCAAATTAGCCAACAAGAATCCGATGATTCAAACCCTGGGTTCTGGTGGGAATTAGCAATTAAGCATAAGATCCATGGATACAAGATCAAAGTAGCACTGCACTGTGAAGTGCAATCAGCTTTGACAGCTGTCAGATTGACTTCAAATGCTGTTTCTTGATGGCAATTTGGTAAACAGCCCCTCAAGACTCAAACGATAAACAATCTATGACACAACAAACTCTGAAAAGAATTTTTTTTTTTAAATAACAAAAAAACTAAAAAAAAAAAAACAGCCCCTCAAGACTCAAATGATAAACAATCTATGACACAACAAATTAGGAAAAAAAATTTTCTTTTTTTAAATTAAAAAAAAACTAACAAAAAAAAAACAACAGCAAACTATCCCCAATTCCACAACGTATTTTATTTCACCTGTATATGAACACAACATGGCCCACTTGACCACTTCCACACCTGTATTAAGGCGGGAAAACTTTTTTCAAAAAATCTCTCAGACTGGTTTTTCAGATAAAAATCAAGTAATATCATTTCACGTCCCTTTATTTGTCACTTGGAGACATTTTTTAGCAAATATATACCCTAGTTCGAATGTTTGGGCTTGTCGCCCCTTCAAAGCAAGAAATTACAATACAAACAATTGCAAAATTCAGTAGCATGATTAAATTTCTAACAGTAAATAAATCTTCCAGGCCAATTTTCCAATATTTTAAAACATGACAAACTGTGAGACAAGTCACATGAAAGGGTACATCATACAATTCTACATTCACACGGAATTTACCTATAACTTATTATAATTTTGTGAATGATGTCACGATTGCCAGAAGCCATTTTACAATATTATGTTCAACAGTACATCAACACTTGAGGTGTCTGACAACTGTTTATTATAATTCCCCAATTAAAACAGTTAATTTAATTTATTACTTATTTTATCACTGAACAGTTAAATGCAACAGAAAGAACAGTCACATGGCTACTCTCTGTGTTGGGTTGTCAAGTGTCTATCCAGGTGGCCTTTTTGACCGAACTTTTTACCACAAATAGAACATCCGTATGCCTTCTCTCCACTCCACTGTGTGTCTTTGCGTGAACATTAAGACATCCTTGACGACTGTTCGTTTTGCCACAAAGAGAACATAAGAAAGGTTTCTGTTGACTGTGTGTTTGCATGTGGCTAACAAGACTGTGTTTAAGACCGAACATGGCACCACAGATAGAACATCCATGTGGCTTCTCCTCAATGTGTGATTTCATATGAACATCAAGACCTGCTTTCCGACTGAACATTTTACCGCAAATAGAACATCCATACGGCTTCTCTCCACTGTGAGTTTTAACTCTGTTTCACACTCAACCGCCTGCCACAAATGATACATCCATCCCGGGGGGGGGGGGGGGGTACTCACTCTATAAGGGTGTATATAGAGGCGCCGCTGGATGGTTCAGGTTTTTTGGCCTTCTTGAAAATGGTTTTGGTTTTTTGACAATTCTGATTAATTTGGTTCTGGTTTCACAATCCCAACATGTTTGGTACCGTTAGAATCGGCTTCATCAGCGGATTAAAATGGTTTAAAAACCATGAAGATTAAATTGGTTTTAGTGAAGGATTAAAATGGTTTGTGGTTTTGGCGAAGTTTCCGGATTAAAATGGTTCTGGTATTCAAAATTACCGTGGCGCATCCGTATGCAAAAGTCCGCGAAGTAACCCCCCCCCCCCCCCGGGAGATCCATGTGGCTTCTCTCCACTGTGTTTCAGCATGTGATTATCGAGACTTTGTTTGTCGCAGAATTGGGAAACACAAACAGAACATTTATACGGTTTATCTTCGCTGTGTGTTCTTGTGTGCCGTTCTAGATTATTCTTAAAATTGAATTTCTTCTCACACACGGAACAGGTGAACGGTTTATTTCCTGAGTGTGTCATCATATGTGCATTAAGACTCTCTTATTTGAAATCAGTGATCCCATGGAAATAGCAAATACATTTAATGAGTATTTTACTGAAATTGGACCTGGGTTAGCTCAATCTATTTTTCCCCCTGAAAAAATGTTTTAAGGACTACCTGACAACTCCAGCCGAAAAGTTTTTTAAATTTAATGAAATTGATGAAAAAACTGTTCTAGATACCATAGATAAACTAAAGCCCAAATCAAGTTGTGGAGTAGACAGACTATCAAACAAACTTCTCAAAGAAATTAAAATAACAAAACCGATAACACTGATTATCAACCAATGCTTTCACACTGGTACTTTTCCTGAGAAATTGAAGTTAGCTAAAGTTATACCTATATACAAGAAAAAATGGCAATACTATTCTCGATAATTACCGGCCCGTATCCATTCTACCAAGTATATCTAAAATTTTTGAGAAAATAATATATAACCAGCTTTATAATCACTTCATGAATAACAATCTCTTCTTCAATAGCCAGTATGGGTTTAGAAGCCAACACTCTACTGAATTGGCGGCACTTGAACTAATAGATCATATAGTCACCAAAATGGACCAAAGTGAAATTCCTTTAAATATTTATTTAGATCTATCCAAAGCCTTCAATACTCTTGATCATAAAATCCTCCTTCATAAATTAAACTATTACGGTATTACTGGCAACTCTCTAAAACTATTAAAGGACTATCTTAATAATAGAAAGCAACACGTAGAATTCGGTGTAATTACATCAAATTACTGTAACATAAAAACAGGTGTACCGCAAGGCTCAATATTGGGTCCTTTGCTCTTTATTATATACCTTAATGATTTAGTTAATGCTACCACAAATTTTCATCCTATTATATATGCTGATGACTCAGCACTCTCTGCAACATTAAACACTTTTAGCTTTTCCACAGAAACAACTGAAGAAGCAATCAACAGAGAACTAGATAACATAAATAACTGGTTTAAACTCAACAAACTCTCTTTGAATCCTGACAAAACGAAAGCAATGCTATTTCATTCACCCCAAAGGAAAGTAGATCCAATAAACATCAATATAAATGGAGTTCCAATAGAATTTGTTGAACGCTTTAACTACTTAGGCATAGTGCTAGATAGACATATATCCTGGAAATTCCACATCAACACAATATCCCAGAAAATCTCCAAAACAATTGGCAAATTAAAGAAATTTCTTCCACTTCATATATTGCTAACTCTCTATAATTCCCTCATTCTTCCATATCTAAATTATGGCATATTAGTATGGGGAACACGTGCACACAAAATGAAATTGCAAAAGAAATCTGTAAGAGTTATTACCAATTCTAAATACAACTCCCATACAGAGCCTATATTCAAAAATCTTCAGTTATTGAAAGTAACCTATCTGTGCGCTCTCCAGGAACTCAAGTTCGCCTTCAGGCTGGAAAATGGCATGTTGCCCTACTATTTCAGAGTGTCGATGTTCACGAGGCACTCTGAAATTCATAATTATCCCACAAGAAATACACATAATTTTGCAACTCCCCTTAATCGACACAGTTTTACTAATAGAAGCACCAGGTATCGTCTCCCTTCTATTTATAACAACTGTCCTGAATATATTAAGTCGAAGATATTTACACATAGTATAGAGGGTTTTACCAAATATGTGAAAGCAGATATTATTTACAATTACAACATGCATTGTTCTATCAGAAATTGTTACATTTGTCAATCCACTGACAACCTATTATAATTTCAGCTTGTTGTGTTTTGTTTGTACTTAGTGTATAGGCATCCTTCATGAATCATCTTGTCCCTATCTCTCAAATTTCGTTTTCTTTATTTTTTTGTAATATTACATGCTATGATATAAAATGCTATGGAAGTTCAGCACCGTAATGTCAGGACCTGCAGGGTCATGAACATTAAACAACGGGGGGCACCTCAGTAGCGACAGAAGACTGTCTTGGAGGTGTCTCCCCTTTACATTGATTTAAATAATTGTCAATGACATGTGTAATTTTGTAATGTACAGTGTAAAGGAATAAACTAGTGTCTGAGTCTGAGTCTGAGTCTGATTCATTACTCTATTACTAGCACAGCTCATGATCATGTTCTAATATGCCTTTGCCATTGAATTATCATTCTGCTACCAACTTGATTGCCATTAACTGATTCATTACTCTATTACTAGCACAGGTCATGATCATGTTCCATTAGTATGCCTTTGCCATTGAATTATCATTAGCCTACCATTGCCTCTCACTTCCACAACTTTCACTCCTAAATTTGTATTTTGCTTAAAATTCTCACTTCCACAACTTTCACTTCTAAATTTGTATTTTTCTTTTCTATTTTAATGTCTTCATGCACTAATGTTAGCCTACCACTCTCTTTTTCATGATATAATGGGTAACTTCTAGTATGTATACATTTTCAAAATAGAACAAATACAGATTGCATATATGACATATTTTGTGTATACACATTTGTGCTGCTGATACACACAGAGAATAGTCCTACAATATAGCTACTCAAAGCTACATGTCCATGACTATCTACAGTACTACAAAAAATACACTCAAAACAAATTACATGTATACAATGTACATGACCCACTCTCGCTCAGGAATCAGGAAGTGATATCAACATGATAAAGTGGGTCACTGCCAGCTATGTAGGTCAGTTCTGGCAGCATGAGGAAGGCATGGTTTCAAAGCACAATAGAACAAGTGAATGAAGTGATGATATATTGCATAGCTGGCTAAAATCCCCTCTTAATTAAGGTGAGTTGTAATCCGTTATTCACACTATCGCATTGCTGTACCTCAAGTTGAGAGCTGTTGAGCTGCTACAGCCAGGGCGTAGATCCTGGGGGGAATGGGGGGATGCATCCCCCCCCTTGGATGAGCCTGGGGGGATGATCATATGATTATCCCCCCCTAGAATCTCAAATCATAACTACTTGGTCTTAAGGATTATTAGCTATATATTTAGCTGTTTTTGCCATAATACTTGTTGGTGGTTAGGAGAAAATACATCCTTCAGGTTGCACAGAATTTACCTTCAAATAATCTAGAACATTTTGGTGTCTGGACCCTCAGGGGGCCCCAAAATTCTCCGTCGCGCAATATTTGGCCCGTTGGGCATAACTCATAGTGCGCTTGTGCCGAAATCATCCCCCCCTACTCAAATGAAAAATTTACGCCCCTGGCTACAGCTCATCTTCATGAAGCAGACACACTTTTAAAACTACAACAAAATCTTGGAAGTGTCATAAAGCATGGTCACACAACCCTTTGAATGAGAATCAAGTTTTAATCACATTTAAATAAGTGTCAAGTTCAGAGTCTATTGACCTGAGGCTCAAGACAGGGGATTATAGCCAGCAATCAGTGCAAAACAATACAACAAGATTAAAATCTTGTCACCTGTTTCTTGAAAGAGCCTCATGAACACTGTCAAAGCAGAAGATATCAGAGCTGCGCCATGGACTTTTAGCCAAAGATATCTCAATTGAGACATTTTCAAGTCGATTTATAAACATGGAATTATTTATTTACTAAACCTTCATTGCAAGGGATATACCTGGAGAGGGCAAAATAAACGTATTGCCCTGTAGACGACAATATGCAAGGTAAGAGATCAAAATTCTCCTAAAACCATGTCAACACAGAAAACTTTTGCCAACTTACCTTGCAACTTTGAAGCCATTTAATTCAGAATCAAAGAAGTCTGAATATGTACTTAAGCATAGATATAGCCAAAAATGACTACATAGACAGTTCTGCATGGTGTTATGTTGCTGACAACAATTAGATTCACAGTAATTTGACTTTTTTTCAAACATGTGCTTTTCACAAGACATTGTTATGATCAAACAGGAAGTGGAACAACAGTGCCACCTTACCTACACATGATAAAGGAAGGTATGAAACAATTTAGAAAGGGTAAAGAGCTCTAAAGCTATTGACCAAATAACATTTTTCTGATGAAACAAAATATGCTTTCTTGTCTATTTCACTCCTTAGATAGGAAAATCGACCAACAATGCGTGAAAAGGCTTATTGGTTAATGTGGAAAACAACTTGGCCAATACTTTCAGAAATCAATTAACTCCATTTAAATTGCTTTATAACTCATTTTGGAACATCTCAGATTTTTGTTGAAGTTTTCAAAATGTGTCTGCTTTATGAAGATGAGCTGTATTGAGCTGTGAGCGCTGAGCTGCAGGTGGCCACTCACATCACACCAGCAAGTTGGCCTGAGCTTGTGCACACATGCATGTCTGGGCTCTGGCTGCTATTGCTATTGAGCCCGTCAATAATTCAGCCTATTTCCAGTGGCGTAACTAGGGGTTCTGTAGTGAGGGGGCACCTGGGGGGGGGGGGTGCATGTGATTCTCTGGGGGGGGGGTTCACCCATAATACTAAGGGACCGTTCAGAATTTATGACTGGGGGTGGGGTGGGAGTTTTGCTGGAACTTCCCGTCAAAAATTGATACCCCCCCCTTGAGTTTCATGCGATTTTTTAGTACCCCACCCCTAGGTTTCACGCGTAATTTTAGTACCCCCCCCCTCAACATACAAAGCAATACACACATATATATACTGTTATACACAGCAACGCGTACAGATTCGCGTCATTTCGCGGACTTTTGCGCGTTAAAAAGTCCAAATAAAATGAGTTAATGCGTGTTTTTTAACATTTTTTCTCTGTCAAAATTTCTTACCCCCCCTTGGAAGTGTTGTCAAAAATTAATACCCCCCCCTTGAAACACGTGTGAAAAGTAAGTACCCCCTCGGCCAAAACTCCCACCCCCCAGTCATAAATTCTGAACGGTCCCTAATTGTATATTTTAGCGAAAAGTTCATATGGGGGGGGGCACCCGGGGGGGGGGGGGGGGTACAGGTTCAACATGGGGCACGTGCCCCCCTGTGCCCCCATAGGAATGCCACTGCCCTGGTTCAGATTTGATGTCAAGGGAAGGGGGGTGACTCGCAAGTTTTTTCTTATAAAAAAATACTGAAATATGAAAATTATCATTAGAGCCATTTTGAAATATAATGTGAAATGACTGTGTTACAGGCTATCCACTAGTTATGCAAAAAGAGAGGACCAGTTTACAATTGGCTTGTATATTAAAATTTGCAGCGTTAAGATGGATACCAAAATTGGGAATCGTCTTTACGACATGCTTGAGAATGATACGATGACAGACGTCACGATCGTCGTTCAAGAGACGGAGATTAAGGCCCACCGTGTTGTCGCCAGCTCTCGAGGAGGTCTTTTGAGAAAACTACTGGAGGATCAAGAAAAGGTTCGATTTGAATTGAAAGAGGATATCTCGGTGGACACCTTCAGGACAGTGTTGAAGTAAGTATTGCACAATATTTTGGATAGTTCGATTGCCAGGTTAGAGCATAAGTTGTTTTGGCTAATTCTCAGCCTGTTCAGGAGTTTATAAATGGTAAAAATGTAGTCTAAAATCATAAACAATCAGCAGTTCTTTCAAATATTAAGCCAAGGAGCATTATTAAAGATAATGTAATCCATGATGTAATCCATGATGATAGGTCCTGTGGCTAAAATGTGTTCACTAGATAGACAGTGCCTCTTTTATCTATAGTTTAGGAGTTTTATTCATCACTTAAGAAAATTAACCAACATTGTACTTTTCATTTTAGGTTCATTTATACTGATTCCTGCAATATCGATGATAATAATTTATTCCCAGTTATGCATGCTGCAAAAGTCCTTGATTTGAATCATCTGGGAAGAATTTGTGGTGATTCAGTACTGCCAAAACTGACTATTGCGAACCTTGGGGCATTCACGTCGCATGCTGCGGAACTAGGTGCGGAAGAAATAGTCAAAGTCTGTGTCGAGTTCTTCCGGTCTCATACATCGGAGATTATCAAGCAGCCAGAGTTTTTGGATATGTCCAATGATGCTCTGCTGAAGCTTTGCAGTAGTGATGGAATTGCATGTTCTGAATTGGATCTGTTCACAGCATGTGTTGAATGGGCTAAGAAGGAATGCGAGCAACGGCGACAACAGGAGGCAACACCTCAAAATCTCCGCACTGCTCTTGGTGACGTCCTGCAGAAAATCAGATTCCCAGTGATACCAAGAGAGGACTTTGTAGAAAAAGTAACGCCACTAGATATTCTGACATTCGATGAAATAGGAAGGTTATTTGTGCAATGGGAAAACAAGAAAGATGTCTCGAATTTTGAGGGAGGCATGAGGACTAGCTGTCATTTCATTCAGGTATGTGCTTTATTTATTATTGTAAATGCATTGAATCACACACTTTCGAACATCAACACCAAATATAAAACATGTATGAAAAAGGCATGCACAGCACAGTGAATCAAGTAATATTATAATAAGAGCAAAAGGATATATTTTGGATAAATGATGGGGGCACTATAAAAAAATTTCTATTAAAATTTAATAACAAAAATTCAACAAGAAAATCAGAGTGATAAACATACTGTAATGTTCAAAATATTCACAAATATACATTGCGAGTAAAGGAAGAGAGGACGTAAAGCCCCAATCATCTGTCAGTCCATCCATCTGAAAAGTGCACGTAACACATTTTAAACCATTTCCTGTGCACCCATACCTTCAATTTAAATAGAATAGCCCCTAAACTGCTGCGACATGTTCTGTCTTGTGTCGCAGGTGTAGTGCTCAACCTATGCTTTGACTCCCATCCCTCACAGCTGCACTGTGGGGGGGGGGGGGGGGTCTTCCTATCTAGTCTCGGGAGGATACGGAGATACAGCAGGGAAGGATATCAATTGAGCCATGTAATAACTTCTAAGTGTCTACAATTACATGTCTGTTTGGTTGGGAGAGTGCAGGCCTCGAAGTCCCTTAAAATTGAGAACTACATGCTGCTGCCACCTGGCAAAAAGTTCGTTTTGTATGCGGCTCAAAGAAATAGTTGCGATCTCAATGCACAATCATAAAATTGTGCCTTACAAGTTTCATGTCTGTTTCAAATTTGGTCTTAACTAATCATTTATTTAACTTAAGTTTATTGTTTTTCAGGTCAAGCGTGCGATTACAGACAACAATAGTGCCCTCAATACTTCTGTTGAGTCAGGTGAAACAACGCCATCTTCTGGTTCAGTGACGTCATCTCCGGGTTCAGCCCAGGATGTTGAAGTGTCTCAACGTCATCCTGGTATTACCTGTGATGATTGCGGAAAAGCCATTTTTGGTATACGATATAAGTGTGGGTAAGTGTTCCCCTTGTTAACACCTATAGCCACGATTGTGTCTATTGAGCATGGATATTAGGCCTTTGGGCAAATTACAAGGCATTTGGGCAAAATAAAGGTCACTCTCACTCATTGTCACTCAAGTCAACTAGTGTGGATTTGACAATAGATTTTTGCTTGTGTCATCTTCTCGATTTTCAAAAAAATTTCATTTCTTCAAAGATTTTCGAACTCTTTTAAATTAAGCATACTGCCGAATAGTTCAAACTCTGTTTTGAAATTATATATTGGGAGCTATAATGCCTACATAACTATATCTGATGAATCTTCAACTGATCTATAGGCAGCCACATCCCACATCGCGGTGTTGCGAATAATGGTTCCAAACTCCCCATTTCATCTTACTAAAATGTTCAATTATGAATGGGCTAGATGGCGCTGTCATCACTTATGTTGAGTTTTCGATGAAACAATGCCATTTTCTTATTTAACAACTACTTGATCTGGATGCCCGTTTAGGCATTCGAGGGTCCATGTGGACATCGTTTCGGCAGTAATGGGCCTGCGTTGGTCCTTATTTTTTTATATCCATCTCAGTGGTCTAAGGGGGGGGGGGGGCAGGCCCCTTGTATCCTCCGCTGTCAGAGAATACTTTGAGCAGGGACTTAATCTCGAAATCTCTGAAAACAATATAATGATTCATGAATAGTTTGAATACCACTAATTAAAACCAATGGTTCATTTCAGGAACTGTCCAAATTTTGACTTGTGTGAATCCTGTGAGGTGACAGACGGCATCCACGATCCAACTCATGTGTTCTTGAAGATCCTCAGACCTGTACATTGTAGAAGGTTAAGGAGGCGCCAGGTCGTTCCTTTGCTGGATTTTTCTTTTTACTAGCCCAATCATGCAAAACAACCGGAGGTAGTGCAGCATTATGACCTCCATAATACCTTCAATTTAATCAAGATTGGAATGGGATATGGTCACTTTGTATTGCTGGAAAATCATATATATGTTGTATAACAGCTGCAAAAGTGCGCATACAGATTCTGAGTAGTAGTAGCCACGGTATAGGGGGGCTGGACTGTGGACCTTGGACCAATCTGGTCTGCATCACTAACAAGATGCATGTAATGCTTGTACCTTATAAGATCGTGCAGTATGAGAGATAAATCATGTGAACCATGCAGTCCGACTGGATGTTACTTAATACGCAATTTAGATAGATAATAAATAGGCCTACCTGAACACAGGGGCTCAACTAGAGGTTGTGGGGCCCGTAGGATCAGGAAGGCTGGGGGCCCCTACCTGCGCCATCGGACGTCATTTAGTAGGGCTGATCATCGGTTGAAAATTTATGTTGGTTTTATTGGACAAATCATATATTCTTGTTTCAGTTAAATATATCATTTGCTATGAGTCTGGCACATACCCTATTAATTCAGGGATGCCCAGGGTCTTTCAGTTGCCCCAACATAGAATACTGGATACAACCCGCCTCCATTTAATGTCCCATGGGCTCGGACTAAAGTGAGTTCCCGGGGTGATGTGAAATTAGGTACCAGGGTAGATTGAGAAGTACAGTACAATTCAAAATAAAGTATGGCTACCCTAGCAGGAAGGAAGAATCAGGCACTACTTTACCCTTTCCCACCTTTTGGCTAACTGTGAATCACCTACCTTTACCTACTTGTAGCTACATTTTACAATTACATTAAAATTACATTTAAACAGCACCAATTTAAACTCCACCACCCTCATTGTTTTTGATTAATTTGATATTGTGCCCTTTGATAATTGCAATTACATTGGTAGCTGTCTTAATAGAGTTCTTAGTATCATAATGGGCTAAGGTTGTTGTGAGGAGCCAAAGGTAGTTGAGCAGAGATTTGGGATGGAGAGGAGAAAGGAGGGCAAAATAGGTAAACAGAGGACTTCTGAAGGAAAATTTTCTTACTTTATTTCGATTATTAAGCATTTCATCCTAATAAATTCACCACCATCTATACACTAAACATCCCAGCCACTGACACCATACAGAGAATCGGTGGGCGCTTGACTACACTATTCCAGAGGCCACAGGAAGTTACCATAGAAAAAGAAAAGAAAAAAATATAGGTTTTTTTTCAAAATGGTGGACCGATTCCATTACTAATGTTTCTTGTTTTTACTGTCAATTTAAAATAAATGTATCTATCTATCAATATATCTATCTATCTACTTCCATACTAATATAGTAAACCAACAATGTCCAACATCACTGAAATATCTTAGAAACAGTTATTAGTAGGGCCAAAATCGACATCAAGACTGATACGCTAAAGGCTTATTCATTTTTTCCCAAGACTCCAAGGGCCCCTTGATGGCCTTGAACTATTCCAAAGTTTTTCTGATGTATTAATGTATGTCTGATCAAGGCCACACTTCAAATTTTATTCATGTAATAACAGCTTACAAAGCAGTAACGGACCAAATGGACATAGACTGATAATCTATATATTGCCTCATTCATTTCACAAACTTCTCGGGCCCCTGAAATACATTTTTCTGAGATACTAATTTTGCCTACCAGAATTTGTCGCATCTCATTCATGCTGAAAGACTCTGGGTCCTCCTGAACTAGTCCAGTTTTATATTTTTCAGATGCATAATTCTGCCTGCCTCACTTTTAGACTTACTTTGAAGGGCCTCCACTGATACCTCATTCATGCTGAAAGACTCTGGGGGCCCCGGAACTATTCCATCATTTTTACCCCGCTGGCTATGTAATAGCCTACGGGGTACTGCAGTCCTCAATGCCTCAATGTGCTGGGGATTTCGTCAAGCATAACTCACTTTGTGTTGCTCATATTTCATTCAAATTTTGCCTGTTATCTTATTTTGTCATGCAGATGGGAATGACAAGTCCGTGCGTCCGTACGGACACACGGACGGACACACGGACGGACACACGGACAGAAGGATGGACGCACGGACGGATGGACGGACGCACGGACGTACGGACACACGGACGTACGGACGTACGGACACACCGACGTGCGGACACAGGGAAGTACGGACACACGGACGGACGTAAGGACACACGGACAGAAGGATGGACGTACGGACGGACGTACGGACACACGGACGGACGGACACACGGACGTACAGACAGACACATGGACGGACACACGGACGGACGGACACATGGACGGACGGACGGACACATGGACACACGGACGGACACATGGATCCGAATGGTCTCAATGGCTTCACATAGAGCCAGCGGGGTTTACGTGCTTGCACGGTATTTTTCAGACACATAATTTTGCCTGCCTCACTTTTGGACTTACTTTGAAGGGCTCCCAATAACACCTCTTTCATGGTGAAAGATTCTGTTGGCCCCTGAACTAATCCAACATTTTTCAGATATATAATTCTGCATTCCTGACTTATGGACTTACTTTAAAGGGCCCCCACTAGTACCTCATTCATGTTAAAAGACTACAGGGTTGCCCCATAACTATTCCAACATTTTCAGGTAGTTGAGCCACTGGGCCACCTCTTTCAATTTTTGTTTGATGCATCCCTTCTTTTGAAAGAAAACTTGTATATATTTTTTTATCTGTGGGGGCCCCTAAAGTAATTCAACATTTTTTTGGACCGATAATTCACTATATTCTATAATTGTATCAAACCTACGTTAGAGAATTTAAAGGGCCCCAGGCCCCACTTCAGAGTTTTTGGTTACCTAGTTGTCTTATATTTGACGTGTTAGTTCTTTAGAAATTTATGCAGATACAATGCTAATTCATCCATGATTGACCCCCGATGGAATTTAATAATTTTTTTTCTGCATTTAATTTTTTACCCCACTTTGGGAGTGGCCTCCTTTGAGGGGTGGGGGCCCCTGGGAGATGGGGGCCCGTAGGGCAGCCCTACCCAGCCCCCATGGTAGTTGAGCCACTGCCTGAACAGTCACACTAACTTGCATTACATCCTTCTCCCCAACTTGTTCCTGTTTAACCCTCCTACGGTCCACAGGGGCCTCGCAGGGCCCCCTCTAACTGTGATGCCCCGTCTTTGAAACACAAATTTACTGACAAGTTTTTGCGGTACATGTAGTCTTTCCTTAGTTGGACAGGAATCAGATGCAGTTTTAATTTTAAGTATCCCATGTGTACGGCCAGCATAAATTACAGCTGACCAAAAAATCAGCACAAACGGTCCACAGAGGCCTCGGGAGGCCCCCATCCGCCCATATCTTCCATGTAAACCTTTTAAAATTTCTAATCACTGATAATCGCTAAATATATTGCTTGGGACTCATAAAACACGGATTCATAATAGATTAGTGCACATATTCAGTTTAATAAGGCATAAAACACAATTAGTGTCAATTCATTTGGACCATACAATGCAAAATCAGAGCTACAACAGGTCATTTTACAATAATATTAAAGCACTTAAATCGTCATACCACTGTTCCCCAATGATCTCAAATAATGTGGCCAGGTTGTCATGAATCAAAAGAATAGTAGGCAATTTCACCTTCTGGAATTTAAATTTGTCACAAAATGTGGTGGACCGTCATGTACAATCTGGTCATACTTCAAAGTTTCAAATAGTGCAGCATTTCAACAGGATCGCCCCAAGAAAACATATTTTGCCTTTCCACCTCCTCTTCTCTTCTTTTCCCCCATCTATTTCCCTCCAGCTTCCCCCTTTTTCTAGGCCTAATTTGGTTTTCCTCATTTTCCATGTTTCACTGTATTTTTCCCCCATTTTTTCCAATTTCCCAATTTTTCCCCATTTCCCAAAAAATCTATCAACACATCATTGTAATATGCAGTCTCAGAATGGATTTGATGGCAAGTTCAAAAGATCTGTTGGGAAAATTTAATTTACAAGTTTTTGGTTTTTCACACCCTCGGTGCATGCAATTCCATAGAGATGATTGTTCATGATAACAACATCGTCTAAATACGTTCTTTAAAACAGCGTTTGCATGCTAATATTCATTCTATTCAGTGGTAAATAATGTTACTGGCTATGTTTATATCACTGTGTCACATATAGCAATTCATATATTACTGCAAGCTTTATTTCTATTGCTGTCAGTATTATTCTTGTCACTGCTTGCTTCATTTATGTCACTTTCTTCATTAGGAACTTCTTCCAATATCGTCGAGGTTCTATGTCCACCCTTTTGGAAATAGTGTTCTTATTCTGGTGTGTGATCTGCCCAGGACTCAATAAAATATTTTGCTGAGAATGTTTATCCTTGTCAGCTTTATTTATGTCACTTGCAGCAATTCATGATTACATACAAGCTTCATTTCTATTGCTGTCAGCATCATTCTTGTCACTGCTTGCTTCATTTACGTCACTGTCAAAATCAGGAACTTCTGATATCATGCAGAGATGATTGTCAGCAAGAGCTGTTTCATCAGACATCCTTGGGTTTTGTGGCATCGCTGTCTTTACAATTCTTTGCCCACATTCTTCAGCAATTTCTTCCGTACTTCCGTAGAGATGATTGTCCATGATAACAACATCATCTGCTGATGTCCTTGAAAATGGGGTTCTCATGCTCGAGTTTGGTGTATCCGCCACTTCTGCTGAGACTTCTATATCTTGATGGGAGCATTCCTGGGCAGTGCTCGTAATATGACGCCTCCTTTCAATTCCCTTGGTCCAATGCGACTTGGGATTCTTTCCAAGGTGACTTCGCAGTAAATGTGATCTTCCATCTCATTTGCTTCTTGCCTTTGTCTGGTATGGAAATAACAACTGTAATAAAACTTTGTGTAAACTGCTCACACTTAAAAACACACACATTCAAAAACGTTAGAAATAGCACTTCCGCTTCAAATATCAAGATGAAAGTTTATACACTTCTACAAGTTGCCATCAGGTATTTCCACAAAAATTTTCAATTCTCTAAGTGCAGAGCATTTTTGTCAAAATTAAATCGCTGTGGTTACTGTCGAAAATGCAAGTCACAAACTGCACTTCAACACAAAATGAACCAATGTAAATATTGGTTTTGTGGCATACTGGATAGGATTAATCTTATGAAATTTTCACATGACAGGCACAGGACATCCAAAAGCTGCCCCACGGAAGTTTTTGAAAAAAAAAAAGTTAATGATAAAGCAGATTTTGAATTGAAAACTCAAAATGTACGACTCAGCATCTGGAAGTGATGCATGTGAACCAAAACTGTTAAATTATGCGGCTTTTTGCTTACCCAGGGTAGAAACACGTACATGGACAATCATCCCATATCAATACTCTCATAAATCTGAATAAAACATCTTTTTTGAAGATTTTGACAAAAGTCTCCAGTAGGGGGCGGGTCAGCATTGACACTTAAATTTTATTAATTTCATCCTCTTTAATTGTGGTTTGGTCAAATATCCCTTTTCCTCAAACCATCACGCAAGTAAAATTGTAAACTTTCCAGGCTTATCAAAAAATGATGTGGAAGTAACAGCTTAGTTGTTGAAATTAACAGTCAGAGGAAATTGAATTTTTCTGACTTGCATTTTCATCAGTGACCACGACAATTTAATTTGACACAAAAGTACTGCACTTAGAGATTTGAAAATTTTCATGAATGTACCTGATGGCAACTACTACATTCATCTTGATATTTTAAGAGGAAGTGTTATTTTTAAAGTTTTTAGAAGTGTGCGTTTTTAAGTGTGAGCAGTTTATCATTGATTAAAGAGCTTTGTCAGCAAGTGAAAAAAAAAACATATATATAAGCCAAATATATATCTCTATTTGATATAGAAGCTAACATTAAATTGTGATACATGACATAGTTCGACATGTGACAAATCAAAGCAGATGATTTGTGTTTATTAACGTCTCTGAAAGTAACATTATCATTTATTAATTAAAACATTTCATGCATCCACAATGGTATAATTATAGTTACTGACCTTTTCATCCAGCAAAGAATCAAAGGGAAAGCAACAACCACCAGAAGCAGGGAACCTCCAAAGAAAGCCAAAGCTGCAAGGAAGGTGTAAGAAAATATCCATTATCACAAAAGGAAAATTTTATCACAATTTCCCAAAAACACACTAATTCGAGAAATATTTATTATCACAAGGAGGAAATAGTACATAACCCTCTATTTCTAAAGCAAAAATAAAGATATCGGTCAAGAAATCATGTGCACCATGGCATCATGCTGTGTTTTGACTTATGATAATTCATGAGCAAAATTAATAATATCAGGGAAGCATGGTCGCATAGTTCTTAGTGTTTCAGCAACTGAACAAGTTAGAAGTTTACAAAAAGGAGATATACCAACCTGTGAAATAAGCTGTTGTGGTTGATGACCTTATTCTTTTGTCAAATCCACTGAAGGCTGGATACGACACTGAAATAAACAAACGTTAAATTTGGATAAGTATTTTTCCTGCACCCTGCCACCAACTGGGAAACCCTATACTTTCAATGACAATGTGTCTTTTCGGGATAAACCCTGAGGACACAAAAACCATTTCATGCCGCTTGAGGAAATGGCAGCATTTGACATAGCCTTGGACCAGGATTGCACTTGAATTGAGAAGTTGAGATCATATCATATAAATTATAGGCCTATATTTACACGTTTTTATTGACAAAGAACAGGACCACATTATATGTAACTGAACCTCTGAGCTGAGACAAAAATTCATATCCAACTTCACTCACCCTGTTCTGCATTGTATGTCAGCTCTCTTTGGTTTCCGGGGGTTATGGTTGGAGTAATTTTTATAGATGGGGTGCCATTGGTGGATTTTGGCAACTCTGAAAGTTAATAAAAGATACAGTAAAGGACAAAATTATAAGCCCCTCTGGATATCCCCTTTAGTTCCACTTTTCTCCAAAATGGAGTGTCACATAACACCCATCTTTTCACAAAAACTGTTTTTCTATAATATTTATGTCATAAAACTGTGGCAGTGAGCAGCACTGTCATATTGCAATTGGTGCCACCTGTGAGTGACTCTTGGAGGAACTGCCATGCCACCTGTTGAGAGACTCTTGAGTGACAGTAGTTGAAGCAGAGACACAGAAGAGAGCAGACCTCACAGAGTACATGCACACCTTATACCCACTTTACGCTATCATATTGGTGCTAGAATGGGATTTTTTTCTTCTTATTATTCTGTGAGGAGTCTTGGATAATGACAATCTGTGACTAGAAGTGGATTCTGTGAGTTTTGGATACACAGAAATTACTCTGCCTTGGATGCCTATGGAGAAGCATGGACAGCCATCCTGACCACATGAGTATTTACATTTGTAATCCACATCAATCCTCTCTAATGAACTAAAATACAAGCCAGTCAGCTCTAATTATTTTGACAGTCATGGAAAATTTAACATTTTTCACACTTTATTTGATGACTGATCACTGACTCAGCAAATCTCCAATCAGCTGTTGAAATCTCCATGCATGAGCGATAACCCACATTCAAGCTGAATTCTTTTGTTTCTCTACTGTGGTGTGTGAATGCTGCTACAAACGTTGGTCATTCAGTGGATTACAGACTATTGTGATATTCTGGAGTTGAAAGAAACGTTTTTGAATGTGCTGAGAGCTGAGAGAATTGAAATGCTGACTTTTGGCTTGTTTTAATACAATTTTATTTGGGAGTCAAAATATTAATTTGACACATTGTGCAGCATGCTGATTTATTTATTTGGCTGCCTATTGTCGATTATTTGACTTTTCAAAAAAAAAAAAAAAAAAGAGAGAGTGGATTATGCAGGATTAATAGTGGATTATGCAACATTATTCATAAAGTAATAGCTACGACCATTGTGAGCTCTCATGTCTGCAGAGATGAATGTTGACCTGGCTTCTGCTTTAGTGATGGAGCTGTGGGAGATGTTCGGAGGAACAGTGGATCTTCTGATGTTATTTCCTCGACTGTAACTCCAAGTGACCGTCAGGACAGTGACCTTTCTGTGTGTGCGACTCTGTGACTGTTAAGGAAGAAATTACGAAGTTACCAAGTTGCTCAACTACAAACTACAAACCTACTTCAACTTGTCCCAATCTTTCCTTGTCAGGTGAATGCCTGACTAATCCCTCCACAGCAGGTGCACGCCTGCTTCCCTTGCCCCATGTGAAGGATGTAGTCTCTTCACAAGGACAATATGATGAACAGTACATTATCCCCAATGGTGAAGGCCTCTGTAAGATGCAACAACATCCTTGTATTAACTTGGCGCAGCATCTTCAACAGCATGAAGTGTTATTGACTGCAGAAAGGAAGCACATTGTGGATCTCCACAGGCAGATATGTGAAGAACGACAACAGATTGAGAAGATTTACATCAAGATCAGTGACGCTTTGAGTGAAATGAAGTCGGTGGCGATTCTCAGTTCGAGTGCTGATGAAATTGCATCAATGGACTTCCCCACCTTTGAACAGCTGCCCATTGAACAGGATGATCCATATCCTTCTCTTAAGTCATGTGATCCGATGCCAGATGTTGAGGTTGATGCTCAAGTGCATGCCAATCCTTTCTATGAGACAATAAGGCACGTCTATCCATCAAATTGCATCTACAAGCCATCCCGTCTTCGTGACTCGTCATGCTCTGAAACTTCAAGGAAGAACTACCATTACCCAAGACCAGTAAAGAAGAACAGACTTCGACGGAGGAAACCTAAGACCAGCAAGAAGACAATCCAAGTCCATGACGTGCTAATCAGCTTTGAAGTGATTAAAGGAAGAGAAGAGAAACATCTGCTGAACTTGGTCCATCAGCCACAACAGCGTAGGAAGAATCATCGCATCCCATACCTCAGAAGAAAGTCAATGGTTCAGCAGTTTCAAGAAACCAGCAGTGATAGCTCAGGCTTCATGAGTGGATCCTCTGATTGTGACATCATTTCTGAGCCTGATAGACATCTGAGTGTGACATATCAGCCTGAAGGAGGTTTCCATAAGCAGAATTACCAAGTGTTCCCAACCTGAAGTGTCTGTCATGATGAACGCCGCAATGTTGCACTTGTGTTGTAATGATATGTTCCTGGTGAGTTGTATGACTCCCAATTCCCTGTCCTTGGGAGCTGCATGGCTCTCCTATTGCCCTTAACTGTCCTTGGGAGCTGCATGGCTCTCCTATTGCCCTTACCTTAGACCTTTGATGTAAATTTCCTCTCTTCATTAGATTGCCCCTAAGTAATTCCATCTTCTAACTTGTCTCATGATCCAAATTTCCATTGGAGCTGCATGGCTCCAAGCTCATCCTTCCTATGGAGCTGCATGGCTCCAAGCTCATCCTTCCTATGGAGCTGCATGGCTCCAAGCTCATCCTTCCAATGGAGCTGCATGGCTCCAGGTCCTTGTGTCCAATTTTCTAGAATGTTACCCCTGTACAGTTTTTATTGACCATTGTGATTTTATTATGATTTTTTTGGGGTTGCAAGGCTCCTATTCAGATTTTACTGCCATTTAAATGATTTTAATGTCCTGTGGAGTTGCATGACTCCAACCTCCGATTTTAAAGACTGTGAGCTGGTGTGATGTTGTGCTAAAAACAAACCTGGGTGGAAGAAGAGGTGCGGAGAAATGAAGATCAGAAGAGAAGAAGCATGAAGAAAGAACTTGACGAACTGCATAAAAACAAACCTGGGTGGAATGTGGCAGTGAGCAGCACTGTCATATTGCAATTGGTGCCACCTGTGAGTGACTCTTGGAGGAACTGCCATGCCACCTGTTGAGAGACTCTTGAGTGACAGTAGTTGAAGCAGAGACACAGAAGAGAGCAGACCTCACAGAGTACATGCACACCTTATACCCACTTTACGCTATTACAAAACGACGAAAACGTACGTATTTCCTAAAATTAATCGAGATAAAAATGAAACCAAATTTTAAAATTGACAAAATTATAATTCCCCTGAGGCTCACCATCTCTGGGCATCGCCTCCCTGCTTTTACTCCAGGATAATAAATAGTTCAACTCATCTCAGATTCAGTATTTGGTGTCCTTTCTTCCTTAAAATCCATTGACGGCTCAAAAATTGTTGGTCTCCTGGTATACACCATGGCCATATACAAACATTTTTCAAGAAGTCTGCTGCTCAGACTAATTTGGAAGTTTCAACTGACATATTTAGTTACCTTTCCGTGGAAAAAAGCAACACATGCTTGGATTATTACTAGATTTTTGGTTCCTTGAGCACCAATAAAACCTGATTTTTCTCACACAGGTTTGTGACAAACTGGATTCGGGTTTTCCTGAGAGCCAGCTGTACACTTTATTGAAAATCACAGGGCCCCACTCAGTGGTAGATGGGCTCCTCATTCAGCACAGAACATTCTGTTAAAAATGTCCTTTAATCTTTTAGACCATTTTCAGCATGGCCAAAGACAAAATGTGACCACGTGAACATTAACATGGGCCCTGTCATAGGCTATTCAGGGCAATGGACAACTAATGTGACTCAGCAAAACTTATTCAGTTTGTCATAGAATTGTGTGAGAACAGGTTTATCATGTTTTAAGGGTGATCGAGGAACCCAAAATCTTGTGAGACTTGAAAATATTTCAGAAAAAAATGTATCTCATTAAATATTGTGCAAGCAAACTAGCGGAATTTAATGCATGACTGGTGGAGTCATTACTATGTTTTTTTGATTCATAATAATCCAAGCATTTTCTGCATTTTTCCACAGAAAGGTAGCTATGATATTCAGTTGAACCTTTTGAATTAGTCTAGGGCAGATTTCACGAAATGTGCTCTTAAAAGGTACCTTAAACTTACCAACCCTTTTTTTTTATCTCTCTGTTGCTTCCTGAAGCAAGTAAACCTATTACTAAGTACATCTGTGAGGTAATGAATAAATATCAATAAAATATTCCTCAAATATGTAGCTTTTTCCTCTTAAAAAGATATTTTTTATGCCTCATTAGGACAATTTTGGACGACCAAACTTACTGGTGATCAGACATGCTTACTTTGGCACTCTGTGGAATCTGCTAAAATCAATTCAGGAAAATGTAATGGTATGTGATTGATAAAAAACATCTTGAAAATTATTTTGGAACCATTTTTAATTGTCTTGGTGATTATAAAGCTTGAAAAAAATGAAAAATAAAATAAGACTGCTAATGTAACTCGATTCCGTCTCAGGACACTGAGGTAATATTAGCAACTTTTACATGGAAATGTTTCTGTGTTCTCACTACTTATGCCAAGTTCAACATGAAATTATAATATTTTATTGAAAAACGTTTCTTATTTGCCAATATACATCACCAAAAACATAAACGACTGGGTGTGGTACCTGTTTCTTTATTGCTAATGTAACTGCAATTTTGCATCCGTCCATTTCATAGTGTTACATTAGCAAAATGCGTACATAAAAATTATGTTAAAAAACACATGATTAGATCTCAAATTTTTTCTGAACTGAAAGCAAGGTCTCCCAAGAGCAGGCCAGGGGTGGTACCCTGCTGGTGACTTCATTTATATTGCAGTAGGATCAGCATAAAAAATTCTGTCCTCCATTATTCATCGTTGTTACATTAGCACAGGGGCGGACTGGCCTATGTTGCAAAGTGGCAAGTGCCACGGGCCCATTCAAGGGGGCCCACAAGATGTCAAAAAAATAAAAATTTTAGGAAGAGAGCAAAATTTTGCTGTCAAGTTCATGATTATGTGTCGAAAATACACAAACTGAAAAGTTCAGCCAGGCTCCTCATCTCATATGGAGGCCCCTTACCAAATATTAACAATTTGCCAAATTAGAATTGTAGAATTTTTCTTTTTTAATTGGCTATAGCGCCGATGGTAAAGACTTAGGGGCCCGTTGACTTATTTTGCCACGGGCCCGAAATGCCGCCAGCCCGGCCCTGCATTAGCACATGGCCATATTTTTAGCTACTCTGACCTACCAATCCAACAGAAAAGATTGTTTTCCCATGATTTTATTTAATGGATTAACACAATAAAAGATTTAGATTTCAGCTTTTTTTAGTCCCTCCAGCTATCCTCAGAAGAAGCGTCCTGAGAAAATCTGAGAATCTATGAATCGATTATGTCTGGCCTTTTCAGTATTGTGCTTATGTAACTTGTGGACAACACTGTAAATTTTGAATTTTGAGTTAGCTTAATTGATTGAGTGAGATGGTTGCACAATTCCTTTGAGCCAAGATAGCTCGTTGTTTGCAAGTTATAACAACATAAAGATTATCATAACTCAAAACAGCAAGCTATCATGGCTCAAACAAATTGTGCAACCATCTCACTCAATCATTTGAGCTAACTCAGAATTTCAGAATTTACAGTGAAGTTGTGGTAACCCTCCCGAGCAGCAACGTAAATCAAACCTCTCACTACGTAATTATTTTGGTTAGAATCAGATGTTGGGCCAAACAACGTACACTGCTCAAAAAAATTAAAGGAACAGGGTTTTCATGACCTTTAATTTTGAAATGGTAAACATTTTGGTCTGTTTTCTAGTTTTGTTTATGAGAGTAATGTTTTGTCGAAACAATGGATTAATTTTGGACATTTTGGACAACCGTTTTTGGATTAAGGGATCATTTAATGAGGACACCCCCAAATTGAAAGTGATTCACATGCCCAGACCAAATTTTGACATTGATGTTGGACGATGAAAATGTTGCTTGTGCAAATGTTTGTCATTGTTTTGAGTCTGGCAGGCCTCAGTGACAATGCCCGACGCTATCTGGATGAACGTGAGGTGGCTAGAGCCATCCAGTTGCTGGAAGATGGCAGTACAGTCCGAAGAGTGGCTCAGAGGTTTGAAGTGTCACCAAGTGTAGTGTCACGGTTGTAGACAAGGTACAGAGAGACTGGTCTGTACACCCGTAGACCTGGGCAAGGCAGACATCGCATCACAACTCCACAGGAGGACCGGTATCTGCAGGTAACCGCTCGTCGGTGTCGGCAGTCGACAGCAAGATCGCTTAGAAATGAGCTTGCCAGGGCCACCAATGTTCAAATTTCAGATCAAACAGTCAGAAATCGACTGCATGAATGTCACCTTAGGAGTAGAATTCCTTCCAGAGGCCCAATACTCACCAGACAACATCGTATCCAGAGATTGGAGTTCGCCAGGGAGCACCAGTTTTGGCAACTTCGTCAGTGGAGGCCGGTGCTCTTCACAGATGAAAGCAGATTCCATATTTCCACTTGTGATCGAAGGGTGAGGGTCTGGAGGCAGCGAGGAGAGACTATTACGTAAGTCATACCTTTGGTTGAGAGGTTTGAAGGACGTTTGACTACTATGTATGACCGTACCTTTGATTCATAGGTTTGTCGAACATTCATTTGAGAGGTTTTTACAATCTTAGACTGTTACGTATTACCATACCTTTGATTCATAGGTTTATCAAAGGTATGGTCGAACATTTGGCAATACGTAAGTTCCAAGGTTTCTCCAACGTGTTTTTGATATGTATGGACAACGTTTGAAAGTAATGTTGAGGGAAAACGTCTGATCATACGTATCTGCCAAAGGTTTGTTGAAGGTTTGCACAAAGTTGCAGAACCTAGGATCCTGATTCACAGAGCGCCTTGTAGCGCCATCTATTAAATACCTATTCCAAGCTATCTGGTAACTGTGAGCATATAAAACCTTCAACAGGATGCTTGCTGGTGATAATTGGATGAAGCCATAAAGAAATAGTAGCTACACCAGCAACAAAAATTACCAAATAAATATCTCTTAAAATATGAAAGATTAGATAGGCCAAAAAAAATTCTGAAGTACTGCTCAACCACAAACGAGCAAGAGAGAATCAGTTAAGACCGGAGTTGAACTGAGCCTACTTGCAACTGAATGCCACCTATCCAGCAGTCCAATCTGGATTGGGATTTTTCCAACTCTTCAGAGTTGCAGCATTAATCCCTTACAAGGTAAGTGAATATTCTTATTTTATTATAGTCCTTAATTGGACTGCAGACTGCTTGGTAAAACAAGGAAGAAAAGTCTGCTAATTTTGGAGCCAACTTCAGTGCTTGCTGCTTGGCTCTGCTCTCTCTACCTCTCAGTTTTTCTCTTCTCTTCACTGTTTTAATCTGTTTTCTCTTTGCAGATCTCCAACAATCAATTGACCACAACCACCAATCCCCTCAAAACCTCAAAAAAAAAAAAATCTCCCCCCCTAAAAAAATACCTGCAGTAAAATCATATGCATTCTTTATTCAACCATGAGGGCCAATATTCAAGGGCTTTATTTTATTTATCATTTTTATTCCACGGAGGCAGCAGCCTGGCCGGGCCTGGACCGCCTGAAGCAATGCGGCAGTCCCCCCGGCGGATCCGCCCCTGGCCGACCTTCATTTTGACAGTGTTAGAATCGGCATGATTTCGGTCTAGAACACCAGTATTCCACCCGGAATCCACCGTAACACAAAAATTCCCGTCTCTCCTCCATGATATACATGGCATCCATGCTTTAATCAGTGATTTCAGGCCATATTTCACTAGATACAGTCCGTTGAATTCCGAATTGCAAGCGCTTACAATGAATCCACATATTCCACATCGCCGATTGACAGGATGATTGTGAAGCGTACACGGCAGCTAGAGTCCATCCGAAGGAGTCATTTGATCCATACACATCCTAGAATCAATCGGCCATGGTTAAATAAATTAGTACGGTGGTATAAATGGTGTTCTAGACCGAAATAAATCTAATCCACACGACCGTTATGCCAGCCATGGCCGCCTCATCCGAGTTCTGCGCATGCGCAAGAACCAGTGCGCTGGGCTGGCCTGCCACGCCTGACGCCCCAGAGGCGTATAACGACCATTCCATCAATGTGGGGGCCACGTTGTCAAGAAATGTTGGAGAAATACGAATTATTTACGATATATACGTACGTAGTAACCTCGTAACCAGCTGTCGACAAATTACGTAGATTTCAAACGTTGGGTCTGATGTGAATGGGAGGTTTAATGCTTCCTTAGAACAACGTTCCTCAAAGGAAGTTGTCCAGAAGGGAAGTCATTTTGCAGCTTTTTCGTGAAATCTGCCCTATAGGCAGCAGACTTAAATACCACTTGAAAAAAAAAGTGAGTTTTTGTATATGGCCATGGTGTATACCAGGCCACCAACAATTTTGGGGCCAACAATGATTTTTTAAGGAAGGAAGGACACTAAATACTGTAGGTTACAGGGACAACAGTGAAATAGGTATGCTGTAGAACTCAAACAAACCTTTTTCGCAGATGACTCGCCCTTGTCGCAAACAGCCCTCAGCACTAAGCTTTCCATTCTCCAGCATCAGGCAATAGTTTTGATTTATTGGTTCGTTGGAATTCCAATTTGAGTTAGTGATTTCACTACCATCTGTCAATGAAAATGGTTTTGTTAATGACTTGCAATTGTATAGCCATTGGTTACATGGTAAGGGAAGGATGGTCAAGAAAACTGAACCGTTATATGAGGAGGACGGGAATTGAATCAATTGTATTTTTTTTAGGAGATCTCTCTCAAAAAACGTAATGCCACATGTTTAATGTTTTATTCTTTGTCACTTTATTGGTCTATGCAGAGTGACAAGCAAATCTCCTGCATTTGCTTAGACGCTAGACCAAATTCATGCTTCACAAATTGTTACCAATAGTATGACATCGGATTCCATGTCGTTTCATCAATATTTTAATTTCAGACAATTTTGCCACTCAATTGCCTTTTTTTTGACAACCTGTGAAATGGCTAAGAAAAAAGGACTTGGACCATATTAAAAACATGTGACCTAATTGCAAATGAAGGTGTTATAGTATTGTTTGAGTTACAAGCCTTCAAATTCCGGGGTCTAAAACCGGAAAAGGAGGAGATTTCACAAATACACCATATTGGGCCAATTTCCGCAACTGCCCATCAGCATTTTATTACCCTCAATCTTGTGATTGTGTGTCCCCTCTGACCCGCATTTACCACGAGGCCAGACCACCGATCTCGTCAGTACACTTTAAAAATTTCTTCCTGCACCTGCATATTCTGCAATAAGTTCTGCAGTTTGGCAGGAAACTGCAGAATTCTGCAATAAATTCTGCAGTTTGGAAGGAAACTGCAGAATTCTGCAATTCTGCTATAAATTATGCAGTTCTGCAGTTCCATGCAGTATTTGTGAACCTCTGGTATTTAATCCAGCTTATCAATTGCAATGCATCTGCTAAGTTCAGACCTCTTCGACAAGGGTCTTGCCACTACCCAGGAAACGTTGGTTTGGGGGGGGGGGGGTAGCGGTTCGGGGGTCAGGTGGGAGGTCTTGGGTTTTGATGCTTGTCTGTCCCCGCAGCCTTTCTAAAAAGTTTCTGCAGCAGAATCTGCAGTTCTGCAGGAACTCTGCAGCCTGGGAGGTTTTATGCACTTCTGCAGGTAGGAAGCTGCATATTCTGCAGTTTCAAATAAACCTGCATATTCTGCAGTTTCAAATAAACCTGCAGAATTCTGCAAATCTGCAATAAATTCTGCAGTTTCAAATAAACCTGAAGAATTCTGTAATTCTGCAATAAATTCTGCAGTTTGGGAGTGAAATTGCAGAATTCTGCAATTCTGCAATAAATTCTGCAGTTTGGCAGGAAACTGCAGAATTCTGCAATTCTGCAATAAATTCTGCAGTTTGGTAGGAAACTGCGAGGTATATTTTTATCCAAATTTGACATATCCACGCATGTTCCAGAGCGCACATACACGCTTTTAGGACGCGTGGATGTGCAAGATTTGACACATACACGCGCGTGGACGTGTCAATACGCGCACGCGCGTAGCTTTTGGATGCGTGTACATGCCTTACAGCGCATGAGTGGACATGCTATACAGCGCATGAGTGTACATGCCATACAGCGCATGAGTGGACATGCTTTACAGCGCATATCAAAATTAGTGAGAGAACCCAGGGGCGGATCCAGGAATTTGGGAAGGGGGGGTGTTTCAGGTTCTTTAAAAAAATTACTCAGAAATATTATGGATCACAAGTTCACATTATAATACATAGAAATTTGATAAAATTTTACTCTAGAGATGGATTTTATCATTCATTGCAACTTTAAGACCCCTCCTCCACCTCCCATGGATACGCCACTGCTGGTGGGGCTCCCCTGCTCTGATAAATAAACTGCGCTGGATGGCATGTCCAAGCTTGCGCTTGATGGCATGTCCAAGCCTGCGCTGGATGGCATATTCAAGCTTGCGCTGGATAGCATATCCACGATCGCATATACACGCATGCGCGTGAATGCAGGTCCACGCATGCGCTGGATGACATGTCCACATGTGGTCGCAAACGCATATACAAGCGCAATGATGCGTGCAAATACATGTACACGCGCGTGTATGTGCGCTCACTACCATGCGTGGATGTGCCATATTTGGATAAAAATATATATGAAACTGCAGAATTCTGCAATTCTGCAATAAAATTTCAACACAACAACAGCTTCAGAGTTCAAAATGAACTGCTATGGATTTCTTCTTCTTCTTCTTCTTCTTTTGGTGTCCATTCCCCCAGGTCACCACTCTTGTGGGAAGCAGCACTTGCATGTTTTGTTTTCTTGTGGATTGGTCATAGTTCTACCACTCTGCTCGGCCAATTCTAAATCAAATTTCACTCTGAAAAAAGTTGCTGGTGCCCTGCGACCAGGTCTATTGACTGAAGTTGACAGTGTTTGTCGTTGTTTCTTTTTTCCGTACGACACGTTTTTCGTATTTTGCGAGCTGGCCGATTGCCGAAAAAAGTGCCTGTGGCAAAAAGAAACAACGACGGACAAAAACTAACAACTGTAGTAAATAGACCTGGTTGCAGGGTACCCACCACTGTTTTCAGAGCAAAATTTGGTTGATAATGGACCGAGCAGAGTGGCAAAAGTCCATAGCAGTTCATTTTGAAGCAGCACTTTGTAAAATGACATTTTTGCGAGCTGACCGATCGCCCGATAAACGCGTCGTACGGAAAAAAGAAACAACGACGGACAAAAACTGTCACTTCAGTCAATAGACCTGGTTGCAAGGTACCCGCAACTTTTTTCAAAGTGAAATTTAGTTGATAATTGACCGAGTTGAGTGGCAAAATTAATGTCAATGGCAGTTTATTTTGAAGCAGCAGCTTGTGAAATATATATCATTTTACAACCTGCTGTATCAAAATAAAGCTCCTTCAGGTCTCGGGATATACTGGATCTTGGATGACTATTAGGGTGCATCGTCTGCCCCTATTTTTTCAAAACATCATGCACTTTTGTACGATTGTTCCCTTGCATCAAAAAAGAAGCACTGTAGAATATTACGAAAACATTCTAATGCCAAAGGGTGGTACAACAGCCTTGAAATTTCAGTATTAGGTCATATTTTAGCGATTCGCGGTTATAAATAATATTGTCAATTTTAAATGAAATGATTTTTGAATGGCACAGTTAGATTCCTTAGAAAGAGAGCTTTAATTTGAATACCAACATCAATGGTTTCCATTCAGTAGAAGTCAAAATTGAGTGGAAATATTTTCTTTTTTTTTTGGGTAAAATGTGATAAATCAAAAAAAGGAAGTTGATATGACTTTGGGAAGTCAAATAAGTCTACAAAGTGGAAATATAGTCCAATACATCATCTGATAAAACCTTGATTGCATTATGATGTGGTCAGAAGAAAAAGAGATGCAGCACGGTGTCTCAACGAATTGTTGTAGTTCTCATATTTACATATAATTTATGAAAATTTGCACATTTGAATTTGATGAATAACTATCTAGAAAAAATTTTCAATTTCATGCTTTCTTCAGCAAACTGTTCCTTATGTTTTCTTCTAACGATTACGTCAAAGTTAGGCAGAAGTTGAGCATTTAAGTTGATTTTTCCAAACATTTTGTCATAATAGTCAGAAATTTTCGGCTTTCCAAAAAACTTAGGCATGAGAAATTTTCAGAAATATAGCTTTCTGCCATTCAAATTAAAGACAATTTTCTTCTGAGAATAATGGTACATGAATTGAAATCATACAGCCAACCATAAGCTAGATATTTCTAACCGCGACTTTTCAAAGCATCATTTTTTGACAATTTTGGACTCAACTTTGACACAAAAGTGCCACCCTACAGCCACATCGGATCTTATTGAAATTTTGCAGAATGTGTTTCTAGGGGCAAAGGTACAATATGGCAAAAGTGCAAATGAATATTTCAATTTTTTCATTTTTAGGGGGCAGACGATGCACCCTAATGACTATACCAGGGATATACTGCCTCCATCCATGGTATAACTGGTACAGGGTATCCAACTCTCCTCATTTTGAAAAAAGAACTGCTCCCTTGGGGGGGGGGACTGAATGGTACGTACCAGTGGGATACCGTTATCCCACTAGAGGAGCTCACCGCCTGAGGTAACCAGGAAAGAGGGTTTACCAAACCCCCAACCCATCCCAAACCACCCAAAACCAACATTTCCGTTGTAGTGGCAAGACCCAAGTCAATGAGGTCTGAACTTTCCAGATGCATTGCAGCTGGAGGAAGTAATAGAGGTTCAGAAATCATGCAGGGAGCTGGAGAACAGAAGAATTCTGCAGCTTCTTGCATATTTTTTTCTGAAATTGCAGAATTCTGCACTTTTTAACTGCAGAATTCTGCACTTTTTTTGCAGAACTGCAGAATTCTGCACTTTTTTTTGCAGAACTGCAGAATTCTGCACTTTTTTTGCAGAACTGCAGAATTCTGCAATTTTTTTGCAGAATTCTGCAATTTCTTTGGAAACTGCAGAATTCTGCAGTTTTTTTGCAGAACTGCAGAATTCTGCACTTTTTTTGAAAACTGCAGAATTCTGCACTTTTTTTGCAGAACTGCAGAATTCTGCAATTTCTTTGGAAACTGCAGAATTCTGCAGTTTTTTTGCAGAACCACAGAATTCTGCACTTTTTTGGAAACTGTAGAATTCTGCAGTTTTTTTCTGCAGAACTACAGAACTGCAGAAAGAAATTATACACTCCTCGATCTGGTGGTGTAGTTCTACAGCCTTTGTTTCCAGTTTTGGCAGGCCTGTGTTCATCAGATACAGGTGCTCCATGCCAAATACAATAACTAAGTCAATATACATCTGAGGGCTAAGGCAAAGCCTCAACAGTTTTACGAAAACCCTGACTTCTTGTGATTTTTTTTTGTGAAACTGTGCAAGATACCACTGCATTACTTATATAGTGCTTCCTGGTGAGAAACCTGTTTCTGGTAAATTTTCGAAGCATTCTGAATCGGTCGAGTGGGAGTTGATTTGGTGAGTTGTAGTACCCGGAGCAGTCGACATAAGCCACCACAGTAAGCCATGGCCAGAGCAAGTCAAGTGAAGTCAACAGGGAAACAAGCAGTCATCAAGGCTGCCTGGCAAGTCAGTCGACTATACTGACTGACTTCAGTCAAAGAAGAAGAGCCAAGTTTCCTCAAATTCTTCGATAAAGTAATTAAGGCCTTATATAATTCTATTACAAAGAATATTTCCCTGAGACCTGAAGCTTGAACCCTTATTTGAACTTTCCATTTTCTAATGGAATTGTAAAATGCTGCATCTTAACTGATTCAATGGTAAATTACACTGTAAATACCATGTTTCAGGTAATTTAACCGTGATAAGTCAGCCAGTTGGCGCTCAAGTCAGTCAAGTCAATGAAGGTTAACTAGTCATTCAAGTCAGTCAAGTCAAGTCACCAGTGGCTCAAGTTAGTCAACAAAGGTTCACTTGACTGGCTCCGGGCTCTAGTGAGTTGAAACAGAATTCCCCAAACTGGACCTTGCCATTCGCTTTCCTGCGTCCATACACAAGAATACATCGTATGCATCTTTGAAGCAGCTTGGTGACTCAAATCATCTTAACGTTATATATTAGTGTATCTCAGACCTTGCCATTCCCACTTTTGATGTCGCAGACCGATGTAGAAAGACTCAGCAACTCTCTTCATCTGCACTTTGGTGAAGTTGCTTAGTAAACCATCCAGCTTTTCACCCTTCTTGGTATAGAGTAGGTCTCCTCCCGTATCCCGACATATCTGTCTTGCTTCAAACCAGTTCTTTCGGTTAGTCATGGGTTGATATATCCCGCCATATTGGCTGCTTCCTGCAAAAGTAGGATCTTTTAAATTTCTTAATAAAAGCGTCATTTTGCAAGAACTTCCCGGTGAACCGAAATAGTTAAATTACTTTTGCTTCCACTTAATTTGCTGCTCATTGGATGTTGCCTTCACGTACACAGCGCTCCTGAAGAAACATTGGGGTTAAAAAAATGAGCCAGTAACGGGACCTATACCACCTCTAACTACACAATCATACAAACATTTTAAGACAAAAACGAAAAAAATCTGTTGGGAAATTTTTGCAAAACTCAAGTTTAAAAAATCTAGTTTATCCCACCACTAGAATACATGTGTAATGGCATATGACACAATTAGCAAGCTTGAAAATGTGATGAAACCTGTTGGCTAAGCTCTGTAATGCATTTCAAATAAGTTTTAATGATGAATTTAAAATATTTACTGACTTTATTGAAATAAATGTGACAAATTGTTTATCACACACTGTAAGAACTGAAAAATGCTAAAAGTAACCAATTTCCCCAGATTTTCAGTCTTTGGTTGTTGAAATCTGAAGCATTATCCTTAGTATGGATATGTGAAGCTTTCGAAAAGTTACGTTACAGCATGCCTAAAATGGATCTAAATGTTACTAGTAAGCTGACACTCATAAGAAAGATCAATCATAAGTCAGCATTGATTCCTAACATAATTAGCCTGTTTAGTTTATGGTATAATATCTACATGCAAGAGTTCAAATATAGAGCAAGGTGGCAGCACAGAATGACGCATGTTAATATGTATGGTGACATATCAGGTCACGACAAGCAAACCACATGCAAACTTCTTCATAGATTTGTGCAGGCAGCAACCGTTACTACTTCCCTCATGCATAATATGCATTAAGACCTAAATAAGCATATATACGGTTCAAATTAAGTACAATTCAAAATTGAGCAAGATGTTTTCTACACTTTACCAGGTATACCTTCTGCTTCTGCTTCTGCCAGATACTTGATGCAGTCAACTGGTTGACTATTATATCAAGGCGACAAGTCTGCTAAGAAAGTAGAGATAGACAAAAAGTAGAATAAAGATAGGATAAAGAGTGCAATGTATTCACAGTGCCTGTCTTATCGAAATGAGTACTCATTTACTGGATATAAGAATTGATTTGATTTGAAAGAATTAAGGGAGTTATCAAACATGCATGAATGACATCCTGGAATACAAATCCCTACCGGGTATAAGATCAAAAAACCATGGGTCACATGCTCACTCCTGCCACCCCTAAAAACGCAGTTTCCAGCCCTCACACTCACCTCAACTATGCACCTATCTTTATAATTCTATCCTCTCATCCTGATAACAGCAGAAAACAGTTCCACTGCTGTTTTATTTACGTTTCCTACACCAACTGTCCTCTGCCACCAGGGTCGCATAAATCTGCTCATTAGTTCTGCTTATGACATTGCCAGGGACTGGCGCAACAGGTCCCTTTTCCCGCCAAAAACATCCACACACTCCACAGCCAGCCACAGCTCAATAGTGCACAGTGGCTCACCAACTTCTACTCATCGGATCTGCGTCATATTACCCTCATTTTAAAGCTCTTCTCAAGCCCTTGCCTTCAATTCTATCGTTTGGTATCGTGGTCTGCCACCTGCTTCACCATTTCACACCTAAACCCACTGTCTACAGTGAATCAACACATTTCACTCACCCAAAATGCATTGCATGCAGGCAGATAGGTTGCAGTGCACATAACAACGCACTATCGTCCTGCCTTTTATCTTGGGTAAATCTAGTATACAATAAAACAACTGTAGTAAGGCTCCATATTTTCTGTGCAATATACTGGACAGCATATTAAGGCATACTCAAGATCAGCAATTTGATAAATTTATTTTCCGCTAACGGTTTCACTGCAAATTTAGTCTTTCACAGTGTTAAACTACACATAGGCCTATGTTTCGACTGGTCATTCAAATTCAGAAAGAGCTTCAACAGCTTTTGAGACATTCTAATTCCAAAGGTACATGATGCTTCCCATATCCTGGTTAAGGATAATCTTAAGTTCTTAGCAATCAAACACAGGAAAATTCTCAAATTTGGGTCACTTCTTGCATTTTTGCATTTTTACAGTGTGTGATCAACTGTTTTTACAATTTTTTTTTACATAAGTAAGTAAATATTTTTAATTCATCATCAAAACTTGTTTGAAATGCATGACAGAGCTAAGCCAACATGTTTCATCACATTTTCAAGCTTGGTAATTGTGTAATATGCCATTACACATGTATTCTAGTGGTGGGATAAACTAGATTTTTTTAAACTTGAATTTATCAAAAAATTCCCAACTGATTTTTTTCGTTTTTGTCTTAAAATGTTTATATGATTGTGTAGTATCAGGTTGTATAGGTCCCGTTTCGGGCTAATTTTTTTTACCCTAATGTTTCTTCAGGAGCACTGTTTGTAGCTTACTTCACAGATTTGTTCAAAAGAAATATGTTTCATTTTGACAATTGAAAGCATTCAATTTTTGCTTCAACACAATTATACTGTTCTTTTGTTTCTGAGGAGTTAAAAACTACCTGAACGACAGATATAAGGCAATTCGTTGTAGCATGATCGGAGCTGCAGGTCAGTTAAGCGCTGCCCATACTTCTCTGTAAGAACACCACATCCATGAAAATAAGTTTCATCTGAAATTCATAAATCAAGAATCTAGATGAAAAAAAAAGGCCTTTTCTTTAACTGAACTACAACAAATTCTTAAAACTGTTATTTTTTCCATTGTTTTCAAACTTACGAATAAACCAAAGAAATTCTCCCATATCCAGAGGATTACCATTAACATAGGTCCATTTGCCCAGATCAATGGTTCTTCCTCCCAACCAGGTGCCACTATTGCCAATAAAAGCAAACAATTTTGAGAATATAGAGGTATCCGATTCATTTGGTAAATTCACCATCGTCATGTTCTGTTCTTGGCACCATTTTTGGGTATCATTCCAAGTTTTTCTTTCTCCTTCGAAGTTGACGTAGCATGTATTGCCAATACGAGTGCATGATATATCATTCTCTCGACAGACAATGTGGCAGTTGTTTCTGTTTGAAGTCGCTGAAAAAGAAGCAGCAGCAGCAAGATGTTTAGTTTTAGGGAAATGTCTAATTACGTTGTCATTGTAAGAATTATAAGAATAAAAATAACAGAATATTGGATTTTGACTTGATTTGATTTAATTAAAGGAATCTGGAAATTTGTATAAATTTTAATATTTCCTCATTGATTGTACATGTTTTTGAATTTTTAGCAATACAATAATTTGCATACATACGTAGCACGAGACTAACTCGAGGGTTGGATGCCCGGGGGGGGGGGGGGGGTACTCACTGTGAAAGGGTGTATATAGAGGCGCCGGATGGTCCTGCTTTTTGGATTAAAATGGTCTGGTTTTTAGACATTTCCGATTAATTTGGTACTGGTTGCCAATTTTTTATTGAAGGATTAAAATGGTTTGTGGTTTTTGCGTCGGTTTCCAGATTAGCATGGTTCCTGTTTTCGAAATTGCCGTGGCGCATCCGTATGTAAAAGTAAGTCAAGTACCCTCCCCCCACCCGGGGATGGATAGATGTATGATTGGGCCTTTGCGTTCTGTATTTTTGGTAGGCTAATTAGGACAGGAGGAGGACACGGCAATGAGGCAATGGACGATTGAAACAGCCATCAAACATGGGCCCCACGTGACCCCGTAAGAGCTGGATTCGAACAGTGGACCCACCAACTGGCAGTCCAGCATGCTACCACTAGACAAACCCTCCCCCCCCCCAGATAATTCCAGGGACAAGCTATACAGAATTTGTTTGTTATCACAAGCAACACATGTCTTATTGGTTATACGAGGGGCGTTCAGAAAGTTTGAGGCTTTTTTTCATATGGATACTTATTTCCAATCTAGAACTATGAATTTTTCACAGGATAAAATTCAGCATATTTGGAATGGATTTTGGACAATTCAGACATTTTTAAGTCATTCTGTGGTTGCCATGGAAACTGAAAGTTCAGCTTCTTGGGGCAGGTAACACTGAAACCAAGAATGCCAAGAAATTGTGACTGTGAGAGACTTCTCTCTGTCACTTGTATTAGTGAGATTGACAATATTTGACATAAGAAATATGGTATTAGCTTCTAAATATGATTTCAAGCGCACCAAATGTGTGTGTTCTTACACTGAACCCAAGCACTCCTGCATGCCCGATTTGGCGAGGGAAATTCAGGAGGCAAAGGTGTGTTTCCCTGACTGCATAAGGCCTTGTGAAAGCATGGATTCACTAGTATGAACTAGAGACCAAAATGGACATCATTATCCATTCTAGCTATTTTTGTGACATGTTACTTTACATGAGTCCTGGTGTTCCCTTATTTAGTCCATGGGGGCTATAGTTTCAGGCACTGGAGGAGAAAAGGCTTTGGATAACAGAAATTCTTTCACAGAACTTTGTATGGAGGACTTGAAGGGCCATTTTGTTCAATGGGTCAGGTGTATGAATTAATGCTTTTGGTGAGCTTGGGAGTATTTTTTAAGGCTAATATTATATTTCTTGTGTCAAATATTGTCAATCTCACCAATGCAAGTGACGGAGAGAGGTCTCTCATTGCCAAAATTCATTGGCTTCAGTGGTTTCAGTATTTTCTACCCCAAGAAGCTGAACTTTCAGTTTCCATGGCAACCACAGAATGACTTAAAATTGTCCAAAATTTTGGAAATCCATTCCAAGTATGCTGAATTTTATCCTGTGAAAGATTCATAGTTCTAGATTGAAAATAAGTGTCCATGTAAAAAAAAGCCTCAAACTTTCTGAACGCCCCTCGTATGTATCAATGCAAGAACATTTATGATTATTTCCTTATTCTGCCACTAAACCACAGCAATGGGGAACTTAACTGTGTTTGGCATGACCAATAATGTCTGCTGAGCTCCGTCTGGCTGATTGAGTCACGCTTCAATGTAAAATATGATCACTTTGGTCTGCTACAAAAGACCATACTATATTGTTCTTGCCTGTGTGCAACCGCTCAAGCCAAACTTTTGCAGCACAGTTATTCATAAACACAGTTTATAGCTCATCTAGAACAGTTTGATTAACAGTCCTGATAAATGCGTTGGCACAGTAGAAAGCAAAATCATCTGCATATAATCTTACTTGACGTTCTCTAAAGCAGACATGCATGTCATTCTCATATTTGTCTGGACCCAATATTAGAAAAAAATGGGTCCAAAGATGGACCCCGGAGAACCGCTTGAGTCCATTATGGCCGGTCTACTGCTGCTTGCACTTGTTGGTGAGTGACAAACAATAGTATTCTGTACCTGATTCATCACTGAAGAAAATGTATGGGAAAACTACATGGGTAAACAATAAAAAAGTGTTAAACCATGGTTGTATCCAAAATGTCAATGTGAAATAGACTTACCTCGAAGAGACAAACAAGACACAAAAAGAAGAAGAAACATCAAGACGAGTGCATGTCCCCATCTCCTCATCTCGACCCAATGTCCACTTCAATGAGAGGGTGACGAGGGTCTCCTTTGACGACTTGAATCTGACCACGATAAGGAAACCAAGTTGATCTCTTGCACATGTTGAGCATAATATGTACATCAAATAAAGAATTACACTAGCATGTCTCGATTATTTTATAATGAGCTGACTTTTTAGGAATGTTAGTCATTTGAGGAAGTTTGAATGATGATTACATGTTACTTTAATTAATTTGCATGTATAAAAAAGTTTGGTTACTTGATAATTAACAGCAGTGATTTTACTTAACTTTTAGTCTACATTTGGATTCCAAGGCCAGAAATTACCAGTAAATTTTGTAATTTACCTTGTAATTTTTGGAAATTTTCAACTGCCCTGGAACTTTCAAAAATATTGGGAATTTTCGTACTCACATAATTAGAGGCATTATTAAAATACAATGTTAAATACTATTCCGACTGTAATAAAAGCTGTCCCTAGACAGAAGGATCCAAGTATGGTACCCCCCTTGGATCCAGGATGAGATGCATCCTCACTCCACCACCCCAAATTAAGAAAGAATCAACAATATGGAAGTGAAGCATATAGCTTAGTATGATAAATAATTAAGAGACCAATAAAAAATTTGATATTGTATTAATAAATGTTCAATCGCTTTGTCATGTGATTGTTTTTTAAAATCCCAAATGCAGTTGAAGCATCTCCTACGTCCAACTTGTAGTCTTTTGGAGGGGATTTTATGGCCTTGAAGCCCATTCACAATTGAATCCTCCAAAAGCAATCGGTCAAGCTTCATACAAAATAACGAAATGGGTTGAAGACTTGTAATATTATTTCCCTTGTCACACAATGGCACTGGTTGCTAGCGTTTCAAATTGTCTTTTCTTTCATGTGGCTTTTAGATAAATCATTAAAATAAGAACAGACAGTCTACTCACAATCCAACCAGATTGCTATTACCAAAAATGTCTCTACTTTGAGAGTTTTATGATTCCGATCTTTACTAACTTTACACTATATTGTAAGAAAGAAGATACCAGAACTGAAACTTATTCTAGACCTGTGCTAATGTACAGTATAAATTTCTAAATGTGGCTCAACTTAGCCGTCAATAGCTATTCATTACTAGTCTTATCCTTATCTAAAACATTTAGAATTTCTATTCCTTTGTATACACAGGAATCTCTTTACCCCTTGTTTAAACAATTGTAATTGTGGATAGCTATGGATAAGTGTAGCTAAGTTTAACTTAAAATGGCTAAGGAAAGATAGCTTAGGCTAGATTTTAAATGACAAGCCACTTTTTGAAATTTGTACTGCACCAGGCCCTCCAACCACTTCCAACTCTCCCTTTTGTCTCTTGCCTCTCATCCAACATTCTAAATGTTGTTTTTGGAAAGAAAAGATTCATTTTGAAGCAGTTCTGCGGGAACCGATGGTAAAATGGTTTTGGTTGAGAAATTATTCCTTTAAGTCAACAACAGTGAGGACCAGCTTTAACTGAGCATACCAACTTCTGGTTGGGCTAAAAAGCAAAAGTTTGAATGAAGAAACAATCAGAACCCCCTATTTGATGGAAATCTAAACAAACAGCGAATAAGTACCCATGACCCAACCTGGCCAGTGACACATTAGGTGGAACAGATCTACCTGCAAATGATTCACCTGATATTCCTTCACTAACTATCTCGATCCTTCATATAGGACAATTTTTTTATTGGTTTATTTCTATTTCTCAAACCAGCTTCTTGAACTCTACTAGAATAGTACTTTTCTTGGCCAGCAACAGCACCTAACTTGTGACCAATGGCATGCCTTCTGGAATCCACAGGTGGTTTTCTATGGCTGACAGCAATTTGATTTTTATATATACACTGTTGCTCATAAATATGGAATATACCGAAATAACCATGATCCTGGTTTTATTTTTTACCCTTGTTTTGGGTGAGTCCAGATTTATAAAATTAACTTCAACATGCTAAGAGGAGGCTCAACTAACCCGATATGAATGGTTGGAGTAGATTTTGCCTATTTTGAGGTTTTTATGAACAATGGTGATAAACCAACCATATTAATTATGATCAACTCTCAATTGCGAGAAGCCAAAACAATTTCTAGTTGAAATTATAGTACATTTTGTTAGAGCACACATGTATAGGGTGTAAAATTCAGTAACAATAAATCGTTCCTGGTAATCATGCAGTCTTGGAATTTGAACATGTAAAAAACGGTTCCATTGGACCAAGCATAAATATGACCCATTTTGTATGTGATGTGATTATTTGTCTCGGAGGTTCCACATGCTAATGACAATTGAATTGACTCATTCAAAGGTTAATCTTTCCTTTGATGCCAGTAACTTTCACAAATCAACTATTTTGGATGGATTTCTAACCCTATATAAAATTCATATTTTGGCCTTTTTTGCATCGTTTTTTCAATTTCCTCCAGCCTCCCTAATTTTCAACGATTTAAGTAAATATTCAAGTGAGGACTTCAAATAACTCTTCAGGAATCCACTTAAGTTCTTAAAAGTGCCATTTTAACCATTGGATTCAAATGGGGTAGCTACAATTCAATGGTAGTTTTCGTGTTTTCCTATATTCCATATTTATGAGCAAGAGTGTATGAATTGACTTTTTGTGAAACATGTGCTTTCTCCAAGCCAATGTTTTCATCAAACGGGAAGTCATGTATAGCGTGTACAGTGCTGCCATGCTGTTGCACCATGCAGACTGTAAATTTCACGCATACAGTGATTAGCCATATTTGTTGACCAGTTTATTGGGTCTGTTTCGATTGCTATACAGTGATGTAAGGTTTGGAGGTCTATATTACTTTTATCACATTTTACAATATCATAAGTCAAATTAATAATAACTATAAGATTTGAATTATATTCAAGACATTTATTCGAACGCAATAGATTAATGTTACTGACAGTAGAACAGTGTATAATTAAGTATCTTGAGAGTTACATTTAATTCATATGTACATAGGTGAACAATGTATAGATAGGTATACAAGTTTAAACACATAAATAGGTTGATGCAGCTAATATCTGCAGACATGTGACATAAACACATGAACTTCATTTTACATGTTACAATCTAACGAAATGTTAGGCATGACTGCCTCTCCTCTTTCTACATGTAATCTACCAAATAAATCACACAACCATAATGAGATGATTACATAGTTTTCCTTGCAGCTACTCCAACATTGGGACAATAATAATTCTTCAATCTAAATAGTTTCTCCATCCCATTTATCCTTACTTCAATTCTAATGCAGAGTTTCTACTATATACTATTGATATGATATCTTTATTCAATAAGATGTATTGTTAAAAATTACATACACATTAATCAGTTTTGTTAAAATTAAATTATTTTAAAACTGGAGTTAAGATACTCCAGAACCTCATGGGCTGAAATTTCCCCAGAATATCAAAGTACTAAGCAGGTAGCAGGTGAGTGCCTATCTCTAAAATACATTACTTTCCAGGATGTGACCAGTCATAATACATACTTTACTTATAGAGAAAACATTCATTACAGAAATTATGGCCAATTAGTCCCGAACATCACACATTATAATTCAGGTGACAGTAACAACAGAGGTAGGCCTTGCAACATAAAACAACATTAATAACAGTTAAATGCATATATATATATCTATATATCTATATTTGACAATAAGCATAATATATTAGAGGCGTTAAATTCACACAAAGTCCATTGGAAATAATCACATCATCAAGAAATTGTCCTCTTAAGAAATTTTATGATTTCATTTCAGGCAAAGGTGTTTGGCACACAAACAATTTTGGCGAGGTGGGGGAGGGGAGCAACATTGCCCAAATTTCTAGATTTAATGAATTTTTAATGAAATTGCCTGGAAATCATTAATTTTCAATAGACTTTATTTAATCATTTGCCCAGATGTTTTGCCTGAATCTTACTGTTCCCCCCTCCCGCCCCCCGCATATGCCTATTATATGATTTCAGGGGTCTTCTCCCATTTCTGACAATTGGATTGCTCTCCCTGTCTCTAGTGCAGCTCCTCTCATGTCAACATATCCACCTGAAAGATGAAATCAAACAATATAAAATAAACATGGAAGTAAACAGTACAAAATAAAATAATAATAATGTTCTGCAGAATGGACATGATAAAAAATAATATAAATTTAAATATTGACCTTAACAAAATGTTATTCATCCAAAGCGTTCACAAAATATTAAAAAACCGGAGTGTTACACAATTTTAGTGGAGACAGTTAACTTTCAGTGAATTTTTGCAGGGTACATACTTAAATCACCATGCTTGGTCACTTCTCCTGCTGTTGATCTGTTCTTGGAGGAATTGCCATTGGCATTTTCAGACTTATATTCCAGGCCCCCTGGAAAGCCAGAAACAAATTTCTAAAGAAAATAAGCTCTTGAGTGAATAAAAAGTTGCAATGCTTAAAGACGGCACATATTAGTGATTTTAGTGATTAACGCAGGGTGAGAGTTTGACTGTACCTAGTATTAGTGAAAAGTTTTAGCAATTCTTTCGACCAAACTAAAACTTGAAGGTTAGCTATTCCTATTGTTAGTCTAACATTGACAGATTAGAATCTGATAAGGACAGCAACTGAGAATGAGTCACATAATGCTATTCAAACAATGTAAAGCAGAATCCTTAGGATTAAAATTCGAAGAAAAGTAATTTATCTTATTAGGTAACTTTTAGGGCTTTAAGAACATTACTTGAGGAACGAGGTGCAATATAAAAAGCTATTATTATTATTTATCATTCTGAATTACCAGGTGCACTCTCCAGCTTGTGACCTGTGCATTCCTCAGGATGACCGACTAGTCCAGTAATTTTGGAAGATGTATTAATGTAACCACCATTGTTTTTCTGAAACATTTTATACAAGTATTATATCTTTGCTTCTTCTATTTTAAACATTGTATTGAATTTATAAATCTCTTAAACAAAATCGGTCTTCTTTATATTTATAGAGTCATTATTTTCTCCTTTTGTGTATACATCTTCTATATCTTTATAGTACTTTACCTGCAGCGTCACACATATCGTGTAAACATTTTCGTTGTAAAATAAAACAATATGCATACTTTTTCATGTACTAATCGTAATATGCAAGAACACCATATTGTTAATACATACATCTAACTGAAATTAGTTATATAATTAAGTAAAAGGAACCATATTTTATTATATATAGGCCTAAATGCTAATTGACTTACCTCCTCTGTGCTAAAGGCTGCAACCATGGCCGAGTTTTCATCTTAAATTTGAAAGAAAATTGAAAAATTTTTGAAAAACTTTGATGAAGCACAATAATGTTTTTTGCTTACACAGTTGCCTCTACAGTACCCCTCCCTTGGTTGCCTAAAAATCATTAGAAAGAAAGGATAATTTGAGGATCGCAAAAAGAGAGTTTTACACTGATTTGATGGTAATCCAGTTTTGTGTGTTGTGTTTGCTTCCAATTTCCTCGGATTGACTCTGAAATTTTCTTTGTAGTACTCCAGGAGATTCGCCAAGGATTCTGTGAATAATAAATACCAAAATAAATTCAATATCAAATGAAGCATACAAACATTGCCCTATTGTTTGTTTTTGGAACTTGCAAACTGCACTCTTTAACTGTAAATCTGTTTTTGGAACTGATCAATTGGACTTTTAAACTGTAAACATGTTTTTTAACTTATCAATTGGAACTTACCAATAGCACTCTTCAACTGCAAACTTAATTTATTGCACTCTTCAACCATATATGTCTTTTTCGAAATTGTCAATAGCACTCTTCAACTTCAAACCTTATTTATGAACTTATCAATTGTACTCTTCTACTGTAAACCTGCTTTTGAAACCACCCAACCAATTGCACTTTTCAACCCTGAACCTGTATTTGCAAATAGCAAAATGGAGCACTCTTCAAATGTGAACTTGTTTTTTGCATCATACCGGAATAATTTTCTGCTTTTCGAACTCGCCAATTGCATTCTCGAACTGTAATTCTGTTTCTTGAACTTATCAATCACACTCTTCAACTGCAAACCTGTATTTGCAACTTCTCTATTGCATGTAGGAATCCTTTTAGTTGCACTTAAAGATAAACATGAATACATACTTAGGGGAATGAGGGGCAAAACGGACCTGTGGGGCAGAACGGTTTTTTGCGTTTTCTTGGAAAGTTTTGACCTTCCTTCTAGTTTTTCGGTTGGAAAACAAAATAGGATCGATGACCAACTTTTCCTGATAGTTTCGTGGATGAGAACGTTACAGGTATACAGCTGTGTTTATTTGAAGCTTTTTGTTGATTTTCTTAAAAAAATCATATTTTTTGGAAATGCTGTAGTACCTCCAATGACGTTCCCAGCAGAATAATTTGTAGTCAGTGTTATAAGAGGACTACTAAGTTTGCTTATTAAGCAAAAAAATGTGGTCTGGTATGTAGTCATGTGTAAGTAGGTCATTATTAATACACCCTGCATGGTTGGGGCAAGATGGAGTCCTTGTGTGGGGGCAAAATGGGAAGCACAAAAAAACAATCCTAGCCCAGAAGAGGTTAGAGCTTGCTATTGGGTCAATTCCACCATGACATTTCAGACATTTGATACATTTTCTGGCTATATAACAGGCAAAAATTTAAAAAAATCACAAGAGATTTGTGGAGCTAGTCCATGTCATCAATAATCCCTTGAAGATTTATGCTTAGTGGTAAAGCCCTGTGTTGTTGAAACTGAAACGTATGTAACTACCTTTCAAAAGCATAGTCAAATCCAATACCAATCTAAATTGTTAAATCATGAATAAAACTTGGAAATCAAAGTATGGTAATATTCATAAAAATGTCACATTTCCACAAAATTTAACATAATTTAGTTTCTTTTTGACCTAATGTTCATGGTTAAATACCTTGTCAAATAATGGTATAGAATGTATAATCACAAGCATCACTCCCCAGCTATAATTGCATCCTGTATTGCTATGTTGATTTTGTTGTTTATTGCTATGTTTACTCTTACGTAGTATTCTGCAATATTTTTACATTGCAATGACATAAATTAATGCTTTCTGTTTGTTAACATGCTTTTTAGATAGACTGTTATAAAAATAGCTGATTTATTGCAGACCTTTTGTGACTCTATTTCTTTCCATTTTGCCCCATATGAAATTCCATTTTGCCCCAAGCATGGGGCAAAACGGGATAAAGATGCATTTCTGAAAATAGAGAAATATCAGAATTGGAAATGTCAAAAAAAACACTTTTCTGCGTTAAAGCAAGTGATATTGGTACTTCTTCATGGATTAGACCTTTTTTGGCATTTGCATGATTTACCACCTTGGTACAGTGAGCCTTCGAAGTTAGACGGCCCGTTTTGCCCCTCGTTCCCCTACTCTTCAAATGCAAACCTGTTTTTTGGACTTACCTATCGCACTCTTCAATTATAACTTATTTTGGAATTTACCTATAGCACTCTTCAATTGTAAACCTGTTTTTGGGACTTACTGCAGCACTCTTCAATTGTAGACATGTTTGTGGAACTTACTTATTGCACTCTTCAATTGTAAATCTATTTGCCGGACTTACTATACCTATAGCACTCTTCAATTTTAAACCTGTTTTTGGGACTTACTTATTGCACTCTTCAATTGTAAACTCAGTTGTGGGACCTACCTATTGCACTCTTCAACTGTAAACCTGTTTTTGGGACCTACCTAATGCACTCTTCAACTGTAAACCTGTTTTTGGGACCTACCTATTGCACTCTTCAACTGTAAACCTGTTTTTGGGACTTACCTATCGCACTCTTCAACTGTAAACCTGTTTTTGGGACTTACCTATCGCACTCTTCAACTGTAAACCTGTTTTTGGGACCTACCTATTGCACTCTTCAACTGTAAACCTGTTTTTGGGACTTACCTATTGCACTCTTGCTAACCTGTTTTTGGGACTTACCTGTTGCACTCTTCAACTGTAAACCTGTTTTTTGGACTTACCTAATGCACTCTTCAACTGTAAACCTGTTTTTGGGGCCTACCTATCACACTCTTCAATTGTAAACCTGTTTTCGGGACTTACATATTGCACTCTTCAATTGTAAACCTGTTTTAGGGACCTACCTATTGCACTCTTCAATTGTAAACCTGTTTTTGGGACCTACCTATTGCACTCTTCAACTGTAAACCTGTTTTCAGCACTTACCTATCGCACTCTTCAACTGTAAACCTGTTTTTAGGACTTACCTATTGCACTCTTCAACTGTAAACCTGTTTTTAGGACCTACCTAATGCACTCTTCAACTGTAAACCTGTTTTTGGGACCTACCTATTGCACTCTTCAACTGTAAACCTGTTTTTGGGACTTACCTGTTGCACTCTTCAACTGTAAACCTGTTTTTAGGACTTACCTAATGCACTCTTCAACTGTAAACCTGTTTTTAGGACTTACCTATCGCACTCTTCAACTGTAAACCTGTTTTTGGGACCTACCTAATGCACTCTTCAACTGTAAACCTGTTTTTGGGACCTACCTATTGCACTCTTCAACTGTAAACCTGTTTTCGGGACTTACCTATTGCACTCTTCAATTACCTATTGCACTTACCTATTGCACTCTTCAATTGTAAACCTGTGTCATCTTCGAAATGACTGACAGATCCTGGCTCACTGCAGCGGCTGTCATATTGTTGCTGTGTGGGATATAGAGGATACAATTACTATGCCGTGGTCAGAAAACACATAGCCTTTTTTTTTAAACATGAAGAACTCATATGTTAATCTGGTTTTAGAAGCCAATGTACTCGATCGAACACACGAGGTCACCATTTAATATTTTATGTGTAAGATAGTGATATCTATCTCCAGTGAATAAGCACACATATTGAATTAGATAACATATTTCTTTATATAATTAGATATTGATTCAACCAGCTACCTTCTGACTGCGGACAGTATCCTTCATATCCACATATTCCTCTGTAAAAAAGATTGAAATAATTACACGTATATCTACAGTCTTGGCACAGTATCGACTTCTAAAATGATGAGATACCACCACAATGACACAGTATGTAATATTGATTTTCAGACATACGATACAGGCATTGTGTCATGGCATATCATTTTAAATCTGCTATGATGCTAGACAAGGCTTTTATTTTTTTCTTATATAAAGAAGACAATATGTCAATGGTTCAACAATAGGGTTTTACCAGGAGTCTGGGGCCCTTCACTTGCTTCAGATTTCTTGAGATGTTCCCCGTAAGTTTGTTCACAGTACTCCAGGAGGTTTTGCAAGGACTCTGTAAAATCAAATATAAAAGTTCAAGCAAACAGCCTGACACACTGACTGTTTTATGACAAAAATTCCTTCACAAAAAGGTAATACAGGAACTGAGAGCGAGAAAGTATGACGAGTCAGTTCTGAGAAACATAATTGTAGGATTCATCACAGCATACATTTTTAAGTGAAGATCAGTGGGGTAATCAAAAAGCGGCAGAGGGAGGGAGACTACATACCCCCCCCCCCTGTAGCTATCGTTGCCCCTCTCTCCCCATCTGTGAGGCTTGATAATATTTAGCAATTCCTTTAGTTTTCCAAAGCTATGCATCCCCACACTCTTTTCTGACTTTTATTTCCCCTTAAAAAGCCCATACTGGTGCTGATGGGGCATAAAACACAAATTCATATCCAATTCAGCATTTTCTTTTAATGTTTTTTTCTCATTCATCTATATAAATCACATGTACTGCTCATATCATTAGAGTTTACGAAATATCTTGATCGTATTTGGTGGCACAATTACCCGAGAGACTGCTTGCCCTCCTTTTATCCCCCACTGGAAATTACTTGTTTACGCCACTGGTGTGGGTGAAATATCCCCCCGCCCAAAATCCCTTTGTATGATCATTGAATTAAACAATTAAAATCTATAAGCAACAAAGTCCTTGAGGAGGTAATTAAGGTACACTGACCGATCTCTACACCGATGTCAGCAACACAGACTTTAGGTTTTCTTGGTCTGGCAGCCATGATTGCTGTTCGGTTTTTGTAGTGCTGCTCTGACTCAGGGCAGTGGTCGTCCGCTTGAGCACCAGGCAGGTCACTGACATCAGGGGGAGGTGGTGGGATAGAAGAAGAGGATCTATAAGACAAGGGCCGTCCTGAAAAAGTAGATGAAAATTGTAATATTGACTGGGTATTGTAAGAGAGGATTCATTTTTGTGTGAAATAATGTCGATAAGCAGAGTCGGAAGTCGCAGTCAGAGTCGTAATTCTGGAGATCTAAGGAGTCGGAGTCGCTTTTCAGAAAGCCAAAGGAGTCAGGAGTCAGTTCACTTAATACCCGACTCCGAAGTCCTGGTTATTTCCTCTGCATCATGCCAAGGGTGCTAAGGCTAGGAGCTGCTCCCGGACAGCTGTTAAGCATGTACAGATGTGGTCGCCCAGACACACCCTCATATTCCAGGATAGATAGTGTATTCTGTCTTTAACACTGCCCAGTAAATTACTTGTGTTCAATTGTTTTCAGAATGGTTCAGCTCTTATATAATAATTAAAACACCAGACATGCAACTGACTGTTGATTGCCTGCTGTGAGGCATGAATTCACAAGAAATGGTATCAGATATAGATTTCTAAAGTTTTATAATAATGAGCATTGTCTGTTTTAATAAAATACAATAATTAAAGAAGCACCACTGAGTAAACTTACCAATATCCCCTTTGACACTTGCTGACCCTCTATCTGGGAGGTCTTCATAAGGATTCACCAGTTCTGGAAATCCAGAAAGTGTATTCCTGTTCCTGCGAACATGTGGCTCTCTTCGCTTGATAAAAAAAGGAAAATGAAAATTGTACATACCAGAATAATCGACAAATGAAAGCCAGGTATAGTCTGATATAATTTTTAGCGTTTTGGGTCACCTACGCAGCAGATTTTCTGCGTACAGTTACACCAGAAATGAAAACCATAATTTTTATGAAATTTATAAAAAAATTGAATTTCGGTTTTTTTTCCATTCTGCTGACTGACTGTAGAAAAAAGGCCTTGAGAAGATCTGAGAAGCTAGAAGATCAATTATGTCTGGCCTAATTGGATGAAGTATTTTCACTTTATGAATTTATCTTGTCTGCTTTATTGGAACACAAACGATTAAATTACACCAAATCATTCAACAACTAAAGAAGAGAAATGAAGTAGAAATTATTACATAAAGATTCGAGAAGTGAAAATTCATTCATCAAAGTCTCAAACATCTTTTTTTTTAAACTAACTTTATAAAAGGCAATGATCACTCACCTGGTGTTCAGAATGTCCTAAAATAATAAAATAAATACTTTTAACTTAAACCAGCACAATTTTCATTTCAGTTATGGAATTAATATTTTTCAGGAGGAAAATATTAAGAAATTTCCACACTTATGTTCTCCTTAATCTTTTTTTTCGAAGCAAAATGATTTATAAAATGTTTACCAGAAATGATATCATGCAATAAGTTATTGATCACATTTGAGAACAAAAGCACTCATTGAGGGTGACCTCTTTATACCAAGGAGAGGCTAGGAGTTCTTTTAAATAAATGATTTTTTGGTGAATTAAATAGATTCTTTTTCTGTAGTCTTGAAATGAACTATTTCCTCTCAGGGTATTTCAAACAAGGAGTTGCTTGATTTTGGAATGAATATTCGGGGACTTTGCGCACTTTAAGTAATTAAATTACTGCCGTCGTTACCATGAAATAATTTCTCACTGAGGAAAAGTCCAAGCCCCTTGAAATTAAATGGCTGCCCCCTTAGTTCAAAGCTAGTGAATGAATCTTACTGCTTACTGCTATACCTTAATACTGTTTGATACATCATCACGCAGCCTGCAATAGGCCTGTCTGATGATGTATAGGCCTACCTTTGTTTGGAATATAATATTTGTCTGGCAAAATTCTCAACCAGTAACAACACATATACTGACCTTCATAGTTTGGGTTAGTTTGCCTCTGTCTGAAACATTTATGGTTTTATTCAAACCATTGTGTTACATACATGTATTACGGCTGCAATGAGACCCATGTCATGGTGATGATGTTTCATCTGCATGTATGTACTTCAAAAGATTATGTGTCGTATACTCTTTTGGTTATTGTAACCAAGTTAATCCACAAAAAAATGCATCAATTACATGCCGATTTCTAATGAATTCAAAATAACAATGTAAAAATCAACTGACCTTTTTATCCAGTAAGGAATCAGAGGGAATGCAATAGCCAGCAGGAGCAGAGATCCTCCTAAGAAACCCAAAGCTACACAAAAAGAGGATCATAAAAATTGTTGTGCTATACAAAAAAAGACAGTGAAAGAATGGGAAAAGTTTGATCGGGGATGCTCTTGGGCCTCGAGTAGGTGGGCACATGTAGTGGCGTAACTGGCGGGTCTCGAGTGGGGGGGCACCAGGGGGGGTGGCATGCGATTCTCTGGGGGGGCACCCACTATATAATTATATATTTTAGCCAGATTGGGAAAGTTCAAATAGGAGGGCACCTGGGGGGCACAGGTCCAATATGGACAGGGCACGAGCCCCTCCGTGCCCCCCCCCATAGGGACGCCACTGACATTGAGGCACGCGATTCTCTGGGAGGGCACCCACTATACTAATTGTATATATTGTCAGATGTGGAAAGTTCATATGGGGGCACCAGGGGCACAGGTCCAATATGGGGGAATGCGCCCTCCCCCCTGTGCCCCTCCATAGGGATACCACTGTGACAAACATATTCGATGGAGCATGACATGTCTTGAAAATAGAAATTGTCAGAAGGAGGGTGAATAGCGTGATGTGTTATCCAGGTAATCTTGCCATTTATACCTACATAGTATTAGTATATATAAGACTTACCAAGTTAACCAGAGAATGTTACTTTCACCACTGATAATTGGGGGAGCTGTAACAGTGCGCAGTTCATCCATTTTTTATCTAGGAAGCTTAGCTTTCCCGAGTTCCCCGCCCCTAATTTCCGTTACTGCATCAGGAAATAGTTGGTGCCTGAAAACCTGAGGGCTTCCAACAGAGCTAATCCCACTCCTCATAATTTATGATACACTTACCAGTGAAATATGCTGCTGTCAATGAACACCTTGTTGCTGTTTCAATCAAACAAAAGGTTGCATCTGTGACTGAAATCAAAATAATGAAATTACGGGTCAAATGTGTACCAAAGTCATGGTCCCACAACCACATATATGGAATTCACAGATACATTGGTACACTCCACTGAACTGACGTTCGAAACAGGTGATTACAACAAACAGTCAATGCCAAACAATGCTAAATAAGATAATCCAGCTTGCTATTTTGTAACAGGGCCCCTTTAAACATTGTCAGAGTATAAGAAAATGTGATAGAGGCTCACAGAGCCAGGGAATTTTTGCCAAAGAACTTCTAATTTGAGCATTTGTGCATCCATTTATCCACATGGATTGTTCACGGACTATATTTATACTGCATGGGATATCTATTATTTGGATATGCTAACAGGACAAGTCGTAGGATACACATTCATGAGAAAAGGTAAGATATTAATTCTCCTATGGCCATGTCAACACAGAATTTTTTGCCAACTCACATTGAAACTATGAAGGCTGTTAATCAAATATCACAGATGTTTCAAGGTTACACTTTGCATAGGTTTTGTCCACAATGACTAAATACACAGTTCTAAGTGGTTTTCTATAGCTGACAGCAATTTGATTTTAGAGACATTGACATTTTCTGAAACATGTGCTTTCTCCAAGGGAATGTTTGATCAAACAGGAAGTCATGTACCACATGTGCAGTGCAGCCACGCTGTTGCACTATGCAAAGTGAAAGGCATATATGATAAGTAAAGTTTTTTTTTTTTATGGCTTCCAAAAATCTATACTTAAATTATCTGTAAAGTAATTCAAAAATGTCAATTGCACAAGCTTATGGATTCACGCAAGTAATTGACTTGCCAACACGAATAACTGACGACACATCGACATGTATCGATCTGACCTTCACTAACACCCTCTCCTATACGGCTGGTGTTGGTCTCATCAGTGTCGCTGATCACCTGATGAATTTCATAACGATCGGAAGACGTAACGCTCCAAACCAGCACCGATATGTGATGTCCCGTAACTTCAAAAACCTTGACGAAAAAGAGCTGGTAAACGACCTACGAAGTGTGCCGTGGCACATAATCGAGTGTTTTGATAACATCAACGATGCATGGTTCGCCTGGAAATGCCTCTTTACGGAGGTAATAAATAATCATGCTCCCCTGAGAAAGTTCAGGGCCTCCAAGACAACAAAAGTTCCGTGGTATGACGAAGAAATCGAGACAACAAAAAAACTACGTGACTACTACCACAATCTTGCCATCACTGGCAATCTCGCGGACGACTGGAATCGTTATCGCAAGACCAAAAACAAGGTGACGTGCCTTGTCCGACAACGTAAAAAGGAGTACTTCACGAGTATGCTACAGACAAACAGTGGTGACTCTAAGTCCACATGGAAGACTTTAAAACTCTTGCTCCCTAAGTGTACTGAGGGTGGCATAACCTCTCTTGAGGTCAACGGTGCTAAAATAACTGACTTTAAAGACATATGCAATGCGTTCAATAATGTATTTATCGATACTGGTGTTAAACTTGCAAATGCTATCAAAAATGTCAATATGTCACCTCTTGAGTATCTTGGTAAATTTGTTTCCGAAGTAAAAGAATCTTTCACTTTCAAACCTGTAACTGAACATGCAATGAGGTATTTAAAAGTATCAATAGCATTCCCAATGGCAAAGCTACAGGACTGGACAATATTCAGGTCAGATTGCTAAAAGCTGCAGCACCTACCATCACACAGAGCCTGTCACTCAAAACAGGTGTATTTCCACAAGAGTGGAAAAAGGCTAGAATTACCCCAATTTTTAAGAAGGGTTCTAAGACTGACCCTGGAAATTTCAGACCTGTTTCAGTTTTGCCAGTGGTTTCAGAGCTCATGGAGCGTATAGTTCACAAACAATTATATGACTATTTGTCAATTAACAACTTATTGTGTATGCAACAGTCTGGCTTCAGAAAAAAACATTCTTGTCAAACAAGTTTACATAGACTAACTGAACAATTCTACACTGATTTATTTGATGGTAAAGTTATTGGTATGATCGCTCTCGATCTCAAAAAGGCGTTCGATACTGTCGATCACCGTATATTGCTTGATAAATTATCCCATTATGGGTTAAATCCTACTTGGATGCACGTACGCAAATATGTACTGTCTTTAACAATTTGTCAGATCCAGAAATTTTAAAATGTGGTGTTCCACAAGGGTCCATTATCGGACCCTTGCTATTCATTCTCTACGTGAACGACATGCCACAGTGTTTCACAAAATGTCATGTCAATATTTATGCTGATGATACGGCCTTTTATTATGCAGACACTTATGTACAAAGTGTAAATTCTGTTTTGCAATCTGAACTTGAGGATGTGTTCAAATGGTTATGTGCTAACAAATTGAGCCTCCATGTAGGCAAAACAAATTGTATGTTGATATGTAGCAAACAAAAGCGAGCCCATTTGTCAGAAAATCTAGATTTACATCTTGATCGAAATGAAATTGTACAAGTTGATGGTGTAAAATACCTTGGTTTAACAATTTATTGCAACCTCCGATATGATTGTCACATGAGCGAACTAATTGGTAAACTTAACAAAGCAATTGGTGTGTTACGTCGGGCTAGTAAATTTATTAATCAAACCACGTGAGTTACATTATAACAAAACAACCCAAGTCAGGGACACTTGGTAACAATATCACGAGCTGTTGTGTGAATTAATATCACTCGAGCCCACAGGGCGAGAGTGATATTAATTCACACAACAGCGAGTGATATTGTACGAAGTGCCCTGACGCGTGGTTGTTTTGTTTTTATCACCTGGTTTTATATTACCTCAAATTTTCAATTATAAAGAGGGACGATTTTCTGCCATTACAAAAATGTGACATCACCATGGAGCAACAATGGAGGTGACGTCACAATCCTATTGTTTTGGCCATTGCTTGGTTTGTGACGTCATCAGGCATCTGAAATGCCGGTGATGTCATAACCATTGTTAAAAAATATCGCCTTGAAGGGTGGTATTTTTTACAATATCATAGGCCCTGATATTTTGACTGTAAACAGTGATATTCACAGCCAACCAGGTGATAATGTATAATACCCTTGTCCTGCCTCACATTGATTATTGTAGTACAGTTTGGGGAGGCAGCCTTACTAAAGTAAAGGTGACTTAAAAAAGCTACAGCGACTACAAAATTGTGCAATGAGGGTCATCCAAGAATGTCACCATAGAACTCATATTATAGATATGTTGAAATGTTTAAAATGGTTAAATATTGAGCAGCGCTTACATTTTAACTTAGCCTGTCTTATGTGGAAAGTAAAAAAACAAAATGTTACCAGATTATATGAACTTTTTCAATGACTGTGATTCCATACATAACTACAACACCAGAGGTGCTACGCATGGAAATATACATAGAATTAACTGCCATAAGAACTCTCTTAAAAGGACTGGTGCTATTGTATGGAATGATTTGCCACAAGATGTGCAAAACCATAAAACTTTTATACATTTAAAAAGACATTGATTTCAAACTTAAGGTTTTAATAATGCATGACTTTCGTTTTTAAGGTAGAATCGTATACCTGCTGCTTTTATATCATGATTTTAAATACTCTTAAATGTTTTTATAATTTCATACCTATTTATATTTATACTGTAACATTATTTATTTGTTACCATGTATTCATTGTTAGTGTGGCTCCAAGCCTAAACAGCTTATGCTGAATTTGGATTCCAAAATAAACTTGTAAACTTGTAAACTTGTAAACAAGAGAGACTGCATGATGATGGTTGAAAAAATGGTTGAGAAACTTATCATACGACACCTAGCAAATAAATGCAGATGAACATGCACATGTAACTGTGCAACTAGTCAACTCCAAAGAGATATCAGAACGCTGCATCTTTACCCCCAAATGTTCCTGTATCAGCCGTTCTTGCGGAACTTCTTCAAAATTAAAATTGTGCTGTTGCCAGTGCTGAGCATAACATCTATGCATACAGAAGCTCCCGTGGAAGCGATGTGAAAGAAGCCTCTATAAAATTTCAGTACAAAAAAGAAGAAAAGTGACTGTCCTCTTTTTCTGTGGACACCCTGTACTACTTTGATTGCCATTTTGTCATGCTCTCGTTTTCATACAATGTTGTGTCATGCAATTCACTCAACCATCATTGTCTCAAATCTTATAATCCAACTCACTACTGTTGTCAATATCATCAGATCACCTATGTTGTAAATTATTTTGTCTGTGGAACTTGTATTAGCATAATCATATATAAAGCATGAGTACACCAATGAGTAATCAATGAAGTCGATACCCTTAACCAATTCATAATATTAATGGCTACTCGCTCTCAATTTTCAATTCCAATGCTTGCAGTCTCATGAAAAATTATTCTCAGTTTCAAGCTTTGTTCAACTCCATACAAGACACTGGAATCAATTTTAATGTGTGGACTTTTTGTGAAACCTGGCTTGACCAAAATGTTGCTTATCTTGTCTCTTTCTCCAATTACAACCCCATTTTTACGCATAAACCAAATACAAAAGAAGGTGGTGGTATTGCAATATTCATTAGATCGGATTTGTCTTATAAAGTAAGACATGACCTTTCCTTTGATGATGATGTTAATGATAAATTTGAAGTTTTGTTCATAGAACTAATATCCAAGAATTTTGATAAAAACTTGGTTCTCTGAGTGCTATACAGGACACCAAGATACAATTCAATAACAGCAATTTCCTCACAGCTGACACCTTTAATAGAGAAAATTAAGAAAGAAAACAAAAACATCATCATCACCGGAGATTTGAATATTGATCTCATGAAGTATCAATCCAATTATGAAATCACAAACTTCCTTGACAACATGCTTTTGCTAACTTTGATTCCCAAAATTACAAGGCCAACAAGAATCACCCAGCATTCAGCAACTTTGATCGATCATGTTTTTGCTGACATTGACAATGAAAATTGTTTTGATGGGACTCTAGTAACTGACATCAGTGATCATCCGTCAAACTTTATTTTTGTCGAATCTCATTCATCCAAAAAATTTCCAACTGACACTGTTACTTATCGAGTTATGACAAAGCTATTGCTGATCTTAACCATGTCTCAGCAACCATAACTGAACTACTTAATATGACAGACGCCAATAAGGCATATGACCTTTTCTAACAAACCTTTCCACAACATGTAAATGGACATCTCCCAACAAAAACTTCAATATTTAGCAAATACAGACACAAAAATGAACTATGGATAACCAGAGGGATAATACATTTGATTGAGTTAAATGTCTTCAAATTTCTGGACATAAAAAAATTTGACAAAATCTCGAATTTTTTTTAGAGAGCTAATCAAGATATCACTGTATTACTTGCAATTTGTGCCTTCTGATAGGCCTCATGACAGGATACAGGAGAAAGAAGTTGGGGGAAGTGGGGTGCAAGATGGAGTAAGTGGGGCACAGTGCCCCTGAGCAATCTTTAAGATTAGAAAAGAAAAGCGAGAAGACGGATAGCACACGGCTGTAGAGCAAGGTCAGGAGATCATTTTAAGACAAAAATGAAAAAATTCTGTTGGGAAAATTTTGAGTTATACCAATTTTAAGATTTTTGTTTATCACACCCACATTTTCTGCCTAAAAGAGGGGTCATAAAAGTGGATATAAGTTATATAAGTCATTTGCAGATACAGTTGTTGAAGGAAAGACAGTAACTTTAATCACTGTGACTATAATATGTGTGTGAAACATGTTATATCAAAAATTAATGTGCAGTGTGTGATAAACTCACTTGATTGTATGTTTGTCAAAAATTAGCCCTGCTTAATTGATCTATTGTTTATTTTGAGTGTTCAACTGCTTCTGTGTGGGTTTGAATTTAGCTAAGCCTTTCTTTGGAGTCGTTTGCGTTGTTTTCATGACAAAATGTAGTCTCAGATGTAACTTTAGGATATTCTATATCATTGATATTTATGAATAATCAATACAGGCGCAGAGCATGACTAGTACAATTGTCTTTAAAAATCATGTTAACAGTGCATATCTGCTTACAAATAAACCGAAGTCATGGCTTGTTTTGTTCTTGGAAGTGCATGTATGACATTGTATGTATTAATGTTGACTACATGATGGTATTAATTTTAGGACGAAAAAAAATAAATTAAAAAGACTTCCAGAGATTCTAGACCAACATATTATGCAGGCGAGACCCTAATTAGCTTGATATTTATACCAAACTGAGATTTGGCATTGAAACATGTTTGAATTGTCATGATGAGTGAGCACACAACGGTGTATGTAGATCATTGAGCAATGGTGGGACAAATAAAAAATAATAATTATCTAATAAAAATTGTTGGGAAAGGGAAATGCGGAAAGGTAATTTCTGAACCTAAAAACCATTGAGGATGCTGATTAATGAAACTTCACAGATATGACTTACAACAACACAGTAAACAACATTCTGTGGCATGTTTGACATAAAACATTCCCAATATAACTCGAATATAGCTCAAATCCAGCCTATATACAATTAACCGCATAGAAACAATACCGCTGATTTAGTCTGATTACCTAGGACAGTGTTGGAAGGCTACAAACTTGCTCATCACTGTACTATTGGTCTGAAGCAAACAGCCACATGTGTTTGTCACACTCTGCACACTATATTTAGGCCAAACATGTTTTACACAAATGCAATGGTCACAGCAATCAATGATATTGTCTTTCCATCGACAATTGTCCCTGCAAACGATCTGAAACATTTCATTCAAGGCCTATGCCCCAGTTTTAGCATTGAAATATGAGTGTGATAAACCAAAAAACTTAAAATCGATATAACTCAAAATTTTCCCAACAGAATTTTTTCGTTTTTGTCTTAAAATGATCTCCTGACCTTGCGCTACAGCCACGTGCCCCAGCAAACACAAACGGTTTTTCAACGGTTTTATAGCGGTCGGTGCTAAAACCGTTATTTGATAACGTATTTTTAACCAAATTTTAACGTTAATGGAAAACGTTTCATTCCATCCGTTACATTTTTACATATTTGAAACATTTAATGAAAATGTTGAAAATATGTTACCTGAAAATATGTTTCTGTAATGCATAAAATACGTTGTTCTGACATTATGAATGTGGGTAAAGTTTTAATGTTGATAAAACATCTGACTTAAATATGTTTTTTGAAAACGTATTTCTTTAACGTGGAAAAAACGTTTTATGAAAATGTTGAAAATACATTACTAGAAAATAAGTTTCTGTTATGCATAAAATACGTTATTCTGACATTATGAATGTCGATAAAGTTCTAATGTCTATTAAACATCTGACTTTAGCATTGACAAAATGTTTCAAGAAAATGTTAGAAACATGTTTTTTGAAAACGTATTTCTCTAACGTGGAAAAAACGTTTAATGAAGATGTTGAAAATACGTTACCTGAAAATAAGTTTCTGTAATGCATAAAATACATTATTCTGACATTATGATGTTGATAAAGTTCTAATGTCTATTTAACATCTGACTTTAGCATTGACAAAATGTTTCAAGAAAATGTTAGAAATATGTTTTTTGAAAACGTATTTCTTTAACGTGGAAAAAACGTTTAATGAAGATGTTGAAAATACGTTACCAGGAAATAACTTTCTGTAATGCATAAAATACATTATTCTGACATTATGAATGTTGGTAAAGTTCTAATGTCAATTTAACATCTGGCTTTAGTGTTGAAAAAATGCTTATTTCAAAAGTGTTTCTGAACATAAATTTAAAAGCATCTTTAAAACGTTATCTATAATCCGTTTCAAAATGTTGAAATAAAACTTTTTCAACTGAATTTCTGAGCTGACCGACAACATTAGTTAACCTGCTAACTTCTTTTTTTAACGTTTCTAAAATGTTTCAAGAAAATGTTAGAAATATGTCTTTTGAAAACGTATTTCTTTAACGTTGAAAAAACATCATTCCGATGTCGTGAAAATATGTAAAAAGATTAATGAAGCTTGTACATTTGACGTTATGGTCACAGAAACATTTTTCCAAGACTGTTTTAGAACATATTGAAAAGTGTCATTGAAGCATTATAAATGATCAACTTGAAAACATTTTGAAGAAAATGTTTTTCAACTGAATTTTGAAACTGAATGACAATGTTAAACTTTTAACTTCATTGTTTAACGTTTCTAATATGTACAATGAAAACGTTAAAAATACGTTATTTGAGAACGTATTTCTGCAACATTGAAAATACATTATTCTTACATTGTAAATATATGGAAAGTGTTTACAGCAAATGTCAAAAGGACTGATTCAAGCAAAATGTGTGTGGTTGAATACCTGAGGTTATCATAAAATAAATTGTTTTTAATGCTATGAAAAACCATGTTTCTTTTGTTGCTGAAGTCAAAAGTATAGACTCAGTAAAGCAAGCAATTGAGGCTCTCCTGGAGTTTTAAAATGAAGCCAATTAGATTAATTTTTCGTTTATTGGAAGTGTATGCTATACTTAATTATGAATCAATTTATAATCTTAAAACTGCAATAGAATTTTACATGGAATTGGCATAATAGCAAACATTGTACAACAATTGTGTAACAAAACTTTGTTTTGGATTATACTTATGACAGAATGGCTGTGTATAAGCCTCGATGTATGAAAATACTTTAAAGCAAATTCAATGTTTCTTGTACCTCAACATAAAAAATCCAATTTCAAAATATTTAATCAATTTTCAAGTGATTTAATCATAGAATGTTAATCCAAATTATTATGTTATATTATACTGTTATCGCACAGCACATATATATATATATACAGTTTTTATAGCACTAAGGTGACTAATATTGCATGAGGGCAAGTTGTGTTTCTTTTGACTTGCATGTTAAAATGTATCTCGTCATCAATCAACAACTATTTCACCCACAAACAAATGTTTCACACTTTTGGAATCTACATATGATATACTTGATTATGGGTGTTGGTAAAATCGTTTTCCCCAAAATTTATAGCAAACTTTAGACCTCTAAGCAAAAAAAAGGCACAAAATAATCGGAAAAATGCCGTTTTTCGGCCACTTAATGCTTTATTCTGAAGAACAAAATAACACAACCAGGATAGAAAGCTTATATGTACTTAGCCCGTAAACATGCGCATCTTTTGCATCAAAAATTATCTTCCTATCTACCTCCGTTGCTGTGCTGTGAATTTTTTACTAAAATTGAAAAGCACAACATTCTGTCACTTGTGGCTGCAGCAGCACATAACACATGGTGTTTCCTCTCTACATACGAGAAGCAGAACCATCATGTCAAAAATAGCCCAGAAAATAAGAGAAATAGAAAAACTGCTAAAACAATAAAAGAAAACCAAAACCAAAGACACCGTGCAGCTCCTTAGTGATAGGACCAGTTCCTACCACCAGGTAGAGCTACCTGGCGACCCAGGGTACCCCAGCACAAACAGAAGAAGAAGAAGAGTCCAATCTCTCACATGTTAAAATGACAATGCAATATCATGCTTCCTAGAATTCTAAAGACAGATGATAGATAGATAGATAGATAGATAGATAGATAGATAGATAGATAGATAGATAGATAGATAGATAGATAGATAGATAGATAGATAGATAGATAGATAGATAGCTTGATGGATCATTAGATAGATCACTTTAAAATAGATAAGTTAACTAGACAGATAACTAGATAACTTAATAAATAGGCAGACAAGTAGATAGGTCCTATTTGTAAATTTTATGGATCTACATTTAACTAGATAGACAGCTAGATAGACAACTAAATAGATAACTAGACAGAAGAATAGATAACTAAACAATTAGATGACTAGATGACTAAATAGATAATTAGATGGATAGGTAGACAGGTCCAATTTGTGCTTTTTTTTAATCTACATGTAACTAGATAGACAACTAAACAGATAACTAGATAGATAGCAAGACAGATAACTAAATAGATAAGATAGGTAAATAGATAACTAAATAGACAACTAGATAGTTAAGTAGACAGGTCAAATATGTAAATTGTATATATCTACATGTAACACAATATCATGATATAGGCATGCTATAGGGCCTAATTATAACTATATTGTGGCATATTCCAAATAATAATCCAACATTTAAGTTTCTTTTTGCAAACTCTATTAATTAAATGCTATGCTAATTTAAGATTCAAATACACAGATATAAATATACAAGAATTTATTTTGCAATATAATTTGCTCATTGTAAAGCATAGTCGAATTACATTTCCAGAGTGGCTAATTATCCCCTAATTACCCTCTATAATTTATGCAAGAAACTCAGTTTTACAACCTCCGTGGCTGAATGCACATGCTATAGAGTAGATAGAATTAGAAGTGTCCAGAATTTGTCCAGGCAACATCATGCTGAAGACTCATAGGTGAGTTTTTCAATATTTCTTATCAGTTGAGAAACATGCATTACATTATTTGGGTAGTAATATTTTGAAATATGTAAAGAACACTAATTGTATAACTTCACTTTTTCTTCCAGGATTTTTCTGCAGATACACAATCACTTGAGGAATTCTTGGCTGCAGCCTCAAGGTATTGTTATCATCATAATCTTGCTTATGCTACCCAAAATCAAATCATTATCTATCTATCTATCTATCTATCTATCTATCTATCTATCTATCTATCTATCTATCTATCTATCTATCTTTCTATCTATCTTTCTATCTATCTATCTATCTAAAAAACAGTTTTCCCTTGATTAGGCCTAACCTCCTAGCATATGTTTTTAATTTACCAAAGACCAGTATTTTATTAGAGTTACTAGAAACGTTCAATTTGAGGCTCTATGTGTTAATTTGTAATCCATAGGCCAAGCCAGATATAACTTTCCAAAATGTCTTGCAATTCAGTTGTCCATTTCAAGGAATCTGCTATCTATCTGTCTATCTATCTGTCTATCTATCTGTCTATCTATCTATCTATCTATCTATCTATCTATCTATCTATCTATCTATCTATCTATCTATCTATCTATCTACCTACCTATCTACCTATCTACCTATCCATCCATCTTTCTATCTTTTTCTCTATCATTCTATCTATCTTTCTATCTGTCTTTCCATCAATCGGTCCATCAAACCTATCAAATTGATAATGTCTATCTGATCTAATTCATCTCATCAATTTTATGTAACTTATCTATCTTTTCCTTCCTGTCGTATCCTTCATATATCATACTTTCTACCTTATTCTTCTTTCTGACTAATCTACTTTGTCCTTGCAATGCAGCTTATCTATTCTATCTTTCCTATCTGGCTCATCTACCTTATCCTTCCAGTCTTATGTTTTCTATCACATCCTGTCCTTCCTATCTTCCCCAGATTTTTTTACATTAAAATCCTGAATACTCTAGTTCCCATTTGTATTTTTGTTTCTCTTTCCTTCAATGATGTTGTCTTCCTTTCTTATTTACCTGCCTTCTCTAAATCTCTGCTAGTTTGTTTTATTGTTTGGCCATTACCCTTATTTCTATGAGATTTATAACTTATTCACATATATAGGCCTATGTATTATTGACATTTTGTATTTATCATGTAACTAGTGAATAACAATTTACTGATCACAAATACTTTCTTTGCAGTGGAAGAACATGATGAGGCCAGCAGTGACACAGGATCCTTTAGATGCAATAAAAAGAAAAATACAAACAAATCAAATGTATACAGCGCCAGCCCGACACCCCGACCATAATAAAAGCATTCCTCCTCCAATGTTGAAATATAACTGTTGAAAAATGGTTTTCCCCAAAACGTAATAAAAACGTTTCCCAAAAATGTTGAAAAAATGTTTCCTCAAAACGTAAAAATAACGCTTTCTCCATTATGTAATGAAAACATTATCCAAATACGTCAAATAACGGTTTTCTCATAACATAAAATAACCATTCTCCAAATAATGTTATAAAAGCATGCATTGGCAAACATTCTAAAAACATCTTTCTGATGCGTTGAATAAATGTTTGCCAAAAGAGTGAATTAAAAATGTTATATAAACAGAAAATAAATGATAAATTATAACCATGGGAGAAAACATCAAAATAACGTTTAAAAAACGTTTTTGGAAAACCGTTAAATCCAAACGTAATTTTGCTGATTATTTGACGCAATTGGAAACAGTTTTTGGAAACATTGGCACGACATTATTCTAACCGTTTGTGTTAAACGTTAAAATCATGTTTTTTGGACCATCCAATTTAACATTATTTAAACGTAATGAAAAAACGGTTTTTCAACGGATTTTCGACCGTTTACAAACGTAATTTAAACGTAATTGTGTTTGTTGGGGCTATTCGTCTTCTCGCTTTTTTTTTCTAATTTTAAAGATTGCTCAGGGGCACTGCGGGGGGCTAGCATGTCTGTAGGAGAGATGATATATTTAGGGGTAGGGTGGTCCACATTCCTAGGGAAATATCATATTTTGTAAAACCCCCAATTTGAAAGTAGAAATTGATGACCACATAAGTAAAACAAACACATGCAAAATTTCAGGCAAATCGGTTGATATATAGAGGTGGCACAAAGTCTTTGAAGTTTATCATGTAATTTCCCATTGGCGCAACTGAAAAAATTGTCAATTTCCCAGATCTTTCTCCAAAGTGAATATTTTTTGTGTTATTTTAGTATATGATAAAGTTGGCATGGTAAAGTAATATCTGGAGGTTAGTTGTGATTTAATATTCATAGTAAGTGAAATATTTACCTGTTTTTATGAAAAAATGCTTGATAATTGACCTATGTAATATCTATGCTGACCTGCTAAGAAACTTTGTAAGCCATGAGGAATATTAGGACAAGATTGGGCATCCTCGACATACTAAAATTAGGTTATTTGATCAAAATATTGGCCATTATTACAGGATTTGCGAATGCCGTAGATTTTAGGTCTGCTGCAGGGGAATCGCATGTTAAACTTCAATGGCTTTGTGCCACTTTTAAATATTAATTGATTTTGCTGATATTTTTACTCAATACCTTCTATAGATATAAGATCACAATGCAAGATTCAAATCAGAGAAATTCAGAAGAAAGTGTTTTTGGACCACCCTAATTTAGGGGGATGCATTATTTAGCTATTGAGCTTTCTTACCAAATTCTCTACCCCCTCTCATGAATTTTATGTTATTTAATTCTGCCAGATGTTTAGTTTGACGGCTGCCCCACTTCCCTTGGTTTCTAATCCTCTGATATCACGCCCAAAAGGCAAACCAAGGTTGCAATCACTCTGCATACAGAGTCTATACTCTATTGTCATTCTGTAGTCACAACATGAGTCGAATACATGCAGGTCTGCATATAATCTACTACATCTGTCAATATCTGTAGTCACTGTAAGCTGGCATCCTATGTATGCAGGTCACCCAATTGCTTGACCTGCTTCTGAGTGCCAGAATTCAGATGCAGCAAGCAACGGAAAGAGAAAGTATATGCCCTAATGGATTAGCCAGCATTCTAAGCTGGTAGGTGAAACAGATACTGGGTTGCAATACTTATGAGGAAATGGGTTTTCAGTTTGAGGGAGAAAGTTTTTTCTTGTCAATGATCAACACCATCTACAAATGTATCTGAGAGAATTTCAAAAAAACACCTTTCTCACCCAGTTCTTCCCCTTGTATTGGAGCTTCAGTGGATGTTGGCTGCTCTGTTTGGATGGTTGGGGTTGTCGTTGGTATTTCTGACTCGTCTGATGTGGTTGGTGTGGTTTGGGTGATGTCAGTGGATTTCGGCAACTCTGTTTCAAGTAATATTTAGTAAATAATTGATTAGTTATCGGCAAAGTGGATACCTCCATCAAAAAATCAGCAAAGACCTATTCATCTGTTGTGATGTGAGATCACTGAGATGCAAAGCATTGAGGTATTTGGAACAATTCCAAACAAATATTACATTCTGCACTTAAGTAGGTCAAGCAATGATGTAAGAACCATTTGCATTGCATGGATGCAACCCAGATAGGCACAATGTCAAAGTCAAGGCAGTATCACTGTATGGTAAGTTCAACCATGTTTTTGCAATCTGAACAGTTTTAAAAGTACAATTATAAGCGATGAAGTCAAGCGTTTACTTCTAATTCTGGTGGTAGACATAGACTCCTAGCAAACCTTTTTGGCAGATGACCTGTCCAACCTTAAAACATCCATCAGCACTTAGCTTGCCTCCTTTAAGCATCAGACAATCCTTTTGGTAGCTTTGGGATCCCTGCTCATCAGAATTCCAGATGGAGTTACAGACTTCTCTCCCATCTGTCAATGAAACAATACTTTGTATGAAAATGATTGTGTAATTGTACTGACACGGAGATCATAGAGCTCCATCTCTCCAGCAATATAAGTGCTACTAAGGACAGCAGTTCAGGCTGCATGGATATGGGATAAAGTTGTTCAATATCAGTGTAGGAGGCAGGAATCGACATTTTTGAAAGCTAATTCTTATAAGAGTTTCGGGCCGAAAAATGAATTTAGTACATTTTTGGGGATATTTGGGCAACATTTTTTTGAGTATCCCAACCTAACTTTATTGTGCTCTTACACCTATGAAACTGTTGTGGCGAGGAGAAGGGACACTCTGGGCAGGGGAGGAGAAAAAAAGGTGAAATAATAAAACACATTGATTTCAGAGCTCTTTTAAAGGTTTGATGTCAAATTAACCAGCCCTTGTTGAAATAGTGCTGTATACAAAATAATAACTCAACTAAAGAGCATTATTTCAATAAGGACTGGTTAATTTGACAATGAAACCTAGAGCTCTAAAATATTTAGTTGATATTATATTATTATACATTTTACCTTGCCATTTCCATACTTCATGTCTCAAGCCAATGAAGAAAACTTCTGTGACATTTTCATTCTCTACTTTTGCGAAGTTGCTCATTAATTGGCCCAATGTTTCCCCCTTCTTGGTGTAGAACAGGTCTCCTCCGGTAGCTCGACATATCTGTCTTGCTCCAAACCAGTTCTTTCTGCTTGTCATGGGATGGTACAAACCATGATATAGGTTGGTTTCTGTAACGATAGCACTAAATAGAGCCTTATTTTTACTTTGACTTTTACAGCATGCAGTTTTATTGAACAGGGGGGCCAAGACACATTGGGACTTTTGCACATATATGTACTATAATTTTACACAATGTTGAAAACTAATATACAAGGCTCAATTGAGAAATTAGATTGCACCTGCTCTTAGTCTGAGTCTGAGTCTTATGTTGTCAGACAGTCACCCTCACTCAACCAATTCGGGTATTAATAAAAGCAATTTTAGCATCCCATGTTTGCTGCACATGTAATATTGAATATAAAAAGTTCCTAAGACTGTAATTCTGTGAAGTTATATTACGCAAAACAGCTCGAAGTGCCAATACTTTTTGAATTGAATTGAATTTATTCATTTATATAGCGCTCCTATCATGTATTCCATTCCAAGGCGCTTTACAATTGTAGCACATTTTGTAGTTTTACAATGATATGCACAGTGGTGTCCTGGACAATTTTTCATTTGTTTTGGCTCCAGGTGGTGTCTTCTATTCCTGTTGTTCACATTTTCTGGGATCCAGGCATCCAGTCATTCCATGTGGAGTCTGATTGGGACATTTTTGCTGCATACACCAGACAGGAGGGTGAACCCCTGCCTACACAATGGCCACCCTCCCCTGGCCACAACTACCTTCAACTCACTCCAATTTAGTTCCAGGACCGGGATTCAAAATCAACTGCTGTAACCACTGGGCCATGGAGGAACATGAGTCTTAGCAGTAGTTCAAATGTATAGACTCTTGAAAATTCCTTGGAAGTGAATTCCAGCTTGTGAAGTTAGAGGGTAGTTGTGAAAGTTAAGAAAAATGTGAAGGAGGATTTTTTATGGCACCCTGTAGCTAGTCCTTTTAAAAGTGATTTAAAGTGATATATGTGAGGCAAGGTCACCACAAACTCACCTTCCCACAAAGTATTAAACCTGTTCAATTCAATTGAACCCTAAACAAATTCAGATCCTTTTTTCGGCGGTTCTCTATATATGCCATGAAGAACCTTTTGCGTTAAGAGTGTAGTATGAGTTGCAAGGCCCCTTTCTATGCAGCATTTTAACTTCCTCTGGTTGGTCCTTAACTGGTCTTCAGCCAATAACAGTGGCGTCCCTATGGGAGGCACGGGGGGCATTTTCCATGGCTAAAATATACAGTTAGTATATAGGGTGCCCCCAGAGAATCGTGTGCCCCCCTAGGTGCCCCCCCCCGCTTGTGACCCCCCAGTTACGCCACTGGCCAATAAGAAGTGGCTTAGCAACTACATAGCAAATGGTCACAGCAACTCATTCTTATCGAAATTGCAGTAAACAGCTATACATATAAAATACTAGCATTGACCCGTGATAAAGGATAACAGAAATGGCAGTCAAGCAGGTTTGTGGCAGTGTGGAGAATGAGTGGCAGTCATAAAAAAAGATTTGCAACATGGTTTTGCTTGATTTAGAAATTAATAAGTGAGGACGTCAGACACCCAAAATAAATAATGACTGTCGAAGTCACTGTGAAAGATATGCTTTCCTGTGGAAGGAAATGCCCAAGTCCCCCCTACCCCCCAAGAAGGGGGACCGAATGATATACAGCTGAAGCGAGATGTAGGAGAAGTATTGTTCATGTTCGCAACCAATACCCGCAGACCAATAGCTGTACCAAATGACATAACTGTAAGCGGAATATTAGGGTCACAGCGGGCAGTTGAAGAGTGAGTGACAAAATGGCCAACACAAAAATTGACAAATTCCCAACACCCACAGGTTAATACCTGCATCAAATTTCGTAACTCAAAGGGAAATATTAAGGTGACAGCGGGCAGTTCATGAATGAAGAAAGATAGCTGGCAAAATCGCCGGCACACAATGGCTGCCATGATGGATTTCACAACATGTTCCTGATCCATATCGACAGGCCAATACCTGCACGAAATTTGATAACTGTAAGCGAAATATTAAGGTCACAGTGGGCAGCTGAAGAATGAAGAAAGATGGCCGCCACAAAATGGCAGCCATCTTGAATTTCTGGACATTTCCCAACCGATACCCACAGGCCAATAGCTGTACCAAAGTTCATAACATGTAAGCGGAATATTAAGGTCAGAATGGCCAGTTCAAGAATGGCTGCCAAAATGGCCACCACAAAATGGCAGCCATCTTGGATTTCTTCACATACTCCCAACCAATACCCACAGGCCAATATCTGTACCAAATTTCATAACTGTAAATACTAAGGTGACAAATGGACAGTTACAGAAACCTTAACCAGGATAGCAGTGTCACCACATGGCGATTTCAACTAATTAATTGTAATTAGCAAAACTAATGAGAGTTGAGGTTAATCGTTGCATGGTTGAAATCCTCAAGTGACTTTGGGAGTTTGGAGGTGAGATTCATAGTGTTATTAGTTGACAGGAAAAAGCCTTATGGTTGAGATGATATAGTTTCTTCCGCAAATATTATTATATACTAGCATTGACCCGTGATAAGGGATAACACAAATGGCAGTCAAGCAGGTGTGTGGCAGTCTGGAGAATGAGTCTCACAAAATGTCAGACACCCAAAATGAATAATGACTGTCGGCGTCACTGTGAAAGATATGCTTTCCCGTGGAAGAAAACTGCCAAGTCCCCCCTCCCCCAAGAAGGGGAACTGAATGATATACAGCTGAAGCGAGATGTAGGTGAAGTATTGTTCATGTTCCCAAGTGACACGCGCAGGCCAATACCTGTACGAAATTTCGTAACTCTAAGCGGAATATTAAGGTAGCAGCGGGCGGTTGAAGAATGACTGGCAAAAGGGCCAACACAAAATGGCAGCCATCTTCGATTTCTTGACATATTCCCACATAACACGCACAGGTTAATGCCTGCATAAAATTTCATAACTGTAAGCGAAATATTAAGGTCACAGCAGGCAGTTCATGAATGAAGAAAGATGGCTGCCAAAATGGCCGGCACACAAGGGCTGCCATCTTGGATTTCACAACATGTTGCCGATCCATATCCACAGGGCAATACCTGCAGCAAATTTCATAACTGTAAGCGAAATATTATGGTCACAGTGGGCAGTTCAAGAATGAAGAAAGATGGCAGCCACAAAAGGGAAGCCAGCTTACATTGTAGATTTCTAGACATGTTCCCAACCAATACCCACAGGGCAATAGGTGTACCAAATGTCATAACTGTAAGCGGAATATTAAGGTCACAGTGGCCAGTTCAAGAATGGCAGCCATCTTGGATTTCTCCACATAGGCCTACTCCCAAGCAATACCCACAGGGCAATACTTGTACCAAATTTCATAACTGTAAGTGAAATACTAATGTCACAAATGGACACATACAGAAACCTTAACCAGGATAGCAGTGTCACCACATGGCGATTTTAACTAATTAGTTGTAATTAGCAAAACTAATGAGAGTTGAGGTTAATCGTTGCATGGTTGAAATCCTCATGTGAATTGAAGAGTTTGGAGGTAAGATTCATGGCGTTATTAGCTGTCAGGAAAAAGCCTAATGGTTGAGATGATATAGTTTCTTCCACAAATATATATATAGGATATAGGATTATCACTATCTTTCCATCAACTCTCAACCTAGTATTGAGTATATAATTACAAGGATCCTTTTATTTTGATAAAGAAGTATGCTAATGCTTTTTCCTGTTCCATGAATACATTGTATCCAATAATAATAATTGCTGTCAGCCATAGAAAACCACCTGTGGATTCAAGAAGGCATGACATTGGTCACAAGTTAGGAGCTGTTGCTGGACGATAAAAGTACTATTCTGGTAGAGTTCAAGAAGCCGATTTGAGAAATAGAAATAAACCAATAAAAAATTGTCCTATATGAAGGATCGAGATAGTTAGTGAAGGAATATCAGGTGAATCATTTGCAGGTAGATCTGTTCCACCTATAATAATATTATATATGAATTGACTTTTTCTGAAACATGTGCTTTCTCCAAGCCAATGTTTTGATCAAACAAGAAGTCATGTACGGCATGTAGGGGAGAGCGGGGCACAGTGAGACAGTGAGACAAAGCCCGTAGCGTCTAGCTGGTACTGTTTGTAGATCAACCCTCTTGTGTGTAGTACAAAAAGTAAGTAAGTGAGAGTATGACCTATATTAGGGTGAGGCTGATGCCCAACAAATTAGAAAATTTTGGAGGAGACATCTGTACCTTTGCATGGTACTGTGGTTTGACCCAAGGGACACGCCTGAGAAGTTTCATGAGAATTGATAAATATTTACCTTGAGCACAATGCAGTAGAAGTTTTCTTAAAGTGTTATTAAAACGGAAATCGCGGTTATCTGTAACTTTGTCAAAATACGTTTTACAACAATGATATATGTCTGACTGGACAGGTCTCAATTAGACCTTCATTTTGAATACCAACTTCGATGGTATCAGAGAATATTAGATAGTGTATCAATCTGTGATTTGACTGGTTTAGTTGATTTTTTCCCTGCCGATAAGACATTAACACACCTTCGAGTGTGGAATGTGCACACCAAAATGCAAAATATTGGAGGAGCAATGTGTACCTTTCCTTTGTATTGTTTTTTGATTTGAGTAAACATTGACCTTGAGCACAAGAGCATTGTTTGAAATAGATTCTGTATATGGCCTTTATCCAAAATTTTGGATGAAAATACTAGGAATAATCCCCATTTACAGCTATAAACACATCTTAGGTCATAATTAAAGGAGTGTGTAAATAATTTTAGGACATATAACAACACAAAAACAAATAAAAAGATTTAATTTCATGTTTGAATTACAAATTAGATGATTTAACTGGAATTTACAAATGGAGAAACCACTTTTCTGAGATCTTCCTGCGTTTACGCTGATTTGGAATCTGGGCCCTTGTGTTCTCGACGACTTGCAAAACGTTTTGATAATTCGCCTCAGAGTGTGCAGTTGGTAAAAAGTCGAAAGCTAATTTCACCCCTCTTTCAGAGCTGTCATTTACCACTCGAAAATGTTTAACAATTTCGCAGGCAGCCAAATATGCTTGGTTTGTTGCCCATTCATCAACCGGAAGATCTAGGAATTCAGCATTGATGCCACAAAGCTTGAAAAAGTGCCAAGATGCTTTCCCCACATATGCAGCCAACTGGCCTGAGCTGAGTTTGGGCAAGATAGGTTTTCCATAGCCAGAGCCAATTCTGTTTGTGAAGGAATCGGCCTTCTCCACGCTAAGCAACATTCGAGTTATATCTGCTTTGGTTTCTGAGGAAACCTGCTCACTGAACAAAGCTAGTGGTGATAGTTCCTCTGTCAGGTACCAAGTGTGCCTGTTAAGTGCCTTCAAGGCAGAATCTGACACAAGTTTGTCAGCAAATTGAACAATATCTTGAAACAGTTTCAGATCGTTACTTGGTGCATCTTGTGGGATAGATGAGGAGAACCACCACGGGACATACACAAAAATGACAAATTGCACAAATCGTTCAAGGCTTGTCACCTGTCTCGCTGCAAGGACTTTACCCTTAGGAAGATCATCCAAGATGACCTGCTTCAGTAACATTATTTTCAAGCTGTATATCATTTTGGCCATCCACCGTGCCTTATGCAAAGCGCCGGGCATATGCAATGGATATATGGTTTGTCCCTGATCTAAGTACATTACAACTAATTCCAAAAGCTCCTTGTAGTCACCTCGAACAAATTGTTCAGCAGAGAGCAGACCTCTACAAAACATCAAGGTATCAGAAATCCTTGCATCTGGAGGTGCATAACAATATCTGTCAGGATCATTGGAACTAATTTGTCCAAAATTGTCTCTAAATCGCTTAAACACTGTGACTTCAGGGCTCTTTGAGACTTCAATCTTTAAGTCGGACCATACCTGAGTCAGAATAACTTCTCCAATGTGGTGTCGACATGCACACCACAAAAGCTGCCTCCCTAGTTTTTCTTGAATTGCTATGCAAGCTGCTGACACATGCCCAGTATTAGCACTTGTGGTATCAAATACCATTGTCCTAATGTTTTCTACACATTCCCAGTCTTGCAGTAGCTGGTAGGTTGCAGCTGAAATTGTCTTTCCGGCTTCTCCAGCACCATGGGAGGGAAGCGGAGGCACTCCAAGAAGCTTGACACCATTTTGACCTGGAAATGACTAGTTTCACCATCAGTATACAACAAATTGGTTTTTGTTAGAAATTAGGAGATTGAGTACATTTAAGCCAACTGTGGTAAAGAATTTTAAAATTACCAGAAACCAATACAGGCAGGCGTTCGATGTCATCATAACTTGAGTCCAGCTTCTGCATCAACTTCCCATCCCAGTGAAGATTGCCAACAGGAGATGGGATCCAAAGATCTTTTACATTCTCAGCTATGGTTTCAGCAACTTGAGTGCGATATCTGCATAAAGATCAGGTTACGTTAGAAAGTAATCAAGTCATACTTTTTTAAAAAGTTCAAGGTCCCACACATTAAAATACCAAAAATTGAATGAAAAAAAACTGAAAGTGCTGCTTACCTGTAGGATTGTGTAGGATGTAAATTCACTTTGCTTGACTCTCCAGAACATGTGTCAATAATTGACTGCAAAGTTGCTGATAATGCAGTAGGGGAAATTTTGTTTCTTATTGCTGTTGAAACCAGACCTGGAGATTTTAGCACATCATATGGAATGAAAAAGTTTGTTCCTGTCTTTATAGTTCTCTTGTGGGATCTGGATCTTGGATGACCTTGGTCAGGAACATGGCAGTCATCTTCATCGCTGCCATCTTCATTGTCATCAAGCTTTATGACATTGGTGGTTCTCTTTTCACTCTCTCCCTTATCTCTCTGTCGTTCCTCTTTCTGTTTTCACAATTCCCTTTTTCTCTCTTGGTTTGCTAGTTTCATGTCCTTACCATCATACAATGCTGCTCGATCTGTCATCATACTATCAAGGAATTTTATGTCTTCATTAACACTTTCTTTTTCTTCTGATGTCTTTCCTTTTTTGGACATCTCCATTATGTCTTTAACATTTTCAGGCCAGAATGGCATGGTTTTTTGCAATCTTTCTTGGAACTGTATAACTTTGGCATTCTCACTTCTTCTATCTGGATTTAGCTTCATGAGTGATGAAAACTCATCACGCAGTGCAATAATCTTTTGTGCAACCTTTTTTGGATCTATTGTTGGGATTCTGGCCTTTTGATAATGAGTAGTGACTTCTTCAGCTACTGACTTAGCACTATACATTGCAAGCTTCTGGTTTTTGGTTGCATCTTTCATGGGGTCATTGTCAAGATGAGCCATGTAGCACAGGAGAACCCGTTGATGAGTGGGTAACCGTGAACCATTAATACGGAGGTGTTCTGGTCCATGCAGCACTTGCAAGATGGTTTTCCGTGGATTGCTACTCCTTGTTGCCATTTTGACACCAACACAGCACTATCAAATATGTGATTGTCCTAATTAAATGAAGGAGTAAAGTGAAGTCCTCACAGTCTTACACTGCTGAAAATGTTCCACACTATTTCCTTGAGTTGAAACTTGACTTGAAACCTAACAACGTATGATACCTTCAACATCTAGCAGGAACCATGCTAATGACACTAATTGATATGAAGATTGTCTTTCACTCCTCAGCTTTCAGACACTTTACCTCAAAATGGTAATGAAAGTTTGACTCTGACATGAAAAAGCCAGGAAGTAAACAAACCATAGCTGAACATTGAGATCCAGACACACTGGCTCAGACAGCCTCAGTATAGAAATGTTGTATTGTGCCTCATTTTGAGACAGAGCCTCTTTGTGGTACTGAACATTGATCAATAAATTTTGAGGTGGGTATTCGGTTTTAGGTTTATACAATTAAGGGTTGTAAAAAGTAAATTTATATATTTTGTTCTAACTGCAGCTAAATCGCATACATTGTTTATTTAATAAGCACTTGACTGAGCTACCAAATCTATTAACTTACTGTGGCCTTTCTCAGTTGTTATTTTACTAACTCACTCTGTACTTTATGAAGAATATCATTGAATGATATATATGTGAATACAATTATCAATACCTCTGCGTTTCACGGTTTTTAAACAAAAAATAGCTTGAATTACAGAGTTATTGTACCGCTTAAAAGTTTCGGAGACTATCGAAGTTGGTATTCAAATTGAAGCTCTGATTAAAAGCTGTCCAACCATACCAACTATATTACTGTATGATGCATAGTGGCAAAGTTATACAATACCGCAGATTTGCGTATATTAACCAAATTTAGAATACTTCAACTGAATTGTGCTCAAGGTAAGCATACTTTGATTTGAATCAAACTTTACACATGAGTTATCCAACCCAAAACACAGTACCAGAGAAAGGTACAGTCAGATACGACAACATAGGGGCACCAGCCACACCCTAACCTATATTCGGAATGCCTACACAGCATATCGAGAGTGGAATTTCAATATTTTAGTTTTTAGCCAGTAAAAGTAAATAATTTTGCTAAACGACTTTTGTTATAATTCCCAAGAAAAATGGTATAATGCAAATCAATTGCCAGGAATTCAAACCTTGATTATTTGTCTTAGTTTAGTGAGATGATGAACCACAATACAGTCATTCGGTCTGCAGGATTCAAACATTTTATAAAGAGAGCCGCGTGGGGCACAGTGAGACAGTTAGAGGCGGGGCACAGTGAGACATCACAAAATACACTTGAAACTACCTGAATGTAAGGCATAGCTTACAATTCCCTATTAAAAACAAAATGCCCAGGGCCGTACCCAGGGGGGGGGTGTGGGGGGGTGTGACACCCCCCATTATTTTCCCAGAGGGGGCCCAAGGTAAGGGTAGCTAAAACGCGTTGATTGGACAAAAATTACAGCAAAATTGCAACGTACCATATCGTCATTATCTCAATTTCAGAGGGCCCCCCCAACTGTCAAGAAACTTATTTCAGAAGGCCCAAAAGACTGAAAAAATCTATAATATATTATTGGATGGCCAAAATGACTGACTTGGGAAGTTTATTAATATTAAGAGAGTCCCCTAACAGCATCGAGAACTTAATTTCAGAGGCCCTTTACTGACTCGACACAGAGGGGCACTGAGCGAGAGGGCCCTCAACTTACTTAAGAAATCAATTTCAGAGGGCCCCCCAATGGACTCAAGATATATGTTTCAGAGGCCCCATTCCTCACTGACACAAGAAATTTACTTCAGAGGGCCCCCTCAGAGCTCTCTCATTAACTTAATGAACCTAATTTAAAGGAGAAATTTAATTCAGAGCACCCCCAATCACTGACTCGAGAAATTTATTTCAGAGGGCCCCCTAACTGACTTCCAGAAACATATTTTTTAGAAGGTCCCGAATAGTATCAATTGTGAGTTAATAAACAATGACGACCTTATTTTCCAAGGGCCCCAAAGATGTTACATTGCACTTCAACTCCTAATTTAGGGGTACGTATAGCTTCATGGAAAATTGCAAAACTCTGACGAGGCCCAATGACCTAACTCAATGATATCCTTACTAATTCTGTAACATTCATTTTTATCCTTTTGGGAGTTTCAATTCTCCCAACCGGCCCAAATTAACTTGCCTAATATTTAAAAGTCCACGTTTAAACAAGATAGAGGCCTTTTAGTTTACATATAAGTTAAAGCACTTTAATCTTCGTCATTTTTCTTTAACAGAACTTTTGTAATGCTATTTCCGAGATGCAGCAGGGTAAAATTTGTGTTCATACAGGTTTGCTATTTTGTACTGCACAGTGCACATAATTATGGGATATAACTGTTCTTGAAGAATTGACTAGAACGGAAATAAGACATTCACATACAGTAAAGCTGAGATTGTAAGGATGAAAATGAGCGCAAACTTCATGCATAAATAGTCATTTTCCTGAAACAGGTTAAACATTATTGAGCCAATGTTGAAAAATTGCATTGTGCAAATAGACTATAAACTGAAAATATTTCAAAATGCAGTTTTCAGGAATTTGCCCCCAAATCCCATCAAATGGTGTTAAATCCAACATATGTACCAAATTTATTCAAATTCTGATGAGAATTCATCAAATAACAGCCAACAGCTTTTCACAGTTTTTCACCAAAACTTGAGGCCCTGATTGACGTTCTACCTCGCATAAGCCATTAGGCGATTGGTACGAGCTTGCCACCCATCAAAATTCAATCTTTCAGGTAAAGTATCAGCTTCCAAATGAGCCAAAAATTGTTAATATAATAGCTGGGGCCAAAAACTCTCAATATTGGGGGGGGGGGGGGGAGGGGTTTGCTCCTGGACTACTGCCTATGAGGTTTCTTTACATTTGGAAATTGAAGGGGGGGGGCATTTTCTGGGGCATACATTATTGAGGTATGCACCACAATTTCCACATGTATAAGTGGAGGAGGGAGGGTCACTGGTATCCATATCGGAGGATGTGGGCTCTCGTGAAGACGCGAACAGTTGAATTGTGTCTGGAAGGGGGCCCAAATGGTCCAAGAAAGGGGGGCCCAAGGGTGTTACACCCCCCCAACCATCAGGCTATGGGTTCGGCCCTGAAAATGTCTGCCATAAACTACTGATTTTAGTCAGTCATATCCAAAGAGAAGCATCAGAAAGAATTTTGATTAGTATGTAACAGGTGCGGCGGGTTAAATAAGTCGTGCATGTGTCCTGTGCGATGAAGTTTCGAAACATGCTCAAAAACGGACCTAAAAATCACCTAGCCTGCTGCTTTTATAAGAGTACAGTAGTTTCTGGAGCAACAATTGATAGAACAATCCCGCAGGTCCTGAGGATCGTCGGTTATGGCAGCAGATGCCCTGTCTCACTGTGCCCCGCCTGCTGTCTCACTGTGCCCCGCCCACGGGGCACAGTGAGACACTTAACGAGCATGGACGTAACTCAAAATTTCTCCAAACCTGTAAAAGGTAGGAACCTAAAATTAGCGGACAATGTACCCAACGTCATTACCTACAATGTGGACCTGATCTCACTTAACTCATTACTGCCAACATTTTGGAAGCCTTGAAAATAAAAAAAGTCTCACTGTGCCCCGCTCTCCCCTACAGTGCTGCCACATTGTTGCACCATGCAGACTGTAAATTTCACACAAACAGTAATTAGCCAGATTTGTTGACTAGTTTATGGGGCTATTTTGATTGTTATACAGTGATGTGAGATTTGGAGTCTATATTACTGTTATCAACATTTTGCAATAACATAAGTCAAATTAGTAATAACTACAAGATTTCAATTATATTCAAGACATTTATTCGAACACAATAGATTAATGTTACTGACAGCAGAACAGAGTATAATTAAGTATCTTTATTGTTACATTTAATTCATATGCACTTAAGTGCACAATGTGTAGATGGGTATACAAGCTTGAACACATGAATAGGTTGATACAGCTATATATACAGACACGAGACATAACATGAAATTCATCTTATATGTCACAATTTATAACAAAATGTTAGGCATGACTGCCTCTCCTCTTTCTACATGTAATCTACCAAATAAATCACACAACCATAATGAGATGATTACATAGTTTTCCTTGCAGCTACTCCAACATTGGGACAATAATAATTCTTCAATCTAAATAGTTTCTCCATCCCATTTATCCTTACTTCAATTCTAATGCAGAGTTTCTACTATAAAATATATACTACATGTATTGATATGATATCTTTAATTCAATAAAATGTATTATTATTATATACATAGTTTATGTATTGTTAAAAATTACATACACATTAATCAGTTTTGTTAAAATTAAATTATCTTAAAACTAGAGTTAAGATACTCCAGAACCTCATGGGCTGAAATTTCCCCAGAATATCAAAGTACTAAGCAGGTAGCAGGTGAGTGCCTATCTCTAAAATACATTACTTTCCAGGATGTGACCAATAATACATACTTTACTTATAGAGAAAACATTCATTACAGAAATTATGGCCAATTAGTCCCGAACATCACACATTATAATTCAGGTGACAGTAACAACAGAGGTAGGCCTTGCAACATAAAACAACATTAATAACAGTTAAATGCATATATATATATCTATATATCTATACTTGACAATAAGCATATATATATTAGAGACATTAAATTCACACCAAGTAAACTCAGCAACATTAATAACGCACACTTTTAAAAAGGCTCAAAATAGTACTTTCTCTAAAGATATAAAGATGAAAATTTACAAGCTTCTAGAAGTTGCCATCAGGCACATTCACAAAAATATTCAAATCTCTAAGTGCAATACTTTTGTGTCAAATTGAATCGCCGTGGTCACTGTCGAAAATGGAAGTCACAAAATTTCAATTTCCTCTGATCATTAATTTCAACAACTTAACTGTTCTTTCCACAAACTTTTTTGATAAACCAGGAAAGTTTATAATTTTCCTTGCTTGATGAGTCAGGGAAAGGGGATATTTGACCCAACCACAATTAAAGAGGATGAATTTAATAAAAATTAAGTGTCAATGCTGACACGCCCCCTACTGGAGCCTTTTGTCAAAACCTTAAAAAATTGTGTTTTATTCAGATTTTTGAGAAATGGAATGATTGTCTGTGTGTGTGTTTCTACCCTGTGTATGCATAAAACCCCCATTATTTAACAGTTCTGGTTCTCATGCGTCATTTGAAGATGAGAACTCGTAAATTTTTGAGTTTTTAATTCAAAATCTGCTTTATCATTGACTTTTTTTCAAAAACTTCTGGGGGACCTCTTTTGGAAGTCTTGTGCATGTTATGTGAAAATTTCATAAGATTAATCCCATCCAGTATGCCAAAAAACCAATATTTCCAATGTTGCGTTTTGTGTTGAAGAGCAGTTCATGAATGTACCTGATGGCAACTTCTAGGAGTGTGTAAATTTTCGTCTTGATATCTTAAAAGGAAGTACTGTTTTGAGCCTTTTTAAAAGTGTGCGTTTTTAATGTTGCTGAGTTTACATTGAAAATAATCACATCATCAAGAAATTGTCCTCTTAAGAAATTTTATGATTTCATTTCAGGCAAAGGTGTTTGGCACACAAACAATTTTGGCGAGGTGGGGGTAGAGCAACATTTTCCCCAATTTCAGGATCTAGTTTTAATAGGTGTTAAATGAAATTGCCTGGAACTCATTAATTTTCTATATATTTTTTTTTATCATTTGCCCAGATTTTTTGCCTGAATCTTACTGTTCCCCCCTGCCGCCCCCCCCCCATGCCTATTATATGATTTCAGGGGTCTTCTCCCATTTCTGACAATTGGATTGCTCTCCCTGTCTCTAGTGCAGCTCCTCTCATGTCAACATATCCACCTGAAAGATGAAATTAAACAATATAAAATAAACATGGAAGTAAACAGAACAAAATAAAATAATAATGTTCTGCTGAATGAACATGATGAATAATAATATAAATGGAAATATTGACTGAACAAAAAAAATCCAAAGCGTTCACAAAAAACAAAAAACAAAACAGGAGTGTAACACAATTTTAGTGGAGAAAGTTAACTTTAAGTGAATGTTTGCAGGGTACATACTTAAATCACCGTGCTTGGTCACTTCTCCTGCTGTTGGTCTGTCCTTGGAGTAATTGCCATTAGCATTTTCAGACTCTAACTTATATTCCAGGCCCCCTGGAAAGCCAGAAACAAATTTCTAAAGAAAATAAGCTCTTGAGTGAATAAAAAGTTGCAATGCTTAAAGACGGCACATATTAGTGATTTTAGTGATTAACGCAGGGTGAGAGTTTGACTGTACCTAGTATTAGTGAAAAGTTTAAGCAATTCTTTCGACCAACTAAAACTTGAAGGTTAGCTATTCCTATTGTTAGTCTAACATTGACAGATTAGAATCTGATAAGGACAGCAACTGAGAATGAGTCACATAATGCTATTCAAACAATGTAAAGCAGAATCCTTAGGATTAAAATTCGAAGAAAAGTAATTTATCTTATTATGTAACTTTTAGGGCTTTAAGAACATTACTTGAGGATCGAGGTGCAATATAAAAAGCTATTATTTTTATTTATCCTAATTACTTACCAGGCGCGCTCTCCAACTCAAGACCTGACCCTTCCTCGAGATAACAGACTGATCCAGTAATTTTGGAAGATGTATTAATGTAACCACCATTGTTTTTCTGAAACATTTTATACAAGTATTATATCGATATAGCCCACTAAGGTGCTGCTGAGGCGTAAAACCCAAACAAACAATACAAGTATTATATCTAAGTAAGTAAAATTGTATTCAAAGTCGGTTGTGATCTTTGCTTCTTCTATGTTAAACATAATATTGAATTTATAAATCTCTCACACAAAATGAGTCTTCTTTATATTTATGAAGTCACTACTTCCTCCTCTTGTATATACTCCTTCTATATCTTTATAGTACTTTACCTGCCGCGTCACATGTATCGTGTAGACATTTTTGTTGTAAAATAAAACAATATGCACTCTTTTTAATGTACTAATCGTAACTATGCAAGAACATCCTATTGTTAATGCATACATCTAACTGAAAGTAATTCTATTATTAAGTAAAATGAACCATATTTTATTAATATATAAATGCTAATTGACTTACCTCCTCTGTGCTAAAGGCTTCAACCATGGCCGAGTTTTCATCTTAAATTTGAAAGACAATTGAAAAATTGTTGAAAAAATGATGAAACACAATTAATTTTTTTTTGCTAGCACAGTTGCCTTTAAGGTGCAAAAGAGATTAGAAAGAAAGAATAATTTGAGGATCGCTTGAAATTTTATAGGGTAAGTTTCCTTGAGCCGGACACTTGAGGGTAGTAACCTTGAATTGGACACTTTTAGGAGGGTCTAATTGACTATTTAAGAGCTTGAATACCTACTAAACTATAAATGACTCTTCAATTTTTCTATATTTACAATTTTTAATGTAATTTCACAAATTTCACTTGCTCGATTTACCTGTATAGTGATATTCAGCCAAATAAATATAACTAACTAACTATTTGGTACCAATATTTAGCTTAAGACTTCCTTTATCTGTTCTCAAAGTATCAGCGTGATACTAACCAGTAACTGGAACTGGGGCACATTGGGATGCTTTTAACGTCTACTAATTTTGCTTAATGCTGAAAGCACTGAGCAACTCAGAAGTTTGCATGAATATCACCAACACCATTGAGCTTAAATCCAAGGCATAATATCTAGAGTAGACTGAACCTACCCTTTTGCAACCAGACAGCAAAATGTGAGTCGTGATCAATATTGTTAAAAAATAAATTTAACAATCCATGTGCACCAGATATTACATATAAGTATTGCATAAGACTATATACAGTGCATTATTACAGATCTCATATTAGTTTGCCATGTTCTTTTCAATTGCCACAGTGCTCATGTGATGTCAGTATGAGCATATTGATGTCATGGTGGTATATTCACAGTTTCATCAGTGTTACTTGGGACCTTCCCTGATCAGATCATTATAAATCTACAAGAAACTTCTAAAATGTTGGTGAGCCCTGATCATTCTGTTTGATGTTTTGAAAACACCCTAATCCCTGCAAACATACTCCAACTGAATAAATATCATGCACAATTACACATATGAAAACAGATCAAGCAGTTGTTATTCACACTTAACCAGTAAGCCTAATTTGTTATTAGCAGTTGGAATCAATACTTGAGCTGTGGTCTCAAATGCTCACAGGGAGTGCCCAGATAGTGATGTCAGTATTGAGATACTGATATCATCTCTGCATATATTAACATGGGACATGGCACACTTATATGAGATCTGTAATAATGCCTTTTCAATTGTTAATAAACAGTTTCAAACATTCAACATAAACTGTCCTGGGAGCGGTCATCTATGTAAGTAACACACAGTGCTTTGCGATAAATTTTTTCACAGAGCATGGTAATCCACTATGCCTCTATTCACTGTGGCCTGAACACCTATTGTGTGCTGTCCCAGGTCATTCAGTTGACTTGGAAACATTCTGCCATATAAAGTGTCTCCCAATGTGCCCTGTGTTCAGTGTCCCAATGAGCCCCGATATGACTTTTACACCAAAATGCTAATTTCTCAGGCACCATTGAGTGTGTTTACCAGGAAAGCAATTCATATATATTCGTTACAATGTATCAAATTCATACAAGCATTGAGAAAGCCTAAGACATTAGACATACGACATTCAAGCCTCATTGTCCATGGTTTGTCTACAGAATGGTTTGAATTGAACCCCTCTGAATTTACTTTAGTCGTAGGAAAGCAAACTTTTCCTCACCATACTTCTGCATGTGGCTGTAATTTTTCAATAAAATGACGATAGAAACATCAGGATGTGAAATTACAAGATATGATATGCCTTGCCAGGAACCAAGACACCCCACAGTCCCTTAGTGCCCCGCGTCCCAATGTGTCCCGGTTCCCTCTATCAGTCAAGCACAATATTGTAGGTTCTAACATGAATTATTGTCAGTTCTAACTCAGACATCTACATATCTTTAACTATAGCTTTAATTATTTGATAGAATGGCTGCAAAAAAGAGAGTTTTACATGGATTTGATGGTAATCCAGTTTTGTTTGCTTCCAATTTCCTCGGATTGACTCTGAAATTTTCTTTGTAGTACTCCAGGAGATTTGCCAAGGATTCTGTGAACAGTAAATACCAAAATAAATTCAATATCAAATGAATCATACAAACAATGCCCTATTGTTTGTTTTTGGAACTTGCAAACTGCACTCCTAAACTGCAATTCTGTTTTTGGGACTGATCAAATGAACTTTTAAACGGTAAACATGTTGTATTTTTAATTATCAATTGCACTTCTTAAACAATTTTTTTGGAACTTACTATAACCCTCTTCAACTGCTTACTAAATTCTGGAACTCATCAATTGCATTCTTCAACCATATACCTCTTTTTCGAACTTGTCAATTGCACTCTTCAACTACTAACCTTATTAAGGAACATATCAATTGCACTCTTCTGCTGTAAACCTGCTTTTGTAACCACCAAACCTATTGCACTCTTCAACCCTGAACCTGCATTTGGAAATAGCAAAATTCACTATTTAAATGTGAACCTGTTTTTAGGACTTACCTATCGCACTCTTCATCTATAAACCTGTTTTTGGGACTTACCTATCGCACTCTTCAACTGTAAACCTGTTTTTGGGACTTACCTATCGCACTCTTCAACTGTAAACCTGTTTTTGGGACCTACCTAATGCACTCTTCAACTGTAAACCTGTTTTTGGGACCTACCTATTGCACTCTTCAACTGCACGTATATCTACAGTCTTGGCACAGTATCGACTTCTAAAATGATGAGATACCACCACAGTGACACAGTATGTAATATTGTTTTCAGACGTACGATACAGGCATTGTGTCATGGCATATCATTTTAAATCTGCTATGATGCTAGACAAGGCTTTTATTTTTTTCTTATATAAAGAAGACAATATGTCAATGGTTCAACAATAGGGTTTTACCAGGAGTCTGGGGCCCTTCACTTGCTTCAGATTTCTTGAGATGTTCCCCGTAAGTTTGTTCACAGTACTCCAGGAGGTTTTGCAAGGACTCTGTAAAATGAAACATAAAAGTTCAAACAAACAGCCTCACACACTGACTGTTTTATGACAAAAATTCCTTCACAAAAAGGTAATACAGGAACTGAGACCGTGAAAGTAAGACGAGTCAGTTCTGATAAACATATTTGCAAGGATCCATGACAGCATACATTTTCTAAGTGAGGATCAGTGGCGTAATCAAAGAGTTGCAAAGGGGGGGAGACTATATGCCCCCTTCCCCCGTAGCTATCCTTGCCCCTCTCCCGCCCCATCTGTGAGGTTTGAGCAATTCCTTTAATTTTCCAAAGGTATGTGTCCACACACTTTTCTGCCTTTTATTTCCCCCTAAATAATAAATAATAATAATATTAAGTATTTATATAGTACCAATTCCAGTAAACAGCCCATACTGGTGCTGATGGGGCGTAAAACACAAATTCAAATTCAATTCTGCATTTTATTTCTTAATTTTTGTCTCATTCATCTATGAAAATCACATATACTGCTTATATTATTAGAGTTTGCAAAATTTCTTGATCGTGTGTGTCGGCACAATTACCCAAAAGACTGCTTGCGCTCTTTTATCCCCCACGGGAAATTACCTGGTTACGCCACTGGTGTGGGTAAAATATCCCACCCCATTCTCTCCAATAATATTCATACTACTTTTATTGAAATTTCAATGTCAAAGATAATACATTTACATTCTATAAAGGTAATTGCTTGATTGTTTAATTGCCATATGTGCAATAACTGCTGATGTCTCCAGATATAAAATCCCTTTGTATGATCATTTAATTAAACAATTAATGTCTTTAAGAAACAAATTCCTTGAGGGGGTAAGGTATACTGACCGATCTCTACACAAATGTCAGCAACACAGACTTTGGGTTTTCTTGGTCTGGCAGCCATGATTGCTGTTCGGTTTTTGTAGTGCTGCTCTGACTCAGGACAGTGGTCGTCTGCTTGGGCACCAGGCAGGTCACTGAGATCAGGGGGAGGTGGTGGGGTAGATGGAGAAGAGGATCTATAAGACAAGGGCCGTCCTGAAAAAGTAGATGAAAATTGCAATATTGAAGGTATGGTAAGAGAGGAAACATTTTTGTGTGAAAAAATGTTGATAAGCAGAGTCGGAAGTCGCAGTCGGAGTCGTAATTCTGGAGATCTAAGGAGTCGGAATCAGAGTCGCTTTTCAGAAAGCCAAAGGAGTCGGGAGTCGGAGTCAGTTCACTTAATACCCGACTCCGAAGTCCTGGTTATTTCCTCTGCATCATGCCAAGGGTGCTAAGGCTAGGAGCTGCTCCCGGACAGCTGTTAAGCATGTATAGAAGTGGTCACTCTAATATTCCAGGATAGAAAGTGTATCCTGCCTTTAACACTGCCCGGTGAATTACTTGCACGTTCAAATCTTCATGAGCCTGCTTTTGCTGTCAACTGTTATCATAATAGTTCAACTCCTGCTAATGTTGTTTGTTTTTAACTGTGACTTTAAATAAAGATTTTTATTATTATTTATTATTATTATTGTATAATAATCACAACACCAGACATGCAACTGACCGGTGTGTGCCTGCTGTGAGGCATGAATTCGCAAGAAACGGCATCAGATATAGATTTCCAAAGTTGTATAATAATATAATAATAACATGACCTGTGGAGGGCGTTATGGGTGGTTGACAGCCCAAGGGCTAGCTTGTCAGCCCTACGATTTCTTGTCAGCCCGAGGAACGAGGGCTGACAAGCGTAGGGCTGACAAGCAAGCCCGAGCGCTGTCAACAACCCATAATGCCCGACACAGGTCATGATATTACTATTATCATTACTTCTTACTCAAACAATTCATCTTCCATTAAACTTTTCGGACCTTCCCAATTACAGCGCTTTAAAATCCCAATAAATGTATGCACTCTGATGGCCTTATCAGTTCTTGTGCATTATACTGTATTCAAGATCCTCTGCGAATTTCAGTGTAATCAGATCAAAAGGGACTGAGAATAAAAGGAATAACCAACACTGATTCAGTAAGATTTCAACAAAACTTGTGACGCTACCACTTGTGGCCTTGAAAATCATGACGTCATGATCTATTTATAGATTCAGATGCTCATGGTTGCCAGGCAGCATGAGTCATGACGTCATCACAGGGCTGACAATACCATTGTCGGCCCCCAAAATCATTGTCGGCCCTCAAAATCATTGTCGGCCCTGCAAATGAGGGCGTTATGGGTGGTTGTTGCATGGGTCATCTAATGACAATACCCTACTTATCTCATGGCTGAGGTGATGATAATAAGCCTTGTCTCTTTTAACAAAATATACAATAATTAATGAAAAGCCCCTGAATAAACTTACCAATATCCCCTTGGACACTTGCTGACCCTCTATCGGGGAGGTCCTCATAAGGATTCACCAGTTCTGGAAATCCAGAAAGTGTATTCCTGTTCCTGCGAACATGTGGCTCTCTTCGCTTGATAAAAAAAGGGCAATGAAAATAAAGAAGATATATACATATATGGTTCTATTGAAAATTACATATCAGAATAATCGACAAATGAAAGCCAGGCATAGGCCTATATAATTTTTAGCCTTTCGGGTCACCGACACAACAGATTTTCTGCCAACACCAGAAATGAAAACCATAATTTTTATGAAATATACATTATAAAAGATTGGATTTTGTTCTTTTTTTTTTATTCTGCTGACTGACTAAAGAAAAAAATCCTTGAGAAGATCTGAGAAGTTAGAAGATCAATTATGTCTGGCCTGACTGGATGAAGTATTTTCACTATGATTTTCTCTTGTCTGCTTTATTGGAACACAAAAGATTAAATTACGCCAAAGCATCCAGCAAATAAAGAAGAGAAATGAAGTAGGAATTATTACATAAAGTCAGATTCGAGAGGTGAAAATTCGTTCATCAAAGTCTCAAACATCTTTTTTTTTAAACTAACTTTATAAAAGGCAATGATCACTCACCTGGTGTTCAGAATGTCCTAAAATAATAAAATAAATACTTTTAACTTAAACCAGCACAATTTTCATTTCAGTTATGGAATTAATATTTTTCAGGAGGAAAATATTAGCAAAATTTCTTTTTTTAGAAGCAAAATGCATTTTAAAATGTTTGCTAGAAATGATGCAATAAGTTATTGATTGCATTTGAGTAAAATAGCACTCATTAGGGGTGACCAGTTAATACCAATGAGAGGCTAGGAGTTCTTTTAAAATAAATGGTTTCTTTCTCAGTTTTGGTAAATTAAATAAATTCTTCTTTTGAAGTCTTGAAATGAACTATTTCGGCTTGGGGTATTTCAAACAAGTTGTTGCTTGATTTTGGAATGAATATTCGGGGACTTCGCGTGCTTTAAGTAAATAAATTACTGCCGCCGTTACCATGAAACAACTTCTCAATGAGGAAAAGTCCAACCCTGGAAATTAAATGGCTACACCCTCAGTTCAAAGCTAGTGAATAAATCTTACTGCTTACTGCTATACCTTAATACTGTTTGATACATCATCACGCAGCCTGCAATAGGCCTGTCTGATGATGTATACCTTTGTTTGGAATATCATATTTGTAAAATGTCAAATTGTCAACCAGCAACGGCACATATACTGACCTTCATAGTTTGGGTTAGTTTGCCTCTGTCTGAAACATTTATGGTTTTATTCAAACCACTGTGTTACATACATGTATTACGGCTACAATGACACCCATGTCATGGTGATGATGTTTCATCTGCATGTATGTACTTCAAAAGTTTATGTGTCGTATACTCTTTTGGTTATTGTAACCAAGTTAATCCAAAATAAAAATGTATCAATTACATGCCGATTTCTAATGAATTCAAAATAACAATGTAAAAATCAACTGACCTTTTTATCCAGTAAGGAATCAGAGGGAATACAACAGCTAGCAGGAGCAGAGATCCTCCTAAGAAACCCAAAGCTACACAAAAAGGAGATGATAAAAAATGTTGTGCTATACAAAAAAAGACAGTGAAAGAATGGGAAAAGTCTGATCAGGGATGCTCTTGGGCCTCGAGTAGGTGGGCACATGCAGTGGCGTAACTGGCAGGTCTCGAGCGGGGGGGTACCTGGGAGGGTGGCACGCGATTCTCTGTGGGGTGGCACCCACTATATAATTATATAATTTAGCCTGATTGGTAAAGTTCATATAGGAGGCCACCTGGGGGGGGGGGGGGGTACAGGTCCAATATGGGCAGGGCACGAGCCCCTCCGTGCCCCCCCCCCCATAGGGACGCCACTGACATTGAGGCATGCGATTCTCTGGGAGGGCACCCACTATACTAATTGTATATATCATATGCCCAGCCGAAATACTCTCTTCTTATTGGCTGACAGCCGTGCAATATTCTACGATATTGCACTGCATTATATTGCACGGTCATTTTAACATGTAAAAGATTGGACGGACCTGAGAGGAAGCACCACGTTTCAGTGCTGCTGCAGCCACAGGCTGGCAAACAATTTGTGTTTTCCGATTTTAGTAAAAAGTGCACTGTACAGCAACGGAGGCAGTTAGAAAGCTCGTTTTTGAGGCAAAAGATGCGTCTTTTTAAGGGCTATCAGGATATCTATTTTTTGTACTGATTATATTATTTTTATTTCCAGAATAAAGCAATAAGTGACTGAAAAATAGCATTTTTGCCGATTTTTTTGTGTTTAGAGGTGTAAAGTCTGCTATAAAGTTTCAGAAAAAAATCTAAAATAAAATCCATCATCAAGTAAATCATTTTTCCATTCCAAAAGTGTGAAAAATTTTTTTGTGAGTGAAATATGTATTGCCTTTTGACGAGACACATTATAAAAAGGCGAATCAAAAGAAACACAAAAAAAGTTTGGACAAGGAATTCCAGCCCTTTTCTTTGCATTTGACACAAAAAAACCATATGATATAACAGTTATTGCACATCACCTCGTGCAATATCAGTTTTTATGGCACCTCGTTGACTAATATTGCTCTCGGGCTGCGCCCTCGTGCAATATTAGTCACCTCGGTGCCATGAAAACTGATATTGCACTCGGTGCTGTGCGATAACTGTATAATATTGTCAGATTTGGAAAGTTCATATGGGGGGCACCAGGGACACAGGTCCAATATGGGGGAATGTACCCCCCCCCCTGTGCCCCTCCATAGGGATACCACTGTGACAAACATATTCGATGGAGCATGCATGACGTGTCTTGAAAATAGAAATTGTCAGAAGGAGGGTGAATAGCGTGATGTGTTATCCAGGTAATCTTGCCATTTGTACCTATATAAAAGACTTACCAAGTTAACCAGAGAATGTTACTTTCACCACTGATAATTGCGGGAGCTGTAAAAGTGCACAATTCACCCATTTTTTTATCTTGGAAGCTTAGCTTTCCCGAGTCCCCCGCCCCCAATTTCCGTTACTGCATCAGGAAATAGTTGGTGCCTGGAAAAGCTGAGTGCTTCCAACAGAGCTTATACCACTCCTCATAATTTACGTGAAATTTGATACACTTACCAGTGAAATACATGTATCCTGCTGTCAATGAACACCTTGCTGCTGTGACAATCAAACGAGAGGTTGAATCTTCGACTGAAATCAAAATAATGAAATTACGGGTCAAATGTAGACCAAAGTGAAAGGCATACATATATTAAGTAAAGTTTTTTTTAGATGTCTTCCAAAAATTTATGCTAAAATTATCTGGAAAGTAATTCAAGAGAAACTGCATGATTCTGGTTGAAAAAATGGTTAAGAAACTTAACATAGTTGCAAATAACAGTTATTAATAAGAAACTGATCACAGTTGCAAAAGTAGTTAAGAAACTCATCATGTAACAGTTATTATGCAAAACATGTTAAACTAGAATAGCAAGCGATGATAATATGACCGCGGGCAGTGCTGGATGCCTTTTGGTTGACGTGCAATCAAGTGTGATTGTGTCGATCCATAAAAGATGAATAACAATTTGTGTATTGAGCGCAGCTTGTTTAGCCCTGGCATAAAAAAGGTCAGTTGTATAATAATAATAAAAATGTATATATATTCGTTGTTGTCCATGGTGCAGTGGGGCTTCTATTTGAGGAGGGCTTTTATTTGAGGGGCCTATATTCAAGGACTCAAACAAGGAGCCTCTATTCAAGGGAGTTCAAGGGAGGCACATATTCGAGAAAGGTCTCTACTCAAGCGGGCCTCTATAGATGGGCTCTGTTCAAGTGAGGCCTTTATTCAAGAGGGGCATCTTTTTGAGGGCGCCTTTATTCAAGGTGTATGGCCATTGGCGCTTGTACTTCCATTGTGAGTGCATGCCTGTGTACGGCCATCGTCGAGTGTACACCCATCTGTTGGCACATCTGGCATGCCCATCTGTGTGCACACCAATCTGTGTGTACACACCCATCTGTGTGTACACACCCATTTGCATGGGCATGCCTACCTGAATGCCTGTCTGTTTGGGCATGCCCACCTGTATGCCCATCTGTGAGTGTACACGCTGTACAAACGGACAGACTCAACGGCAGTTATCAGGCAAATATGGTAGTGAACATATTTTAAAAGAATAAAAATGACAATGCACATATAGTGGCTTTCATATTATGATGTTAAATGGAAGGCATTATTGCAGGGACATTTATCTGAACGAAAAATTCTATTAGAAATGACCCCATGCATCTTGAAGTATGTTTACCAACTGGTGTCTCACTTTTGTCTTTGTAACTCACTTTTTAGCTATTTACAATGAAAAACTCGGGAAAATTGTGGAAGGGGTTAACAGCTAAAAATACAAGGCATTTTATAAGATCATTTTCAAGCTTCTATGTGCTTTATTAATACACTAGATTAGCATTTCAAAATTTGCTTCTGCGCACACACCTTGATAGGACAGCCAAATAAGGCAGGCTTCACTCAGCGCATTGCAATAGTGCACTCATTTTTTGTTCATTTAAGGGTGATTGACTAGGGAGACATTTATGAAATAGTGTGCATAAAATGACCAACACTATTAGGAACACATTCATGTAACTTCTAACATCTTGGTATCAAATAATTAACCGCAAATCGTGTCACAGTGTGGAAATTAGTGCTATTTTTTTATTCCTTGATAACTTGATAAATCATTGAAATGTGAAGATGTTGTGCCCCCAGTATAATTAAGAGACGCAAGTTAAACTATCTAGACTATGCAAGTATCAAATGTTAAATTTTAAAAGCATAATATTAAAGGAACTATTAGGTTGACTGCCGCAATCGTCACATCACTGCCGTTAAGTCTGTCCGTTTGTACAGTGTGGTGTATGCCCATCTGTGTTAGAACACCGATCTGTGAGTGCATGCCCATCTTTGTGTGCACACCCACCTGTACATTATCTGGGTGCATGCCCATCTGCACGGCCATCTGTGTGTGTATGCCCTTCTGTGTGTGTTTGCCCATGTGTGAGTGCATGGCCATCTTCGTGTGCACGCCCATTAGTATGGTTATCTGTGAGCGCAAGGCCATATGTACGTCCAATGTCGCCCATTTGCATGTATACACCCATATGTGCATGCCTGTCGGTGTGTGTAAGCCCATTTGTGCGTGTACGCCTATCTGTGTGTGCATACCCATCTGTATGTGCACGCCCATCTGCATGCGCATGTGTGTGTGGACGCCCATGTGTGTGTGGACGCCCATGTGTGTGTGGACGCCCATGTGTGTGGACGCCCATGTGTGTGTGGACACCCATGTGTGTGTACACACACATCTGTCTGTGCATGCCCACCTGAATGCCTAGCTGTGTGGGCGTGCCCACCTGAACACTCATCTGTGTGTACTCCCACATATATGCCTATCTGTGTGTGTATGCCCATCGATCAATGTATGCCCATCTGTGTGTGTATACAACCATTGGTATATATATAGAAACACCCTTCAGTATACTCTTGCCCATGTCAGTAAACTGTTATGTAATGTAGGCCAACTTGCTACTGACCTGCCATCTGACCTACCTGCCTACCTACCTACCTATCCATTACTAGACCCTTAGATAAGGCTGGCCTGCTATACCAATTAAATATCAGTTCCCCTGGTGGCGACTTTTTGCGGTAGTTGGAGTGATCTAGCACTGTGCCAAGGAGCTCTAATCTGGCACAGTGCCAAAAATCACGAAAACAACATTCACACAGCCAAAATAACAATAAGGTGGGGTGTTTCACTGAAAAATCATGAATCTCAGAAAGGTATGAAAGACCCCTTGGATCATCCTGGTCTTCAAATGTCTGATTGTAGATTGTAAAGTTATGTTTATATAGGAACTTTTATGATTGTACATTGAGTGTAATTTGTTTCATCCATCCCCAAAAATGTGCCTAGAATGGGACAATCCGGGGGTAACAGCAAAATGACCGCGCCAGCGGCTGGCCGCGGTCATAATAAAAGTGGTAGCAATATGCAGAATAAAGATACTATTTTCATCAATAGTTTTGATTCTGAATAACAAAGATGATCTCCACAGCAGGTGGGTGGTAGTTAGGGGGAAAGGATGGGGAATTGGGGGAAAGGTGGGGGAATTGGGGTAAAGGAGGAGGTTATTCGTGGAAAGTTGGGGGAAGTGGGGTGCGAGATGGAGTAAGTGGGGGTAAGCGGGGGCCAGCATATCTATAGGAGAGATGATATATTTAGGGGGATGCATTATTTAGCTATTGAGCTTTCTTACCAAATTTTTTACACCCTCTTATGAATTTTATATAATTTAATTCTGCAAGATTTTTAGTTTGACAGCTGCCCGACGTCCCCTTGGTTTCTCATCCTGTGATATCACGCCCAAAAGGCAAACCAAGGTAGCAATCACTCTGCATACAGGGTCTATACTCTATTGTCATTCTTTAGCCACAATATGAATCCAATACATATATAATATATAATTTACTACATCTGTCAATATCTGTAATCACTGTAAGCTGGCATCCTATGTGTGCGTGCCACCCAACTGCTTGACCTGCTTCTGAGAGCCAGAATTCAGATGCAGCAAGCAACCGCAAGAGAACGCAACTGCCCTAATGGATTAGCCAGCATTCTAAGCTGGTAGCTGAAACAGACATTAGAGGTTGTTTATGTACAGTACAACCATCTTAAAGTGGCTCAACATAGCCATCTATAGTGGTCCAGAGCGGTCCGGATAAAGAGTGATCTGTAGTGATCTGAGATGATATAACTCTTTCTGTAGTGATCTACTATTTCACTTTTAGCGAAAATCAACCATGTAAATTATTTAGGATCATAAGTCAACAAACAGATAAAATCCATCTAACAATTGAAAATATTGATTAAGGAAACATATCCAGAAGTTATTTGGTACAGAAAAGTAAATTTATTAATATTAATTTTGATTAATAGATACAGATCACAACAGATCACTCCGGATCGATCACTCCATATCAACCAAAATCGCCATGGATCACTATAGATCGATAGATAAGTGTCGATCCAAACTGACGAGCCATTTTATGATGGTTGTACTGTAATATTGTGTCTTTGGTTTAAGGTGTTGGCAACATTTGTGTTAAAAGAACAAAGCATTCTGTATAACATTGTTTGTTTGATTTTAAGCTATCAGTAATATACGTGTCAAAAACACAGCCTGATTTTACATATCAAATAAGTAGATTTACTCATGCATAGAATTGGGTCATTGACGTACATCAGTCTCCTCCAGCTAAAGCTGTTCGACAAAGAGAGACTGTCAGTCTGGGTTGCAGTACTCTTTATGAGGAAATGAGTTTTCAGTTTGATCTAGAAGTTTTTTCTTGTCAATGATCAAATGTATCTGACAGAAATTCACAACAAACTTTTCTCACCCAGTTCTTCCCCTTGTATTGGAGTAGAAGCGTCAGTGGATGTTGGCTGCTCTGTTTGGATGGTTGGGGTTGTCCTTGGCATTTCTGATTCTTCTGATGTGGTTGGTGTGGCCAGGGTGATGTCAGTGGATTTTGGGAACTCTGTTTCAAGTAATATTTAGTAAATAATTGATTAGTTATCGGCAAAGTGGATACCTCCATCAAAAAATCAGCAAAGACCTATTCATCTGTTGTGATGTGAGATCACTGAGATGCAAAGCATTGAGGTATTTGGAACAATTCCAAACAAATATTACATTCTGCACTTAAGTAGGTCAAACAATGATGTAAGAACCATTTGCATTGCATGGATGCAACCCAGACAGACACAATGTCAAAGTCAAGGCAGTATCACTGTATTGTAAGTTCTACCATGTTTTTGCAATCTGAACAGTTTTAAAAGTACAATTATAAGCGATGAAGTCAAGCGTTTACTTCTAATTCTGGTGGTAGACATAGACTCCTAGCAAACCTTTTTGGCAGATGACCTGTCCAACCTTAAAACATCCCTCAGCACTTAGCTTTCCATCTTTAAGCATCAGACAATTCCTTTGGTAGATTTCGGATTTCTGTTCATTGGAATTCCAGTTTGTGTTAGAGACTTCTCTCCCATCTGTCAACGAAACAATACTTTGAATGAAAATGATTGTGTCATTATACTGAAATGGACAGGTGGTGGTTTATGCTTCTGCAGCACCTTAGTGGGCTATCTGAAATGGAGATAATAGAGCTCTATCCCTTCAGCAATATGAGTGCTACTAAGGACAGCAGTTCTGGCTGCATGGATATGGGATAAAGTTGTTCAATATCAGTGTAGGAGGCAGGAATCGACATTTTTGAAAGCTAATTCTTATAAGAGTTTCGGGCCGAAAAATGAATTTAGTATATTTTTGGGGATATTTGGGCAACATTTTTTTGAGTATCCCAACCTAACTTTATTGTGCTCTTACACCTATGAAACTGTTGTGACGAGGAGAAGGGACACTCTGGGCAGGGGAGGAGAAAAAAAGGTGAAATAATAAAACACATTGATTTCAGAGCTCTTTTAAAGGTTTAATGTCAAATTAACCAGCCCTTGTTGAAATAGTGATGTATACAAAATAATAACTCAACTAAAGAGCATTATTTCAATAAGGACTGGTTAATTTGACAATGAAACCTAGAGCTCTAAAATATTCAGTTGATATTATATTATTATTCATTTTACCTTGCCATTTCCATATTGCCCGTCTCAAGCCAATGAAGAAAACTTCTGAGACATTTTCTTTCTCTACTTTTGCGAAGTTGCTCATTTATTGGCCTACTGTGTCGCCCTTCTTGGTGTAGAATAGGTCTCCTCCAGTAGCTCGACATATCTGTCGTGCTCCAAACCAGTTCTTTCTGCTTGTCATGGGATAGTACAAACCATGATATAGGTTGGTTTCTGTAACAATAGCACTTAATAGAGCCTTATTTTTACTTTGACTTTTACAGTATGCAGTTTTATTGAACAGGGCGGCCAGGACACATTGGGACTTTTTCATATATATGTACTATAATTTTACGCAATGTTGAAAAATAATATACAAGGCTCAAAAAATAAGATTGCACCTGCTCTTATGTTGTCAGACAGTCACCCTCACTGAACCAATTAGGATATTAATAAAAGCAATTTTAACATCCCATATTTGCTACACATTAGATATTGAATATAAAAAGTTCCTAAGATTGTATTTCTATGAAGTTATATATAATGCAAAACACCTTGAAGAGGCCCATTTAAGCATGTAACTCCCAAACGGAGCCTCCATTTGGGACTTCAGGGAGTTATGGGAGTTACGGGAGTTAGCAGGAGTTAGCAGGAGTTACGGGAGTTAGCAGGATTTAGCAGGAGTTAGCGGGAGTTAGTGGGAGCTACGGGAGTTAGCAGGAGTTAGCAGGAGTTACGGGAGTTACGGGAGTTAGCAGGAGTTAGTGGGACATAGCGGGAGTTGCAGGACGTCAAGGAGTTCCGGGAGTTACATGCTTAAATACGGCCTCTATGAGCCAGCAGCCAATCAGAAGCCTGTATTTGGCTGGTATATCTCATATATTCTTTGTTGTTCACTTATACGCCCATGGGAGTATATAGAATATATAAGCCTCATTGTTTAACAAAGCTCAAAACACAAACAACAAAACTGTACCAAACGTTGAATTACTAACAAAAATTAAAACAAAAGTATAATAAAACAAAATGCCTGAGACAAATCCGTAAATTTGACCCCCTTCAGATTTTAATGTCAAGAACATGACAAATAAGGTTAAAGGGTCAACCATATTGGATCTCTAGGAGGAGGAGGAGACTTGGATTTTTTTATAGATAATTTCTTGTCCAGTTTAGGTGAAATAAATAATTCCTATAGAGTGGTCTTGAATAAAATTATTCCTGGTGGTGGAGGTATTTCCTAACATGGTTTTGTTTAATTTAAAAAGAAATATTTTAGGACATCATTCACTCAAAATAAATAGGCCTAATTACTGCTGCTGTTATCTTGAAATAAATGATTTCCTGTCAATTGAAACATTAAAACTCCCAGCGCCCCCCCTTTATATCTGATGGTGATCCCCAACTATCCAAATGCATATATTCTTCTGATTTTTAAACATATTTTCCCAACAAAATTTTCTTTTGTCTGCTTTTTCCCCCTTATATATATTTTTTTAATTCTCCCTCCCCCTAATTTTTCACCAAAATTATCTGTTCCAATTTTCTCAAAAATTCCCTCCCCCCAAAATTGTTTGCCCCTAATTTGTCAAATTAATTTTCTTTCCAAGCATCCCCCCCCCACAGTTTCCGGGGGTATTTTTTCCACTTTTAAAAATGCAAACTATTTCTTTTTAAATTTTCAATCCACACATTTTTTCCTTATAATTTTGCAACTAATTAGGACTAGCTAATTACAAACTATTGTCTTTAAAATCAATCTTTTGGATCCAGGACGCACCTTCTTCAAGCTTTGGTGTTTACACATGTTATTTGAGCATATATATTAAAGTGAGTAATTGGGAGATATCCCTATATTTCAGTAACTAACACAATGTCAAGGTCCACAGTATTAAAATCACAGTTGTTTTCTAAATTTATAACCAAATTCTAAAAATGTAAGGTATGTCTCTGTAGCCTTTTTAATACGTGATTGAAAATTTCAAATACCTTTCAGATGCATTAGTATAGGTTATTCACCTAGGGAGAGGCAATATGTGATTTATCCAGCGAGGGCGTTAGCCCGCGCTGTGATAAACACATATTGCCGATCCCGCGGTGAATAACTGGCTTATACCATAAGACAAAAGTGAAACTTGTCATTTGTTGCTGTGGTTTTTCACTGCTTCACTTATTATTCTCCCATGGGAGCATAACTGGACAACAAAGAATATGGGTTTTATTGCAGTGAAATACTGGCTCATGATTGGCTGACAGAGGTGTCGAATGGTATAAGCCTTATATTTCCAAGATAATTATCAGAATATGTATAAATTTCATATCATATAAACGTCAACTGTGATTCCTTTTGGATTTTTTTCTTCAACTGATACTTTTCATTAAATTAATCCCACTTGGCAAATTGTTTGTAGCAGTTTTCTTCTTCTCGCAAATCCTTCTTGTTTATTTTCTGTCTAAAATCTCTTTGTTTTGTTTTGTTTTAGGTATAAGTTAGTTATATCCCTTGCTTTCGTAAATATGTGATAATCCTTGGCTACGCCTCAGATGTATCACATATTCCGTCAAACGCGGGATATAACTGGCACTTATCACTATCTTTACATCAATTCTCAACCTGGTACAGAGTATATACGAGGGGCGTTCAGAAAGTTCACGGCTTTTTTTTATATGGACACTTATTTTCAGTCTAGAACTATGAATTTTTTACAGGATAAAATTCAGCAGTTTTGGAATGGATTTCCAAAATATTGGACAATTTGGACATTTTTAAGTCATTCTGTGGTTGCCATGGAAACGGAAAGTTTGGCTAGGTGGAGCAGGTAGTACGGAGATCAAGAAAATCAATGAATTGCAGCTGAGGGAGACCTCTCTCTGCCACTTGTATTAGTAAGATTGACAATATTTAAAACAGGAAATATAATATTACCTTTTAAAAATACTCGCATGCACTACAAAAGCATTAATTCATACACCTGACGCTTTGAAATAAATATTCCTTGAAGCCCTCCAGGAAAAGTTTTTGTGAAAGCATTTTGGTCATCCAAAGCCTTTTTTCCTCCAGTGCCTGAAACTATTGCCCCAGTGATTAAGGTAATGGAAAACCAGGTCTTATGTAAAGCGATATGTCAAAGGAAAAGCTGGGATGGATAATGCTGTCCCTTCAGGTCTCTTGCTCATACCAGTGAATCAATGCTCTGTCATAAGTCCTGGTGTAGTTAAGGACTCATATTCTGGCACCTGAATCGCTCTTGCCAAATTGGCCATGCAGGAGTGCTTTCCCACATTGGTTCGCTGTAAGAATACAAACATTGGGTATGCTTGAAAGTATATTTAGAAGCTAATATCATATTTGTTGTGTCAAATATTGTCATTTTTACTAATACAAGTGACGGAGAGAAGTCATTCTCAGCCGCAATTCATTGATTTTCTTGATCTCCGTACGACCTGCTCCACCTAGCCAAACTTTCTGTTTCCATGGCAACCACAGAATGACTTAAAAATGTCCAAATTGTCCAAAATTTTGGAAATTCATTCCAAAACTGCTGAATTTTATCCTGTAAAAAATTCATAGTTCTAGATTGAAAATGAGTGTCCATATAAAAAAGCCGTGAACTTCCTGAATGCCCCTCGTAATTATAAGAATCCTTTTATTTCGATAAAGAAATATGCTAATGTTTTTTCCTGTTCCATGAATATCCAATATAATAATACCAATAGTTTACCTGAACGACAGAAGAATGGCAATTCGATGTTACACGATCGAAGTTCAAGATCATTATAGCGCTGACCGTCCTTATATGTCTGTTTGAAAACTCCACAGCTTTGGGAAAAAGTTACGTCTGAAAATATCAAAACGTTGATATATGACACAACACAGACAAAGACTTCAATCAGAATACAAAATTAATCAACTTTGATTTTATTGTAACACTTACATTGGAAAAGGGGGAATTCTCTGGTATTCAGAAGATTGCCATTAACGAAAGTCCAATTCCCTAAATCAACAGTGCTTCCTCCCAGCCAGATGTTACCTGAACCAACAAACTTCATCAATTCAGCAATTGCAGACGCCTCTGATTCATTTGGTAGATTCACCATCTCCATGTTGTAGTCTGAGCACCATTTTTGGGCCATCCAACTGTCCCTTTCACCTTCAAAGTGGACATAACATGTGTTGCCGATAAGACTGGTCTTGCACCTAGCATTCTCCCGACATAGGATGTGGCACTCATTGTTGGTTGAAGTCACTGAAAAAGAAACGGACAAGTTGGTCAGTCAGAAATATTAGTTGTTGGGGCTACACTGAATAGTTAGTAGGGGAGCCATAGTCCTATAGCAAAAGCCCTCGTGGACATGCAGATGTTGGTATCTTGAGTCCCTCAATTTCCTTCACTGCAAAATTGTACTCTGCACACAGATTTCATATTTAGCATCATACATAGGAGTCAGCAGCAGTGAGAATTCAGATGCAGCAATTGACATTATGAGAAAGCAAGCGAAGTTATGAGATTAGCAAGCATTCACAGCTGGTATTTGAAACAGATAATTAAAGATTGTTTTTATGAAATTGCGTGTTTGGTTTACGCTGACGGTAACATTAGTGTTTAAAGTACACACTGATTTACTCAAAGCTGTCTTTATAATATTGTTTGTTTGATTTTAAGCTGTCAGTAATATAAGTCAAAAACTCGGCCTGATTTTACAGATCAGATAAGTGGATTAACTCATGCATGGAATTGGGTCATTGATAACCATCAGTCTCCTCCAGCTAAAGCTGTTCGACACAGAGAGACTAGAGACTGTATCAGTCTGGTAAAATTGGATGAACTGAGTCAGCTTAAATGATTGAATGGTTCCGCAATTATCTCAGCTGAAAACAACAAGTAATGTTAGCTTAAAGATATTGTGCAACCATTTCACTCTTTCATTTTAGCTGACTCGTTTCATATTAAATTTGTACAAATCCATTTTTAAAACATTGTAAAATTAGAAGGCAGATAGCAAAAACGTGCCTAAAAGAAAATGCATGGAATAATTAAGGGATAGAAAATAAAGCAGAACTAAACTATAAATCCTTATTTTACCTTAAACAAACATTATAAAAAAACAAGGCTATTTCAAAATAAACAATTGTGTTAGGCCTACATATTGTAATCAGTGGAGTAACCAGGGGTCTCGAGTGGAGGGGGGCATCTGGGGGTATGCGATTCTGGGGGGGGGGGGGAATCCGCTAAACTATTTGCGCAATTGAGTTTGGAAGTTCATATGGGGGAGGGCCCACTTAACAATCCACTTACCTTCTAAAACAAAACAAGACACAAAAACAAGAAGAATCATCAAAAGGAGCACAGGCCTTGTTCTTTCCATTCTCCAGTATAGTTTATGATGTTGTTCAGCATTCAATATATCATTATTTGCATGTATGTGCATCTGACATGTAACGGCACTAACCATGTTTCAATTATTCTATAATGAGGAAGATATTTTGGAACACCATTTGAGGAAGTTTGACTGATGATTCCATGCTAATTTAATGGAGTAGGATGTAAACATATGTAGAACAATTAAACAATTGATTGCATAGATTTTAGAAACTTTTTTGAAAACAAGGAGCTGTTACAGTTGAGGAAGCACAAGAGATTACAGATGTAGTTCCCTCCAAAAGGAAATCGCCCTATTTTATTATCCTTCCTCAAAGTATGTAGAAAGTGATTTTTTTCTTGTTATGTTGAAGTGTGGGGCATATCTGCAATGTAGAAATGGCCTTGGGGGAAATAACATTTGGTAAAAATGCAGTGCTCTGCATTTCCTGTCTCTTCCATGATAATTTTGGGCATGAGGGGTAAGGGGCTTGCCCCTCAACCCTGAACCAAGGGCATACAAAAATAATGATCATAATTTCAAAAATATATAATACACAAGGATGAATCCATCCAACAAAAAATGTGCAACTGTAACAACATTCAGATTAGACAGTTTATGAGTATCATGAGTAACAGTTATTTATTGAATTTCACAGTTTGTAATCTTCTTCTTTTACTCAGTTATGCTTTCATACTATGTAACATACCATAATGGCTATTATCCACACTACATGATATGCCAACACTTCATCATATTCTCCACCACAGCCAATCATTATGTCCCAACAGTGTGAGGTCACATACCAACTTTGCAAGATTTTTCAAATTCTACATACTTTTTGGAAGGATAATAATAGACTGATCTGCAATGTACAAGGTGCACCATCATGGCTGCACTTCTAGCATCCAATGCAATGGCAAAACTTACTAGACAAGGTAAGGCAAATTCTCCTATGTCAATATAGAATTTTGAAAAATCTTAAAAGCCATTTTTTTACCTCAGCTTAGTTTGGCCCAAAATGTGACATATAGTTAACTGCACTGTTGCAAAAAAAAGATTTTTTGGAGCTAGGCTTCTGCGGTGCCTTCTGGATGAAAAAAAACAAATTTGGGTAGCAGGACAGCGTTCTGTGTGATCTCTATGCTGGCCTGCATCTGGGAATCCACATTTTACTTGTAACCATGCAAGTCTCTGATTGGTCACTTTGTTAAAAGACTGATATCAGGCAGGTCAGGAAATGGACCCCTCAAGAGAACATTCCACCTTCTTCTGCTGTTCTCAAATGTGCATAATCAAGTTACTCTATGTGTGTCCATTCCCTGCCCTGCTCTTAAATCTTGATTAAAGATTCCATAATGTTATGATCCCCAATGGTGTAAAGATTTTTTTCACACTGCAAAGTCATGTACCTCAGTGGCTGAGTGGATTGCATGCTGGCCTTGTAATTTTGAGGTCCAGGGTTCGATTCTTCTGCATGGCAGTACTTGAAAGCTAAATTTAGGTACTTGCAGGGAGCCATCTTGTGATAGACATGCCCAAAAGTTGCCAAGCAAATGGAACTCGGTTAGCATTTAAACTCCCATCTCATCGTTCTATGTGTGTGACTTACTTGGTTTCACCATTCGACGCTAGACTTGGCTTTGATGTTTTGATATAGAAAAAATTAGGACCAGTTAAAAGTGAAAAATGCACTTTGTGACTCATGATAGCTGATGAAGTGTCACCTTCTCTACTTTCAACACGGGAAACATAGAGTCTGTTTGATTAGTCATGATCAAGAGAAGGCCATTTGAATCGTCGCAACTGATTTTAGAGTGAAAATCAAGTGCATAATACTTTTGTTTGGCTGTCACCAACAAGCAGGATAAGTCTACAAATTAACATTGAAAGTATTGAGCATGATCATGACAAATCATCAGCATGATGACACACGAAGTGCCATTTTTACAGTGCAACAGCCCACTCTTTTCTACATCAAAATGACAGACTGCAATGGCTGCTCTGACCAAACAAGTGTGTTCTGCAAGTTGAAAATGCACATTTCAATCTAATCAAGCTCTCGAAATCATTATCTGTCGCATGCCAATCATTCCTTACTTGGATAGAATTATCAGTGCTACTATTAAACAAAGGGTGCCCAGCCTTCAATTGCATTTATTGTTGATTTTTTGGTCTACTAGGTAAACATCAATGGTTTGTGTATTGAAATTGTCAAAGGGCGGGCCGTCGGCCAGCCTTTTAAAAATTGCTGTAAACTGCATTTTTGAAGGTAGTGAAAGCCATAATATAACCCTAATTACCGGCCATGCATCCTATGCATAGGCCGGTTATGCAGTGATATCCATCAAATGTGAGTCACGAGCCTCCTGGCCCAACCAGACTATTCCAAGTGTTTATTTTATATGTATTTCCAAGTTATCACAATGGAGATTCTTTGTATGGTGTCTTTTTTTAGTTAAACACAATAATATTAGATTTATAAACATCTCCTCTAATGGCTAGCGCTGGTTAGGTCAGACTGATTTTGCGCCGCCATTTTCTTGTGTATTCACGTTGTCACTGCACTTTAAGCATATTTCACACTCAGTGGGTGTTGACTTATTTTACTGAATTTGCTTCATTCCAATCAATCTTGTTAATTGCTGTTCAGTTGTACTGAACTATTCTTCACCATTTAGGCCTAAAGTGCAATTCACTTTCACACCTCCCTGTAATCTGTCAGCTTCTTTGTACCTAAGATTTTCAACCAGAACCAGCATCATGCTTATTTTGTCTCATTTACACTCCATGTGTAAAAATAATATTTTCAAATATAAATTATTTATGACAAAGTATTGACATGTCTTTAAAAATATACATCCTATCAAATAAAAACACAACTGTAAATATTTGGGCCTGGATTTGGCCCTGGAATACTTTTGCAACACTTTTTACCTTCAGTTATAGAGACAAAATGAAAAGAAACAGCTTTATGAGCAAGTCATTTCTGCTATTGATTAAAACTACACACAGTCCACCAGTTAATGTCAACATAAGAAGAAATTACTTTTTTTTGCCATCCACAATTATACATGGATTTTAATCATGTATAGATTCCACTGAAAAAGCATACATGTGCAACATGGCCGGTGTTGTGCTCTAAGAGTACTTGTTATATTCATGTCCTAATCACAATGACACAATGACAATGACACATACTTTATTTAGGTCTTACAAGTATACAATATGTAGTTTTGCAGAAAATTGATAATTAAAGAGCCAGGAGACCTCCAAAGACAAAATTCTTGTCACTATCGGTGGGCCACCTTGTGGTAAAAATATTATTAAAATCATTCTTAATATATTGAAGAGGATATTATTTTACAGTTAATGATGTGCTTATTACTTTTGATCAAACCATGACAATCTATTTTTATTTTTGAAGTAATTTTGTAAAATAAAACAATTAAGATAAGAAAATGAAATGATTTTAAAGATATGAGGCAATGCAATCGGGACACATCAAATGCTCCTGACTTTGGTTCAGCTAGGCAGAGTTGGCAAAAATTCTGTGTTGACATGACCATAGGAGAATTTGCCTTACCTTGTCTTGTATCTTGTAAAGTAGTGTCCTCCGATTTGTCCTGTTAGTCATTCCATTTTAGAGGTATTCCAAGCAATAAACTTATTATATAGTCCATTGAAAATTCCATGTGGATAAATGGATGTGTAAATGTTCCAACTATTATTGCGCTGCCTGCCCACTGGGTGGCAGGGCAGTGCCTTGGTTTCGTAAGGAAGATTTTTTGCACCCACTGAAATGTTCACATCTTTGCCTTATTTTCTGTAAAAGCTACTGGGCACCTGCCACTACTTTCACAGCCTTTCTTCACTGAATGAACAAATGCACGAAGGGAGGAATGCAGTGGGGGAAGCAATTGAAGGTCTCAAGATACATAGACAACTAGATAGATAGATATATAGATATATAGATAGATATATAGATAGATAGATAGATAGATAGATAGATAGATAGATAGATAGATAGATAGATAGATAGATAGATAGATAGATAGAACGGTGCACATTCAATTTCATCTGAAAAGTATGGCAGCTTTTGGTAACTGTAAAAAATCCTATCAAGTTCCACGTTAAACGTATATATGGCAGCTTTTGTTCAAAGGTTAACTGACAGATGGACAAGAACATGGCATTTGCATAGTAAAATAATAAATGATGTTTGAATTTACAAACCACAGGTATAACTCATGTCACTGGATTTAGAAGAATATTACAACAGATACAATATAACTATAAGATATTTGAGACTCTGGGTTGGGTTTTGTGTCCTCCTGTCCCTTGGGCATTTTACTTTTGAGTGGGGGAGAGCGGGGCACGTTGGACCTCGGGGCACGTTGGACCACCCCCAATATTTTTTTTATAAAACATGCGCAGTTATCCAAATCCCCGATGAAGAGACCTTAAGTGGTATGCCTTTCATCAAAAAAATTTCATGAGCATAAAAGGAAAAGTGTGAGTTCTATTTCAGGTATTTTGATTTTCGTCATAAAAAGTGACTTTTTCCAAGTCTCGATGGCTGGTTTACCCTTCTAAAAATATGGGGAATCTAATCAGACAAGTCTCATTAATTGAAACTATCACCACTTAAGTAAAGTTTGATATAAGTTTCCCAGGTTCACATTCGACCTTGTCAGCGAGACATTAACATTTTCATAAGAGGTTGGGATGGGGCACGTTGGACCAGCATGGCTGGGGCACGTTGGACCATTACAAATTGGATTGACTGACAAAAAGTTATCGGCAAAATGCTAGCTGTGTAATTTCTAACATTAATAGAGCACCTAATTCATTCCTGTACAATATCAGGGTAAAATCAGTTCAGTTGGCTAATCTGCCAGCCCTTCTAGCTGAAACAAGACTTATTAAAATTATCTGGGTAAATATTCCGATATAATCATTCTGCAATGACACAAAAGTGTGTGTTGTGATCTGTGAGAATAAAATGTGGTGTTTGCTCACTTTCTTCTACTTTTCTAGACTTTTATTCCGTGGTCCAACGTGCCCCACATGGCGGTCCAACGTGCCTTGGGTCTGGGGCACGTCGAACCAGAAAAACATTTTCTAACTAATTTTTTCTCCACAGCCATAGGAGGTAGGTCAACTTGGTTTGGCATAAGGGTATTGTAGATGTTTAGAAGTCAGTCAGTAAAAAGATTTTTCAAATATTTAGGGACCATTCAGAATTTATGACTGTGGGGGGTTGGAGTTTTGTAGGAACTTCCCGTCAAAAATTGATACCCCCCCTTGAGTTTCATGCGGATTTTTAGTACCCCACCCCTTTGGTTTCACGCGCATTTTTAGTACCCCACCTCGACATACAAAGCAATGCACACACATATATATATACTGTTATGCACGGCCACGCGTACAGATTCGTATCATTTCAGGGACTTTTGCGAGAAAAAAAGTCCAAATAAAATGAGTTTATGCGGGTTTCTTAACATTTTTTCTTTGTTAAAATTTCTTACCCCCGGTCCCCCCCCCCCATGGAAGTGTTATCAAAAATTAATACCTCCCCCTTGAAACACGTGTGAAAAGTTAGTACCCCCTCGGCCAAAACTCCCACCCCCCCCCCCCAGTCATAAATTCTGAACTGTCCCTCAGAGAAGTTTTTGTTTGAGAGCCAAAAAGTAAAAAAGCGGACCAACGTGCCCCACTCTCCCCTAGTTCCCTGTTCCCCATATCCTCCCATCCAGAGCCTCATATTTCTTGCACATTTCATAACAGAAACTGGGACATTTGGTTTTCAATCAAATTTATTTTGTTTATCACAAACTAACAGCACAAACATGACAGAACATGCATCATAGTCGTTGATAAATCTTCGTTCCTGGTCATTTCCAAAACTGTCCGCTTAGAGGTGGCGTATTCATTCAAAAGATGGGAGGATAAAGAGGAGAGTGAAACTGGAAGAGGTGGTGTAGGATAATAAAAGAGTTAGTGAAGGATAAATTCAATTGGATTGTGTAGTGGTGAGGGATAATGAGAGATTATGGAGGGATAATAACATGTTAGTGAAGGATAAATTCAATTGGACAATAATGAAGGATATTGAGATGAAAGTGGGGGATAACTACATGTGGTGGGGGGGGGGGGCAATAAGATGCTAATGTAAGATAAAAAGGGGAGGATAATGAAAGAGGTCAGTAGAGGATAAATTCAATTGGATGGTGTTAAGGGATAATTGGAGGTAGTGGGTGATAGTAAGAGGTTAATGGAGGATAAATTTAATTGGATGGTGATAGGGGATAATTAGAGGTTGTGGAGGATAATAAGACTGGAGGATAGTGAAAGCGGTTAGTGGAGGAGAAATGCAATTAGATGATGGTAAGGGATAATGAGAGGTTAGTGGGGGATGATAAGAGGTCAGTAGAGGATAAATTAAATTAGATGATGGTGAGAGATAATTAAAGGTTGTGGAGGATAATAAGAGGTAAGTGGGGGATAATTAGATGTGGTGGAAGACAACAATATGTTAGTGGAAGATAATAAGAGGTAGTGGAGGATAATAAGAGACAGGATGATAACAAAAATGGTTAGTAGAAGGTAAATTCCATTAGATGACAGTGAGGGATAATGAGAGTTCGTGAGGGATAATAAGAGGTTAGTGGCCGATAATAAAAGACAGGAGGATAATATAAAGAGGTTAATGGAGGATAAATTCAATTGAATGTTGATGAGAGATAATTAGAGGTTGTGGAGGATAATAAGAGGTAAGTGGGGGATAACTAGATGTGGTGGACTACAACAAGATGTAAGTGGAAGATAATAAGAGGTAGTGGAGGATAATAAGAGACAGGATGATAACAAAAATGGTTAGTAGAAGGTAAATTCCATTAGATGACAGTGAGGGATAATGAGAGTTCGTGAGGGATAATAAGAGGTTAGTGGCCGATAATAAGAGACAGGAGGATAATATAAAGAGGTTAATGGAGGATAAATTCAATTGAATGTTGATGAGAGATAATTAGAGGTTGTGGAGGATAATAAGAGGTAAGTGGGGGATAACTAGATGTGGTGGAGGACAACAAGATGTTAGTGGAAGATAATAAGAGGTAGTGGAGGATAATAAGAGACAGGATGATAACAAAAATGGTTATTAGAAGATAACAGTGAGGGATAATGAGAGTTTGTGAGGGATAATAAGAGGTTAGTGGAGGATAATAAGAGACAGGAGAATAATAAAAGAGGTCAGTGGAGGAGAAATGCAACAAGATGATGGTGAGGGATAATGAGAGGTTAGTGGGTGATAGTAAGATGTTAGTGGAGGATAAATTCAATTGAATGTTGATGAGAGATAATTAGAGGTTGTGGAGGATAATAAGAGGTAAGTGGGGGATAAACTCAATTGGATGGTGTTAAGGGATAATTGGAGTTAGTGGGTGATAGTAAGAGGTTAATGGAGGATAAATTCAACTAGATGATGGTGAAGGATAATGAGAGTTTGTGAGGGATAATAAGAGGTTAGTGGAAGTCTTGAAGATAATAAGAGACAGGAGAATAATAAAAGAGGTCAGTGGAGGATAAATGCAATTAGATGATGGTAAGGGATAATGAGAGGTTAGTGGGATAATAAGAGGTTTGTGGGGAAAAACTACATGTGGTGGAAGACAACAATATGTCAGTGGAAGATAATAAGAGGCAGGAGGATAATAAAAGAGGTCAGTGGAGGATAAATGCAATTAGATGATGGTGAAGGATAACGAGAAGTTATGGGGATAATAAGATGTTAGCAGAGGCTTGTTAGATGGTGTTGGAGGGTGACAAGCAGGAAGTACTTCCCAATTAGGTCCTTCCTAATTAGACCCAACTAGGGGATGTCTCTGGTTGCCCTGGCGTTGTGCTGTAGCGATCCACACACACGCAGCAGCCGTTTACCCACTGGGGGTCTTTTCCATAACCGCAGCTTGTGCTGGAGCAGTCTTGGTCAACAGTTCCTGCAAATCATAAAAAAAGTCAAAAGATTATTAGTAAACTTCAGGCCAGGCTTTTTTCAATTTTAGCTTCTCGGATCGACCGACCCAACAGATTTTCTGCCTAAAGATTAAAAAGATTGAGCATGTATATATATATACCCACAATTATTATTAAATAGACATTATAAAAATTGAGATTTCACCTTTTTTTATTCGTCCTACCGACCTGCCCTAGAAAAAGTGCCTTGAGAAGATCCGAGAAGCTAAAGATCAATTATGTCTGGCCTAATGGGCCATCGAGACTTCAAATCTCGGGACAAAGTGCCCTGGTAAAAAATGGCTTTTAAGACGCGTTTCTATTTATTTCCTCAGTTTTGATTTCTATAGCTGTGGCCCATATCCTCGGAATGACACTAGCAAGTCCTGGTAAGTCCACTGGCCAGCGTCTTTTCCAAGGGAAAACACAGTAAAATTCTCATTTCATAAGATAATGCGATGGAAAAAGCTTGTACGACAATGTACGTGTTCTTTACCATGTTTTTCCCTTGCAAATCTAGATTTATTATATATGCGGTGACTTACTAGATTTTAGATGAAATGGTTAATGTGGTAAGTTGGTGACGGATTGGAATTTTGATTTTAAAAAACCTACTGTCAGAGCAATTGACAAAAACATTCATATAAGTCTCACGCATTTCAGAAGTATACGCTATACAAATTTCAATTCATGCTGTTTAATTCAGTGCCTCCACTAATCACATGAACTAGTATGTAATATGTTTCATTGTCTTATTAAAGAAACTCAAATCTTCTTGTATTAACGCCCACTCTTTCACAACTTTCAAAAGCATCATAGTGAGATATGAGATCTGCTTAGATATAGGCCTAATATGAGAGCAGTATCTTACCATTGATAGCCTTGGTGTAGACTGCAAAGAGGTTGTTGATGCCCACTTCTCCCCTTTTGCCTTCAAGATCCTTGAAGTCAAACCTGACTTGTGTCACAAACTGTCCGTTCATGTCAATCCTGAAGTCCTGGTAGTCCAACTCGCGATAACTGCCGCCATTTTGCAGGTTAATCTTCTGCAAGTCAAATAACATCACACGATAAGTTTTCCAGGGACCCAAAAATGAAAATTTCCCTATAATATGCCCTTTCAAATTTTTTGAAAAAGAGATAGATAGATTGATATTATAGATACATACATACATACTTACTTACATACATACATACATACATACATACATACATACATACATACATACATACATACATACATACATACATACATACATACATACATACATACATACATACATACATACATACATACATACATACATACATACATACATACATACATACATACATACATACATACATACATACATACATACATACATACATACATACATACATACATACATACACAGATAGATAGATAGATAGATAGATAGATAGATAGATAGATAGATAGATAGATAGATACTAGATAGACAGACAGTTAGAAAGATAGATATAGATAGATAGATAGATAGATAGATAGATAGATAGATAGATAGATAGATAGATAGATAGATAGATAGATAGATAGATAGACAGTTAGAAAGATAGATAGATATAGATACATAGATAGATAGATAGATAGACAGATGGATAGATAGATAGATAGATAGATGAATAGATGGATAGACAGACATAGATAAACAGATATAGATAGATAGATAGATAGATAGATAGATAGATAGATGCAGCCATCTAAGTCCAGTTCCGGGCGTACAAGATGATTGACGAGCGGCGGGAGAGAGCAGGAGTCATCAACATGTTACGCATTTATCCCATTTGAGTGATCTGTTTCTTTCCCAGCATAGACACTTAGGCCTATACAAGGGGCTGTCAATTTAATCATTGATGTCTCATCCGAATGACATCCAGCTGGTGCTTTACTCATGAAGGTCCACTGAAAGTTTCGGTTTCACCACCCTTGCTTCGAACCTATGCGACCAAAAAGCTTCATCAGAGCACACCTGTCCTCTTACCTTTCAGCCAACCAGTTGCATAAAGCTCAGGCTTGTACCTGACAGTCAAGTCTTACTTTTCACACAGATCTTCAACTTTATAGCAAATTTGTGCATTTGAACTCGGCCAGTTCTTACAGGGTGATCTCTGTAAGAGCTTCTCTGATTGACTCCAAAAATGACCTAGATTTTCTGTTCAGATGAAGTTAGCAGGCTTTGTCAATACATTAATGACAAAGAAAAGACTCAATTTGATCTGGGCCAGTGGCATATTTAAAGGGGACCATTGTGCTATGCCCCCCTCAAGTAAAATGGAAGATATAGGAAAAGGCACAGAGCACCCAATATTCACCGTAATGCCCCCCCCGGCCATTTCTAGATACACCCCTGATCTGAACCCGTACATAAAGGAGGATAGCCAGCAAACCCCAGTAAATTGTAAGTTAAAGCTTGAAACTTACTGTTTTACTCAAGAGGGCACCCTCATCATAGAACTTCACTCTGACAGCAAGGTCGTTGGATCGGGAGGTAAGTTGCCCCTCGATGTAGTGCAGTTTATTTTTGCCTGGGCCGTTGAGGTTGATGGTGAATCTGGGGTCGGCTTCATTTCTGGTGTCGAAGCTTCCGAAATTATCGTAGGAATCCATCAGATTGGAACCTCTGAGTATGTCTTCGATAGGGTGACGGCTGTCTGTACTGGAGAGTAGCATATCCCAGTTGGGGTTACTTCCACCCTGGTAAGTGCTCAGTTCAATATTTTCTGTGTTAGTCACTGAAAGATAAAAACATACTCATAGGTCATCATTTGGCACCGAACGGTAGAATAGAATAGAATAGAATAGAATAGAATAGAATAGAATTAGATAGAATATAGTTTTATTAGTTGAGACTTATAAAGCAAAAACAATTTCTGCGCATCATTTCGTCATGCATACATTTCGTTAAGTACATATTCAAACTAAATATTATGTGCCTCAATGTTATTCTAGAAGCAAGTTATAAATAAATCCGAAAAAATCGATAAATATTAAAAAAAGAGAAATCTTCAAAAAGAGATAAATCGTAAAAAAGAGATAAATCTAAAAAAAAAAAGAGATCAATCTTTTAAAAATAAGAGATAACTAAAAAAATGATATAAATCTTACTATCATCACAGTAGGTTCCAGTGAAACCATTTGGACAGGAACATTTGCAGCATCCATTGAAGGCCAGAGTACCAGTTCCTCCGTTCATGCAGCAAATTTCAGTGGAACAATCCTCTGCAAAGAACGAAAAAAACATACACAGGCACTTTAAATGGCGTTTACATGATAATTTAGAACATCATTCAACTACTGATCTTAAATTATCTTAGTCTTAGTGTCACTGCTTCAATAGCCTAAAAATTATCTATTATAAAACCATCATAAATGCCCATTAAAGCACAAGGCTAAGTGGTGTTTAATATACAGGGTGATAGTTTCTGTTTCGTTTGAAGAAGCTTGCAACATTTGGCGAAATTACAAGCAAAATGTCATGAAGTCATGAGCCTGTTTCATTTTTTTTTCTTCCCTGACAATTTCTGGTCGTCATCTTGTCTGTGTCAGTGGAACATAAGAATTGATGGATTTTGAGTGTTTGCTTACAGGGATAAATGTATATTGGATGAAGAAAAATCATATTGGGACTCGGCACAATTACCTTGCCCAATGTATATTTGTTTTCTTTGTACAATAATACAGTACTACCCAAAATAAAGTAAGAACATTTTCTGTTGGAAGTCCTCTTTTTACGTATTTTGCCCTCCTTTCTCCTCTTCACCCCATATCTCCTTACAACTACCTTTGACTCCTCACCACAACTAGGGTAGTTTAAAATAGGTAAAGGACAAAGGTAGGGACTGATTTGGGGGTAGCCAAAAGGTGTGAAAGAGTAAAGTAGTGGCTGATTCTTTCTTCCTGCTGGTGCAATCATACTTTATTCCGGATTGTACTGTATATCTCTATGATGGACTCCACAGAATCCACCATTCGTATGATACAATATAATATATATGTGTGTGTAAAATCATAATTCGATATAATATTACGTGGAGCAAGTTGCCCTGTTACACAAACATCATTGGCGAATGTGGCAGGGTCTCCAGAACCACCATCGTTGAAAACAATAACTTGGCACACTCCTTGAAGCAGAGGGTATTGGCTGTGGCTGCTGGCATCTGCTGTTGTGTAGAGGACGCACACATTTGGAATTCCTGATCTGTCTCCGACAGCAGTTGTAAGGGCTTCCAACCTTGTGGTTCTCAACGCCTTGCCTGTTTAATGATTGAAAAAAAAAACCAAACATTGGCCATGAATAAAATGACTCTGAATCTGAGTCTGAGTGTGACAAAAGAGCGCTTATCCTATAGGTATAGGCGTTATTTTCGTTTTTGGCACACATTACTTAATTACCGTCCACAATCTCCATCAACACTGGGGGACTAACAGCGTATGATGCACATGCTGTTTCGGCTGCGTTTGTCACTGTGAATATAGAGATAAATATTTATTGAGAAAGGCATTTTAATTTCCATTCTTACCGATGTTGCGGCCGCCTGATTGCTCAATACTTTGCATAACAAAATCCTTCAAGAATTGGGCGTTATTGTTTACGTTCAGCTTCTTCAAAACTTCAGCCTCGTTGTTGAAAGCCACAAGACCAACGTGAGTGGTGACCTTTCCAAAATCCAGCGTGTCGATTATGTCGTTGATGCTTTGCTTGTAGTTACCGAAAACCGCCTGGGAAACTTGACTCGATCGATCGAGGATGAAGACAACATCATAGTCCTGGGGGCAGCTGCCTGGAAGGAGTAAATCAATGGATGTAAATCAAAGAATGTAAATCAAAGGATACAACATTATGTGCCATATTCTTTGTATTATTTTAAAACACACAACCCCCTCCATTAAGAACTTATTATGAAACCCTCCATGCCAGTGGCATAACTATGTGGTCTCTAGCGGGGGGGGGGGACCTGGGGGGGCACGCTATATTCTCTGGGGGGGGCACCCACTATACTAGCTGTGTATTTTAGTTGGAAAGTTCATATGGGCGGGCACCAGGGGCACACGTCAAATATGGGGGGGGGGGGTACATGCTCCCCCATGCCCCCCCTGTGTGCAATTCACCAGAGGGCTGACAGTTACTGTTTTGTGCAGCCTCGGATGGTTTTTGCATGAAAAAGACAAAAGATAGCTAAATAGTGAAACAAAGACATTCTCCGAGTGCCTCTGTCTGGCCATTTAACCGGTGCCTCTCACTGAGACAGAAAAGCAGTGACGTAACTAGGGGGTCTCGAGTGGGGGGGCACCTGGGGGGGCACGCGATTCTCTGGGGGGGCACCCATAATACTAATAGTATATTTTAGCCAAGGTTGGAAAATCCATATGGGGGGACCTGGGGGGCACAGATCCAATATGGGGGGCATGTTCCCCCCTGTGCCCCCCATAGGGACGACACTGCAGAAAAGGCTTATTCTGGTACTTGTGGTAAATATTTTTTGACTGAGATGGTCTTATGTTTTCATTGTTTGAATTTTAAAAAAAACAACTTTTAACTTTAACCTCAATTAACTTAGCTGCAATTCTAACTTATCAACTTTAACTACGCTACTGAATTGATTAAGTCATTAACTGTTAACTTTTTTTTTGTTAACTTTCCCAACACTTGCACCTCCACTCACAACTAGCTAAGGGTATTGGTAGTTCATATTTGACATATGATAATGTGTCTGGCATATATTACCTGGTCCTGATTTACAGATGCGAGTTTCCACGGGTGGGTGTTCTATAGGGGCCAAACCATAGGCATTTCTGGAAGAAAACAAATCAAACAAGATGATAGCACTATGTAGAGCGAAAAGCCCTGTCGCAATTAAGGAAAGGGGGGACTCATGTCTTTTCATCAAGACACACCTGTCCACAAGTGGACCGCTGTTACATTGCCTCTTCTTTTTCCAGCCTTGGCAGATCAGAACATATGATGTCATGTGTTGCCACCTAGCGACTAGTGTTCCACATCATTTCAGTCTGAGGCACTCACACAGTTTTGTCTGGAAGAAACCAGGGCTGTTTTTGAGTGCTGATGGCCTTGTCTACTCCCTTACAGAATGTGATTTCCGAGTCTGACTCTGGTATACATCAATGTTGAATAGAAATTTTATGAATGTACAATTAAATTGGAACTATATATATATTTCTTGGGACAGCAATAATGCAGCATACAAATTAACTTTTGTGCCAGGTGGCAGCAGCATGCAGTTCTCATTTTCACCAGACGGAAGACAAACTATTCAGTATACTCTGTGTCATCCAAAGAACTAGTCTATTGGTCGAGTCCCTCACAGTCGGTGCCGAGAGAAAGAAATCAGAATGCAGTGGCTCCCTCTTGGCCCAGTGTGGTATAATTAGTGCCGAGCAGAGCTGCAGCTTTGCTCATTCCTCACTCACGTGTAAGCACAGGAAGGGTTGCTAGTGATATTGATAATAGACGAATAAAAGGGATCTGTATGTAGTGATTGTGGCATATCCGTTTATGGATCTTCTCTAAAGTCTAACCAGTTCTTCGTTGTGGGGAGTGGAAAAATCCTGCCAAGTTTCATTCCTCAATCTTGTTGATAGATAAATGGACAAATATATGAATGGACAAACAGCTAAACAGATGGACAGACGGACTGACATCCTTGAATGAAAACATTAGGCCTGTCCTTCATACTAATTATAATTCAACATGGAAATGAAAATTAATAAGAGCTTGCTGATATACGAGTAATGGTCCTTAAAAGACCGCACCTTCTGCAGCCATGAAGCGGTCTCTTTTGGTCCAATATTTAGTGGAGGAGGAAGGTGGTCACCAAAGGCAAGTTGGTCTTACAACAAGGGGTCTTATAAAGCAGGTACCACTGCACATGGTGGATTGGTGAGAAGTGACAATAATTATTCGGGTTATTATGAATTTAAATGTCTGCAACTAGAAAAAATATATTTTTGCAACATACAAGGATAAATGTTTGCAACACAACTTAGTGAATGCACAAGTATAAAAAGTAGAAATCTGCAACATACAAAAGTAAATATTTGCAACAAACAAATTAAATGTTTGCAACATGAATAAGTAAATGTTTGCAACACAACTGAGTAAATGCACAAACATAAAAAGTAAACATTTGCAACTACAAAAATAAACATTTGCAACACAAATATAAAAAGTAGATGTTTGCAACATACAAGAGTAAATGTTTGCAACACAATTTAGTAAATGCACAAAATTTAAAAAGTAAATATTTGCCACATACAAAAGTAAATAGTTGCAACATACAAATTAAATGTTTGCAATATACAAATTAAATGTTAGCAACTAACAAGAGTAAATGTATACAACATAAAGAAGTAAATGTTTGCAAAACAACTTAGTAAATGCACAAAAATAAAAAGAAAACATTTGCAACATACAAAAGTAAATATTTGCAACATAAAAATTAAATGTTCCCAACATACAAGAGTAAATGTTTGCAACTCACAAGAGTAAATGTATGCAACATAAAGAAGTAAATGTTTGCAACACAACCTAGTAAATGCGCAAACATAAAAAGTAAACATTTGCAACATACAAAAGTAAACATTTGCAACATACAAATTAAATGTTTGCAAAATACAAAAGTAAATGTTTGCAACATACAAGAGTAAATGTGTGCAACATGATTAAGTAAATGCTTGCAACACAATTTAGTAAATCCACAAACATAAAAAGTAAATATCTGCAACATACAAAATTAATATTTGCAACACACAAAGTAAATGTTTGCAACACGACTTAGCAAATGCACAAACATAAAAAGTAAACATTTGCAACATACAAAAGTAAATATTTGCAACATACAAATTAAATGTTTGCAACATACAAGAGTAAATGTTTGCAACATAAAGAAATAAATGTTTGCAACACAACCTAGTAAATGCTCAAACATAAAAAGTAAATATTTGCAATGTACAAATTAAATGTTTGCAACATACAAGAGTAAATGTTTGCAACATAAAGAAATAAATGTTTGCAACACAACCTAGTAAATGCTCAAACATGAAAAATAAACATTCGCAATATACAAACGTAAATATTTGCAACATACAAATCAAGTGTTTGCAAAATACAAGAGTAAATGTTTGCAACATGAATAAGTAAATATCTGCAACATACAAATTAGATGTTTGCAACCTACAAAAATATATGTTTGCAACATAAAGAAGTAAATGTTTGTAAAACAATTTAGTAAATGCACAAACATAAAAAGTAAACATTTACAACATACAGCAGTAAATATTTGCAACATACAAATTAAATGTTTGCAACATACAGAAGTAAATGGTTGAAGCAAACAAAATTAAATGTTTCCAACATAAGGAAGTAAATGTTTGCAGCACAACTTAATAGAAAAGTAAATATTTGCAACACAAAAATTAAATGTTTGCAACATACAAGAGTAAATATTTGCAACAGACAAATTGAATGCTTTCAACATACATAAGAGTAAGTGTTTTCAAAATAAATAAGTAAATATTAACAACATACAAAAGTAGAATTGAAGTTTCACTTACGAGGAAGTAACAAAAGCTGAGAGGCAAACGAGCATCAGCGGAAAGTTGAACATTCTCAGCATCTTCAGATCAGAATTGAGCTTATCTGATTAGAAGACTTCAGCCTTGGTCTTATATACCGAAAAGGGTTCTTAATGATCATTGTTACCTTTGCATTCTGATTGGTCAGTGTATGTTATAAGGGTCATGTGACGGTCCTCTGGTCATGTGATGGTCCTTGGGTCATGTGACGGTCCATGACGTATGTTTCCAAGAAACAAGTCATTTTTTCATTGATCAATAAGTCATTTATAAATTTGAATTTTTAAAGAAAATTAAATGGGTAAAATTGACCATCAGTTTGTCTATATCACCTGAATTACACCTTAAGCCATTTATAAATATGGATTTTATCTTAATCAATATTAAATGTATAAGTCATGACATACGAGTATGTCATGTTCATTTCTATAATCACCATATTAATCTTTATGTTAAAAAAAAGTTACCCCAATCATGTTTCACTTTCATCATATATTCTAAATCACAATCTGAGGTTAGGATTGTATAAAATGCATTAGTCCTCTTGTATTATGTGGAATTATTTGTGCGAAAATTCCATTAAATCACAAAAAAATAGATGCCGCAAGGAAATAAGGGCGGCATGGGCAGCCAATTAACCCTGCTGGGCTGGTAGGTAACCGGAGGTATCATTCGTAATTTTTTAGGTTAGAATCAAATGTTTGGCCAAACAACGTATGAGAAAGGTAGGTCAAAGGTAATTTCCAAAAAATAGCACTCAGATGTAAACCAAACGTTGGTCCTAAACTTAGTAAGAAGCTGGCCGATAGTTTTGGCCCATTCTCACGGCCAGGACCGGAGAATCTTTTACGTCAGCGGGGCAGCTTTAGATGATTTCTATGGAAAATTGGCCTGACTTGGCAACATTTTTAAAATGATTATATAATTAGTTAACAAGAGATTAGAGGCTTAGAACGGCTGGGCAAGATCATACATCGGCCGGGCAAGATCATAAGTCTGTGGGGCAAGATCATGTCCCCCTGTGAGGCTGCAAAAACTGTCGGCGAAGCTGCAAAAACTCTAGGCGTGGCTTCAAACACCATCAGTGAGGCTGCAAAAAAATGCCGCCCCCCCCCCCGGGATGGCCGTATAGGTATCCCACCAATCATGTTTTTCACTCGAAAAATACCCGCCTGACATCCAAAAATTGAGAAAAACTTCCTCGGCGGCTTGAAAAAAAATGTTTCCACAAGCTGAATCTTATTTGGCCTCCAAGGCGGAGTTCCCTCATTTCTAGGAATGACATGCATCAAATTCTTGTTCCGACAATTCACAAAAAATCTTCGACGATATGTCACAAATTATCAAAAAATCATCCAAATTCCAAGGAAATTCCAGCCCGCCAACGCCAATAGTCCTCCGTGCATAGGCGTATCGGAGGGGGGGCAGGGGGGGCGATCGCCCCCCCCCAAAAGTTTAGGAAACAGTAAGATTCGGGCAAAAAGCAAAAGAATTTGGGCAGAAGATTAAATAATCACTATTGAAAATTAATGATTTCCAGGCAATTTCATTTGAAATGGTATTAAATCTAGATCTTGACATTCGGGCAAATGTCGCTCGTACCCCCCCAAAAATAGCGTGCGCCGTACGCCTATGCCTTCGTGACGTGCCTTGAGAATGAAGCATTTGTTATAAAGTTTTGCCTAACATACCTTGGTTGAGAGGTTTGAAGAACCTTATGTTGTAATGTTAAGCCATACCTTCAGATTTATATGTCTCGGGGGGTTGGGGGGGAGGTGCTAAAATTCGCATTGATCCTAAAAATTTGCATGATACCTAAAAGGGTATCAATTTTTAAAGGAAACTTCAAACAAAACTTTCTTCCTGAAGGGTCCAAGTTGATAAAAAATGAAATGCATGGGATTCTAACCTACTAGAACTACTCTAAAATATAAGACAGTAAACTGTTTTTTTTATCATAATGCAATTTTTCTATGAAATATTACAACAAATAAAAAGTGCAGATATTTCCTGCGTTGACTGTAGGCTACATCCAGCAGGAAATTCTTTTTCTGGGAAAAGTTTTACGAAAAAAACTAAAAAAAAAACAATTGCGCGTCTAACTGATTTGGTAAAAAAAAAAAGAATTGTAGCATCATTCATACATACACATGATGAACTGGATCACATGATATACCTATTTTAATCTGCAGCGGCACTACTTCCTTGCTAAATATTGCTTCACAGAAATGTTTGAGGTTACAATCCAATAGGCCTATATCTCATTTTCAATATAGAATTTCATAAAGGATGCATTAACAAACTTCCTCAAACACATCCCATGAACTTCACAAAAATCATGCAGTAATTATATACCAATAATTGAGACAACATGGTTAAAATGCTAATTATATTTTAGTGGTTTCCTCATCGTAACCAGATACATGCACATAAAGCAGATCCATCCATGATAAGGGACCGTTCAGAATTTATGACTTGGGGGGGGGGGTGGAGTTTTGGCCGAGGGGGTACTAACTTTTCACATGTGTTTAAAGGGGGATATTAATTTTTGACAACACTTCTAAGGGGGGGTAAGAAATTTTAACAAAGAAAAAATATTTAAAAACACGCATAAACTCATTTTATTTGGACTTTTTTACGCAAAAAAGTCAGCGAAATGACGCGAATCTGTACGCGTGGCCGTGTATAACAGTATATACGTGTGTATTGCTTTGTATGTCGAGGGGGGTACTAAAAATTCGCGTGAAACCTAAGGGCGGGGTACTAAAAATCCACATTAAATTCAAGGGGGGTATCAATTTTTTAGCGGAAGTTCCAGTAAAACATCCAACCCCCCCCCCCGTCATAAATTCTGAACGGTCCCTAAGTATTGATACTGGGCTATATTGAATTTATTTAGGTCATAGCTTCCAGATGATCATGTTTTCATGCAGAATGATCCCAGCTCAGATATCCTTTTAAATGGCTCTTGGATTTGGAATCAGGAACATGGGGACTAACCGAACACTGGATTTCGTGCTGATGTTGCTGCTGGCAATTGGGACCTGTCTTGTTGTTCATGGTAAAACGGATTATGCACTGACTATTTTCCCTGAATTTGGTGTTAATTTTCAATGGCCATCTTTCCGATCGAGACCCACTGATCAGATATTGTCATTAGCAAGCACAACTTAAAAATACATTTACTCATTCGAAAGAATTTCAATGTTACACAATCATACCGCTATTTCACATCCTCTAAAATTGCTCCAATATTTGCAAAAACATAATAACTCATTTTGAAAGTCAATTCAGGAGGAATTTTTTTTTTTTTAAATCACTAGATGTACCAGGTGACCCTCAGGGCTCTGTTTTCGGTCCTTTATTATGTAAGTGATCTTTGCAAGGCCGGTGACCTTTGATCCCACTGTATAATTGTGGTGATGACACTACCCTTGGTGCTACAATGTATGCTTTCCAATGTCAGGACATGTGTGCAGACAGTGCTGTAGATTATGAAGCTTTGAGAGTCAAATGCTTAAATGTGACCTGCTCCACCAAAATGGGTTCAAAGTCGGCCTCCTATCATATTTAGTTATGAAAATGACTTTATTCTACTGGAATTGAGCTTTAAAATGATGTTTAGTATGTTTCGATATCTCCATCCAATCCAAAGATATGGCACCTCAAACATTGATGATAACAGTAAGGATGCTTTCAAGCTCCAAATCAAAAAATGGTTAAAAAGAAGATCTGAAACAAGTGAGACCAATCCATTCATTATTATATAAATTTTACATGTTGTTTATTTTGTTAATTTAATTAATTTATTTATATATGTATGTCAATTAATCAATATTTATTCTTCATTCTAGTCATGCATCCCATTTGTTCATCGACTCCATCCTGCGTTTTTTTCACTTCACTCCAGGACCGCACTGGAAACAAGTCCTCGGACTTTTGTGTGTCATCCTTGAAGTTCACCCATTGTTATATTTTCATTTCATCGATTTAATATTGTAACTCTGAATTTCAAAATCAAGCAATCAAGCAATCAATCAATAAGAAACGTCAAACTCTCAGAAAATGGAATTTGAAATTCCCGCCATTGCAATGAAAGAACTAAGAAAATCAAGAAGGATGCCCAATTTAGATAATTTAAAATCAGTTTTTGCTTAAGATGGTCTTAAATAATTAAAGCAAATTACTTTTGCTAAAATATGGTACCAACAGCTAGAAGTCTTCAAAATGTGACCTTTTGACACATTTCGCTCATTTCTGAGAAATATAGAATGCCTACTTTGAACCTAATTTGGTGGAGCAGGTCACAAATAGTAAAAAATGGGGGAAAAAGATAATGTGTAGTTTTAACTTGATGATTTTGCCTCTCTTTTATTTTTATTTTTGTTATAAAAAGCAACAACATTAAAATTGTACTAATGATGAGGAAAAATTTATAAAACAAAATTAATAGATACCTGGTCTGGATACCTGAATAATACTGCTGAAAGCAGCCCTGTAGGCTATTTGACCTATTTTGACGTCGGGGGACGTCAGTGGGATGTCAGAGACGTTATCCTGACATCAGGTGACGTCTTGTGAGGTCAGATTGTGGTGACCAGATTCTCTTGCATTATAAGTTGCATACAGCGCTAGAACATCCATTTATTCTAAAAATTAGTCCGATGTCAAATGTTTTATCTTTTATAATTTGGCGTCTGAGCCCCATCTCGAAGAATGGTAATTGTCACTTTTGACAAATAAAAGCAGTCCTTCCAGACAGATCTAGGAGATAGAGTGTACTTGGTTTTAACATTGAACATGGTGTCAACCAGTCTAGTGAAAATGAGAACTGCATGCAGCTGCCACCTGGCACTAAAGTTGATTTTGTATGCTACAGTATTGCTGTCCGAAGAAATAGTTCAAATTTCATTGCACATTCACCAAATTTCTATTCAACATTGATGTATACTAGAGTAAGACACGGCAATCACGTGCTCTAAGGAAGTAGACAAGGCCATGAGCCTACTAAGACACAGCCCGGTTTCTTTCGACAAAATTGTGTGAGTTCCCCACACTGAAATGATGTGGACCGCTCGCAGGAGCTCGCGGAATAGCACACTAGTCACTAGGTGGCAACACATGTCAGCATAATATTATGTTCTGTCAAGGCTGGAAAAGCACTGGCAATGATACAGCGGTCAACTTGTAAACAGGGTGTCAACTTTGTTGTGATCAGACCTTTCTGTTCCTGACAATTATGACTGACCATATAACCACTTACAAGTTTCTATTCCAGTGAATTCAACTGAAAACAACTGCCATGTTCTCTGTCAAAGGAATGAAATGTGCAAGACCAGACTTATCGGCAACTCATGTTATGTCCACTTTAAAGGTGCAAGAAGAAATTGGAATTGGACAAAGAAATGGTGCTCAAGCTACAATATGGAGATGGTGAATCTACCAAATGATTTAGAAGCATCTGCAATTGCTGAATTGATGAACTATGTTGGTTCAGCTTATACCTGGTTGGGAGGAAGAAATGTTGTTCTGCGAAATTGGACTTTCGTTAATGGCAATCTTCTTGACACTGCCGAATTTCCTTTCTTCCAATGTAAGTGTTACAATAAAATGAAAGTTGATTTGTATTGTAGTTGAAGGTAGCTGTTGTCTATGTTTTGTCATCATTTTGAGATTTTCAGACATAACTTCTTCTCAAGGCTGTGGAGTTGTCAAACAGATATATAGGCCTAACAACCCAACAAACACAATTACGTTTAAATTACGTTTATAAACGGTGGAAAATCCGTTGAAAAACCGTTTTTTCACTACGTTTAAATTATGTTAAATTGGATGGTCCAAAAAACATGATTTTAACGTTTTACACAAACGGTCAGAATTATGTCATGCCGATGTTTCCAAAAACAGTTTTTCGATAGCGTCAAATAATCATCAAAATCATGTTTTCATTAAACGGTTTTCCAAAAACCTTTTTTTAACGTTATTTTGATGTTTTCTCCAACGGTTATAATTTATCATACATATTCTGTTTATTTGACATTTTTGATACACTGATGGAGGGAACATTTATTTGATGCATTTGAAAAATGTTTTTAGAATGCTTGCTATGCATGCTTTTATAACATTACTTGTGGAATGGTTATATTACGTTATGAAAAAACCGTTATTTGACGTATTTGGAGAATGGTTTCATTACGTGATGGGGAAAACGTTATTTTTACGTTTTGAGGAAACCTTTTTTCAACGTTTTTGGGAAACGTTTTTATCACGTTGTGGGGAAAACCATTTTTCAACAATTATATTGAAATGTTCTTTCAATATTGGAGGAGGAAAGCCCTTATTATGGTCTGGGGTGTTGGGGTGCAGGGGTAAACATTTGTTTGTTGTTTTTTCCTTGTATCTTGAGGGTCTTGTGTCACTGCTGGCCTCATCACGTTCTTCCACTGCAAAGAAAGTATTTGTTATCAGTCATTCGATAGTTATAAGGGAATAAGGCAAACATATAACAAGCTACATAAGATTGATCAGAAAGATAATAAGATCAGCAGGGAAAGATCAATTTGAAAGGTTTCATACATGTAGATTAGATAACATAGATAGAATGACAGAGGGATAGATAGATGGATGGATAGATAGATAAATAGATAGAAAGATAGATAAATAGATGAATAGATAGATAGATAGTTAGATGGATAGATAGATAGATAGATAGATAGATAGATAGATAGATAGATAGATAGATAGATAGATAGATAGATACACTTTGATTAATTTGTAGGTAGCATAAGCAAGATAAAACTTAATACCTGGGAGCTGCAGCCAAGAATTCCTCAAGTGATTGTGTATCTGCAGGAAAATTCTGGAAGAACAAGTGAATTAATACAATGTGTGTTCTTCACATATTTCAAAATATTACCACCAAAATAATGTAATGCATGTTTCTTAATTTATACGAAATATATATCAATTAACTCACCTATGAGTTCAGCATGATGTTGCTTGGACAAAATCTGGATACTTCTGAATTCTATCAACTCTAGTACATGTGCATTCAGCCATGGAGGTTGTAAAATTGAGTTTCTTGCATTAATTATAGGGGGCAATTAGGGGGTAATTAGCTCTTCCAGAAATGTAATGTGACTCTGCTTTATTACAATGAGCAAACTATATTGCAAAATAAATTCTTGTATATTTATATCTGTGTATTTGAATCTAAAATTAGCATTGCATTTTAGTTATTAGAATTTGAAAATAAAGGACACTTAACATGCTTAGATGTTGTATTATCATTTGGAATATGCTACACAATGTTATAATTATAGCTTGCCTATATTATGATATTGTGCTACATGTAATCCATAAAATTAGTAAGTTGGACCTATCTATCTAGTTATCTATCTAGTTATCTATCTAGCTATCTATCTAGTTATCTATCTTGCTCTCTATCTAGTCATCTATCTAGTTATCTATTTAGTTATATCTTTAGTTATATATTTAGTTATCTAGTTATCTGGTTGTTAGTTATCCTGTTATCTATCCTGTTATCTATCCTGTTATCTATCCAGTTATCTATCCTGTTATCCATCCAGTTATCCATCTATCTATCTATCTATCTATCTATCTATCTATCTATCTATCTATCTGTCTGTCTGTCTGTCTGTCTGTCAGTCTATCTGTCTAGCTGTTGTTTGTTAGTTAAATAGTTTGATTTCTCTAAAACTGTCTATGTACTGAACACATTACAATGACTCTACTGGAAATGGAAGATTGGGCCTTCTATGCATAGAACAAAGAGGAGCAGGGGGGGGCAGATAAATCAATCTATGTTCTGTCTATTGATCAACTATCTATCTATCTATCTATCTATCTATCTAACAATCCAATCTATCTATATAATCTATCTATCTAATCTAACTATCTAATCTATCTTTCTATCTGTCTAATTCTAGGACGCATGAATAATGCCATGATATTGCTTGGTCATTTTAACATGTGAAAGATTGGACGGACCTGAGAGGAAACACCATGTTTCCAGTGCTGCTGCAGCCACAAGTGACAGCATGTTGTGTTTTTCAATTTTAGTAAAAAATTCACTGCACAGCAATGGAGGCAGATAGGAAGATGATTTTTGGGGCAAAAGATGCGCATATCAACGGGCTAAGTGGATATTAGGTTCCTGTCCTAGTTGTGCGTATTTTTTCTTCAGAATAAAGCATTAAGTGGCCGAAAAACGTCATTTTCCCGATTTTGTGTGTGACTTTTTTGTGTTGAGAGGGCCTAAAGTCTACAAATTTTCAGGAACACAATTTTAACAAAACCCATCATCGAGTATATCATCTGTGGATTCCAAAAGTGTGTACAATTTTTTTGTAGGTAAAATAGTTGTTGATTGATATCGAGATACATTTAAACATGCAAGTGAAAAGAAACACAACTCGACTGACTCAGGATAGTTGAATATGTCATCATGTAACACAGAGTAACACAGAGTAACACAGAGTAACACAGGAAAAGCATGACATGCTCAGACATTTCTGAGTCTATGCTTTTGATCTAAAAACTTTATGCTATGACAACCTGATGCAGGGTCTTCAACCAAACACGTTTGCTTTCCGCATATTTCCAACGTAAGAATAATGTATTTTCCATGTTGCAGAAAAACGTTTTCAAATAATGTATTTTTAACGTTTTCATTATACATATTAGAAACGTTAAACAATGAAGTTAAAGTTTAACATTGTCGTTCAGTTTCAAAATTCTGTTGAAAAACGTTTTTTCAAATGTTTTCAAATTGATCATTTATAATGCTTTAATGACACTTTTCAATATATGTTCTGAAACAGTCTTGGAAAAATGTTTTTATGACCATATTTTCAAGTGAACAAGTTTCATTAATCGTTTTACATATTTTCAAGACATGTTAATAATGTTTTTTCCATGTTAAAGAAATATGTTTTAAATAGCATATCTCTAACATTTTCTTGAAACATTTTAGAAATTAAAAAAAAATGAAGTTGATCAGCTTAGAAATTCATTTGAAAAAGTTTTATTTTAACATTTTGAATTGGATCATTGATAAAGTTTTAAAGGCATTTTTATGTTAATATTCAGAAACACTTTTGAAAGAAACATTTTTTCAACGCTAAAGTTAGATGTTAAATCGTCATTAAAACTTCACCAACATTCATAATGTCAGAACAATGTATTTTATGCATTACAGAAACTCATTTTCAGGTAACATATTTTCAACATTTTCATTAAACGTTTTTTCCACGTTAAAGAAATACGTTTTCAAAAAACATATTTCTAACATTTTCTTGAAACATTTTTTCAATGCTAAAGTCAGATGTTAAATCGACATTAAAACTTTACCAAATTTCATAATGTCAGAACAATGTATTTTATGCATTACAGAAACTCATTTTCAGGTAACGTATTTTCAACATTTTCATTAAACGTTTTTTCCACGCTAAAGAAATACGTTTTCTAAAAACATATTTCTAACATTTTCTTGAAACATTATTTCAATGCTTAAGTCAGATGTTAAATCGACATTAAAACTTTACCAACATTCATAATGTCAGAACAATGTATTTTATGCATTACAGAAACTCATTTTCAGGTAACATATTTTCAACATTTTCATTAAACGTTTTTTCCACGTTAAAGAAATACGTTTTCAAAAAACATATTTCTAACATTTTCTTGAAACATTTTTTCAATGCTAAAGTCAGATGTTAAATCGACATTAAAACTTTACCGACATTCATAATGTCAGAATAATGTATTTTATGCATTACAGAAACATATTTTCAGGTAACGTATTCTCAACATTTTCATTAAATGTTAAAAATATGTTAAACTTTAACGGTTGGAATAACACGTTTTTCAATAACATTGAAATTTGGTTAAAAAAACGTTATCAAATAACGGTTTGAGCACCGACCACTATAAAACCGTTGAAAAACCGTTTGTGTTTGCTGGGAACTGTCATCGATATACTGATCTTGAGCTTCGATCATGTAACATTGAACTGCCATACATATGTCGTTCAGGTAGGAAAGGGTACGATTTGCTATTCTAAACCAATGTCTCATGACAGGATACAACCCCCAGGATACACCCCCTGCTCCCTTTTCTTATTCCCGATTTCCCCCTGCCTGTCCCGCCTTTAAGGTTCTCCCCCCCCACTAAAAATTTCTTACTTTGGCCTTACCCCACAGGCTGAGGGATGTATCCTGTCATGAGGCCTAAACCTTTACATAATTTTATTCTTGAAAAAGGAAATGAGAAAAAAAAATTAGCATATTTCTGTATTGAAATAAAGGAACCTTACTCAATAACAGGTTGAGAGTTGACAGATGGTGGAGGTCATTTGGCCATGGCCCCCACTCAGGTCCAAAATAACATTGAAGAAAATTATAGTATGCCTTGGTTCCCCCTGCTTGATATGCTTAATAAAACTGCATGCCATGAAATCCAAAATAAAATAAGGCTCTAATAATAAGTGCTACGTTTTTTTTTTTTTTACAGAAACCAACTTATTTCATGGTTTGTACCAGCCCATAACAAGCAGAAAGAACTGGTTTGGAGCAAGACAGATATGTCGGGATACAGGAGGAGACCTATTCTACACCAAGAAGGGCGAAACAGTGGAGGAGTTAATGAGAAACTTTGCAAGAGTACGGAAGGAAAATGTCACAGACGAATTCTTCGTCGGCTTGAGACGTGAAATATGGAAATGGCAAGGTAGCTAATAATATAGATTATAACATATTACTAAATTGACTTTAGAGCTGGTTAAAGGCTTCGATGTCAAATAAACCAACCCGTATCAATTGAAATATGGTGTGTTTACTTAATTTGGACTTCTTTATCCTCCCCACCCCAGAGTGCCCTTACTCCTCATCACAACTTCGTTCCATATCCATGTGGTATATCATGCTAGACTGTCAACCGCTGGGTCCAGGGTTCGAATCCAGCTCTACCAGGGCCTATACTATATTGGACTGCTATTTCAACCATCCTTCACCTCATTGCCGTGTCCTCCTCCTGTCCTAATTAATCTGTCAAGTGCATAGATATTGGACGTAAAGCCCCAATCATCCATCCATCCTATATCCATGCAGGCTTAATGTCATATTGCTGAAAAGATACAGCTGCATAATCTCCATGTCAGTACAGCAAGAAAATCATTTTCAAGAAAAACATTGTTTTATTGACAGATGGGAGTGAGGTAACAAACTCAAATTGGAATTCCAATGAACAGATTCAGGATTTCCAAAGCTACCCAAAGAATTGTCTGATGCTGAGAGATGGAAAACTAAGTGCTGAGTACTGTTATCAGAAGGGGCAAGTCATCTGCCAGAAAGGTTTGTTTTAGTCATGCTGATTCCTTATTGATGATTTCATATTAAATTGGAGACTACAGACACTAACACCATAGAAGAACATTTATTGTGTGTTTTGAAGCTGATCAATGTCAATATGTTCCAATTATTTCCTATATTTTACTTGAAACAGAGTTGCCAAAATCCACTGACATCACTCCAGAAACACCAACCACATTAGAGACATCAATGACAACTCAAAAAGAGGAGCTGGCATCCACTGAAGGCTCTACTGCATCACAAGGGGAAGATCTTGGTAAATAAAGTTGGCTATTACAGCTAGGAAATTTGATATACAAAAAGAGTGGACTGTTGTACTTTGAAAATAGCACTTCGTGATTCATGATAGCTGATTTTTCAAGACCAACCCAATATTTTCAATGTTCTTTAAGGAATAATTCCTATATTTTTCTTCTCTACTTTCAGAATGGGAAACATAGAGGCTGTTTGATTAGGTTAGGATCAAGAGAAGGCCATCTGATTTGTCATAACTGATTTTAGAGTAAAAATGAGATGCTATAAACCAACAAGGAGGATTAGTCTAATGAAATCAAATTATTGAAATTAACATTGAAAATATTTGGTTGATCATGAAAAATCGTCAGTATGATTCATGACACACAAAGTGCCATATTCACAGCGCAACAGTCCGCTCTTTTTGCATATCAAATTTCTAGTCTGTAATTTGTGTACAATTACTATTCCCAATCAGTCACAAGAGAAAACTTCCTCACTCTAATCTGATGTGGCTCATGCCGAACCTTCTGCTTCTTCAACATTTTCTGTTTCCTTATTTTATGGTTTTGTTACCATGGTTTGTCTCGCTTGTTTTCTTCATTTCAGTGTCAACTGCAACATCCAAGTCTGCCAGGATGATCCTGGCAACAAGGTCAACAATATCATCTTCTCTTACAGCTGCCTATTTCACTGGTTAGTGTCATTTATTTGTGCTTTATTAAATTAATGTACTAGTTATTGTGTAAGAGCCCGGACTGTGGGAAATTTCCAAAGTGTAAGTGTGCAAAATTTCAATCGAAAATTCTTACCAATTGAAATTTGAGAAAAAATTCCTCACCTCCACCATGGGATAAATCAAATTTGGAAATATTTTGTTAATAGGCTGGAGAGGAGTAAACACAGGCCCAATGTTATTTTATAGGGAAGGGTGGTTCACTTACTTATCAAAGACTTTGACCCATACCTAACTTCAACTACAGCAAAGGAAATAGGCTGCCATTGTTATCCCACATGCCTCACATATCTGCCTTTATGACCCAATATGTTTTCCTCTCATCGGATGAGAATTCATGCCTCCACAAGCAGTTTGGTTGAGGATGTTTAGCATTGATGCAATGGCACAATATCATGCATTTCACTTACTTACAGGCGGCACTGCAGCAGGTATTGGGTATGATCATGACGACTCATCAGCATGATGATTCACAAAGTGCCATTTTCACAGGGCAGTAGACCACTCTTAGGCACATCAAATTTACAGACGACTGTAATCTTGTGGTTCCCAACTGCATTACACTCACACAAGGCCATTTGTGGTGAGAAGTTTTATAAATATTCTATTTCCTCATTGCACTTCACTTCCAGTTTTGGCTTTCTTTGGAGGTTCTCTGCTTCTGTTGGCTGTTGCTTTCCCAGTTATTCTATGCTTGATAAAAAGGTCTGTAGATTTTTTACTCTTCATTAATTTTAATGGAATAACGAGATTGACTTTCTATAGTAGCTGTTTGCAGATTGGTGGTCCAAACAGTTTCAAAATTAACTTTCAACTTGGTTGTGTGATGTCATGGGCTTAGAAGTGTTTTTTTTTGTCAGTTATGGTTAATCAGTTGATTCAGTGCTTTTAATATCTAACAGCATAGGTGACAATAAACAAACTAATTAAATGACTTAAGGTACTTCATCAAATAAGAAGATTGGCAGACCAACAGAAAACTGTCAATGATGTGGCAAGGCCAGTTTGCAAATTGAAAATGCGAAAATTAATATTTTCAGTTATAAGAAATATATTAATTGTTGGTTTTCTTCCATATCAGACAAAAGAAAGAAGCCAACGAGCAGGAGATGGAAGATCACATTTACTGCGAAGTCACCTTGGAAAGAATCCCGAGTCAGACTAGTCCAAGGCAAGAAGAAAGGAGACACAATATTCCAAGCATCACACAGGAGCATTCCCAGCAAAATATATTAGGCCAACACCAGGATAGACTAAACTCCAGCATGAGGGCTCCATTTTCACGGACGTCTGTAGATGACGTAGTTATCATGGACAATCATCTTTATGGCAGTACCAAAGAAATTGTTGAAGAATGTACAAGAAGAAGATTCAAGACAGACTCGCCACAAAATCTGAGGATGTCTGATGAAACAGCTCTCGCTGATAATCATCTTCATAGGATATCAGAAGAAGTTCCTGATGGAGAAAGTGACATAAATGAAGCAGGCAGTGACACAAATAAGGCTGACAGTGATACAAATGAGGCTTGAAGCAAAATGTAATCATGAAATTCTGGAAGTGTCCGTTGTTGTTTCTTGTCTAATTGTTGTTTGTCTGATCTTTCTTTTCCTGAATATATCTTGACTGATTATTGCTTGCCTGATCCTTCCTTGTATGTCTAATTATGGCTTGCCTGATCTTTCCTTGTCTGAATAGTTCTGGTAACCTGTCTGATACATGACATGGACACCATAAGTAACAGCAACTCATTGACATTATTTTGGTGTATCATTTTATGCATTGGCACTAATACTGTTGAAAGGTCAGTCATGCATGTTTATGCACTCGAGGTAATTATCAGAACCTTCACTTAATAATCATATATAATATATGTGTATCTTGTATGATGCTTTTTTACAGAACAACCTATAATAAATATTTTGAATAAAATAAGCAAAAGAAACACAAGGCATTTGTAGCATCGAAGTTTTAATCTCTTAATTGTCTGATATAAATAGCAATAAATTTCATTTTCATTTTTGCTAAAAGATTTATAAGCTCTCGATTTTTTTAATCAGTGCATTCGATTTCCAGGTTATCAATATCAAGACAAATGTTGCATTCACCGCAATGATATTTTTTCCCTAATAGAAAGCTTCTCTTTGGAGTCAATTTAAAACAGTCCGTATTTTACCAATCACAATCAGCGTAAAGAAGGATGTTTGGAGTTCCAGAATCACCAATTCCATCTATGTATCCCTCACTACCATTGCTGACCAGTGCGTTTTTCACTTCATCAGGAGACGCATTTGGATGCTGGGACAAGTAGACGGCAGCCGCTCCAGCCACCATTGCGCAAGCCGTGCTCGTCCCGGACCTTAGAACGAACATTTGGTCATTAATAGAGGATGCAGACATAATTCCTCCTCCTGGAGCCAGGATATCAATGCATGGTCCCCAATTGTAGAGATGTGTTTCAGCAATGCTGGTTCCTCCAACAGTAATTGCTTGCGGTTCTCTAGCAGGGCTTGTATCGCAGGCATTTATGCCTTCATTACCGGCAGGAACTACAGTTGTAATGCCTACAAAGACGGCATAAGCAACAGTAGCATCAATAGTTGTACTAGGACTACCTCCGATTGACATGCTTATAACAGCCCGTCCCTCCCTCTCTTGCATGTCATTGATAACCCAGTCGATGCCACTGACAACTGAGTCTGTAGTTCCAAATCCATTAACATCAAGAACCTTAACAGCAACGGCAGTCGACATCTTAGCAACTCCAGAGTTTAGACCAACAGCCTTTCCAGCGCTGTGGGTTCCATGGCCGTTGTTGTCATCGTCACCTCCTCCGATGGTGTTGGTTCCGAAGATAGCTCTCCCTTGGGCGAAATCTAAATGAGTCGTTCGGATCCCTGTGTCAAGAACATAGACCCAGATACCCTCACCACCAGAGCTCAGGTACGAGAATCTAGCTTCGCTGAAGTCTGGACTAGGACGGGAAGAGATTCTGCTAAGACCCCAGAAAGATTGACGACTTTCTTGGACTGAGCATTGTTGAGTCTTCTTTTCGCGCACGTTTGCTTCAATATGTACAACTTCTGGAATGTCAAATGCTTTGCTGATGTCAATGTCCTGAGACTTCACATGGAGGACAGGAGACTTCAGGTTAGTGAACGTGTTGAGGATAGCCGCATCAGTGTAGTCAGTGATCTTATCAGTTACAGTTTTCACATAGTCAGCCTTGGCATCCTGAGCTGTTGGCTTCAGAGTGATCAAGTATTCGCCAGGAATGCGACCTGGGTTGTCGAAGTTTTCTATTTGTGACAATGCCATTGCTAAGCCAGTTGCTAAGCCGGTTGCTAAGCACAGAATGGCTGCTGCCAAAAAGCAAGTCTTGAAGTTCATGTCTGAGGTTTTCTTCAGTAGCATTGATTCAATTGAGGTTGCGAAGCTCACTTTATATATTAATTCTATGATGGCTGAATAAGACCTATTGCCATCAGTCATGAGTGATAAAAATGACTCTGTCGTTTTCCCATATATTTTTTGTTGTTGTTGCACAACGTCATGTTTCAAAGTATTTTAATATGTATTCATTAACCTCATAGTGGTCCTTGAAACTGCATTGCAAAATCTTATTGTCTTCTGGTCCCATGTTTGAAAATTTAAACCATGACAATTAAAGCAATATGAAGTTTGTGATATTTTTTGAATTTGTTTAATCACAAATTTTAATCATTATTCTCTGCATAAAATAAATTGCTTCATTTTCCAACTTTTTAAAAACCAAAAAGAAAATTTTCTGGACCGTAACTTTCTAGGTCAAATCAACAATACAAAATATTTTTATTCAACATAAAATGACGCAAACATAAATACAAATGGATTTCTTACAAGGAATCCACTTTCCAGAAAAGGCATATCAGTCAATATACATGTATGAACATGTGTAAGTTTCATAAATATATTATGGTGTTTTGAGTTCAAAAATTGTCAGATATAGTTTCTATAGCACTGAAATATACATTCTGTTTACTTCTTACATGCATGGCTTGCAGTCTTGGGAGCAATACCTTAATAAAATAGCTCTTCCTTCTTGCCAACTTATCAAACAAAATAATAAAATTTCCAGGTGAAATCAACACTATGAAATCATTTTCTTTAACATAAAATGACCAGGACAGACGCAGTGGGAGGGGGAATGCATCCCCCCCTCCCACCAGACCAAAATTTTATTATTTTAATTATATCTGCGCACAGTCGCGTTATGTCGCGAGCTATGCATTCCGCTACGCATTAACCCGATAGGTCCCCACAAGAATTTTCGGAATTCCCCTCTGAAAATGACGCAAAATAAAGACAAATGCTTTTCTTTCCAGGAATCGACTTTCCGGGTAAGTCAAATCAATTCAATGAACATGTGTTAGGCTTCATATTATATAATTTGCATCATGGTGTTTGTTTAATTAAAAAACCTGCAGCATAATAGTTTCTAGTATACTGCAATGAAAAGAAAGTGAAGAATAATATTTTGCTTACTTCTTATGTTATGTTATGGATGTTGATTTATTAAGGGCTCCAGAGAAGCATTTTGCTTATTGGGCTGGAGCCCTGTACAAAGGTATGTAGAAATATTAATAGTATTATTGTAATTGATTGAAATTCAGCAAATTTAAAATTTCGATTACAACCATTGTCCGACAGCAATATTTTTGATGTATCAGTTAATATTTGCAGATGTAGTAAGCTTTTATTGTTCTTTTAAAATATAGAGTAGTCAACTTTTTAAGTGGATCAAGAATTTACATCGTAACAATTCTGACATCAGTTCTGGTTGCTGCATAATTTTGCGTGAAATGTTAACTTTGATATCTTGGTAATGTGCTTGAACGAGATTGTTAGGCTTTGGTGACTTTGATAGTCACCAGACACGATTGTTTGAAGCAAGGTGCAAAATGACTTGTCACACACTAGTTAATACACTGTAGCAACACCAAAATAGAGTGGTGATTTCAGAGCCTTGGTCACTCAAACAATGTCGAATTGGACCGAAGGAACCTAAACTGTGAAAATGTTAAAAAAAGAAGTCCTCAATTGTCTACTAAATATGATTTAAAAACAAATTTTCTCTAGTCACTTGATGAAGTATGCCCAGCCGGTGGGTGGCTCCCCCGCTTGGTGAAATTGGTCATATCCGTTGGAAAAGCCACAGATTTTTGAAAACAGTCAATCAAATCAAAAGTTGAGCTCAATTGAATTAACAAAACAATGCCTTGTTTATTGCACAGTTACAAAAGAAATGATAACCTGTTTTCAATTAAGGTTGCCATTGCTTATTTGTGTTACAGACCATTTTGCACCTTGTGACAAACAATCATCGTTTTGAAGGTTAAAAAATTAGTGAAGCATGAAGTTTTGTCGGCCAAAACATTGCCAAGACATCACACCAACATACTGCACTTATAGGTCATTTACTCATATTTTTACCTTCAGCGAACGAAGTTCGAAGAAGGTATTGTAATCACTTGGGTAAAAATGCTGTCCGTCCGCCGGGCGGGCGGGCGGGTGGGCGGGCGGGCGGTCGGGCGGCGGGCGGATAGATCGTTTCCGGCCCGGCACTCGGCCTCTATTGAATGTATGGGGATGAAATTTGGTACACATCTAGCCTGTATGGTCTAGTTGTGCCTTTTGATGGTCTGATGAATAGATCTTAAATACTTTTTGAAATAATTAACAAAATATAAAAATAATTTTCTTTTCGTTTCCGGGCCAAGGCTCGGTCACTATTGCATGTGCATGGATGAAATTTGGTACACATGTGGCCTATATGGTCTAGTTGTGCCTTTTGATGGTCTCATTGACAGATATTCTATACTTTCTGAAAAAATGAGAAAAGATATAAAAACATATTTTTTTTGTTTTTTGGGCTAAGACTCGCTCACTATTGCATGTACATGGATAAACTTTGGTACACATATGGTCAATATGGTCTAGTTGTGCCGTTTGAAAGGTCTGATGGAAAATATTATATACTTTTTTAAATATTGAAAAAAACTTAAAAATTATTATTTTTGTTTCTGGCCCAACATCCGGTCACTATTCCATATACATGGATGAAGTTTGGTAGACATGTGGCTTGTATGGTCTAGTTGTGCCTTTTCATGGTCTGACAGATGGCTATTCTATAGTTGTTGTAATATTGAGAAAAAATATTTAAAAGAATTTTTTTTATATCAGAGCCAAAACTTCGCCACTATTGCATATACAGTAATGCATTTTTCTAAACAAATCACCTATGCAATTAATTTAGCAGTGCTTTTTGATGCGTATAACACTTTATGAATCATTGGAAAAATAGAGATAATGGAAGGCCACTACTCGACCGCTATTGCATACCTATAAGCAATTTCGTAAACGCACCAATTTTATGATATTATTGTAATCTTTTAAAGGTGTTATTCGCTGAAGGTTTGCTGCTGCGCAGCCTATGTTTTTGTGTTAATATAAATTATATGTAAACTCTTGATCCACTTCGAAAGTTGACTACTGTATGTGACGTACTGGATTGAAATAATTTGCAAACACTTTAGGGAGTAACTTTGATTGATGTTTATGGATAAATTGAGCAGTTGAAATATTGTATAGGTCCTTTATTGTGGTTAAATGATACTTTTTCTAAAAGAGCAAATATCCTAGTTCAAAGTTTAATATTTTATATTAGTTCATCCAGTTTATTCTTACTAAGTTTTGTATATGGAAAACCTTGTCTTTTTTCCGCTTTTAAGGAATAAATAAAAAAATAAAATATACTGCATGATAGTACCCCCCCCCCCTTGTTCTTAACTACCTAGTTCCTTCACACCGCACAATGTGGCAGCACGATGATGTGGCCTTGACATTGTGATGAGAGTGCCAGACAGCACCGTTTGTCAGAGAGGTGCATCCAGGTGCAGAGGACAGTTGTTTACTTTTAAACCATTGTTCACATACATGTTTTCGGCTTGCCATTGAGGTCGCAGTCCTGCCCACTCTGGACTACCACTGGAACAGGGTAAGCATGTGTGCTAACATCATCAATGTTGTGACTATCATCAGACTATGACATGTAACTTGTAAGCAGTAATAGGCCTGGAGCTGCCTGGTAATTATCATGATTATGCTAGGCTCCTGTGGTGAGGCCTGAGCCTGCATGAGTTCAGCTCAGGTAGGGTCAGCCTCACTATGCGCTATGAGACTCTATGTACTATAAATGGCTGACCTGTCCCAACCCACAGCTGCAAAGTACACATGGTACAGGATGTTAAATGGATCGAGGTGGGTTTCAATCTATCTACCTGTATGAAAGCATAGTCTGAGGCGTTCCTGCCTTGGTTTGCCGAAGGTCTTTGTCCTCACTGTCCAGTACATTTAAATTTCTTCCTGCACCTGCATATTCTGCAATAAATTCTGCAGTTTTGGAGTAGAGCTGCAGAATTCCGCAATTCTGCAATAAATTCGCAGTTGGGGAGTTAAACAGCAGAATTCTGCAATAAATCCTGCAGTAAATTGTTCTGCAGCTCCATCTAGTATTTGTGAACCTCTGGTACTCAGTGGCGTAGCTAGAAATCCAGCAGTGGGGGGGGGGGGGCAAGGAGGGCCAGGGGGGGCCACTTTCTGCGGGATTTTTGGGGCAATACAAGGATAAAATTAACGCCCCGACACAAGCCCTCTTCACAAGTGACATAGGAACATGAACATTGACGCTCTTGTCTCCTAGCGAACACTCACTGCATTTACTATTCAAGTTAGATATTATGGTACAAAAACCACTAAATATTCTTCTTCAATTATTTTTTTAGAGAGAAATACTTTCCATGAATCCAGTTTGACGAAGAGCAATGTTGATTTCTGTCATTCAATTTGCTATGCACACAGTTCCATTTTAAAGGTGTCGGGCAAATTGGGCCAAAGCCTTCACAGAAGGGTGTTCCTTTGAAAAATTTGGAGTGTTCCCAGGGACACAACAAACTGTCCTCTCATTCCAGTGGCATCAGTGTAGGTGGGGCTGGGGGGGATTTGCAGCACTACTTTTTGGCCAAAAAAGGGGTTTTGTTGTGAAAATAGCACTTACTGATTCATAATGCTGATGACCCTCATGATCATCTTGGGGTTGGGTTGCTCTTACTCTTGAAAGAGCATGGCCCGCATCTGGATAAAAATTCCCTGATACGACATCAATGACCATGCTTGTACATAAAACGAAAACCTCAAGGGTGCATACAATAATGTGATGTTACAATCATTGCCACGATACAAGTTTAACACAGACTTGTATGGTCTAATGAAATTAATCATTTTTTTATCCTGTCAAATAGGCATAAAAGATGATAGCCATTGCTGGAAATGACACAAATTCCACAAAATGAATATTTCATATAGGGAAATTCGATGCAACAAATGATTTCAAAACTGAGCAATTCGTACTGAAAATCATTCTGGTTAATTAGTCCGCTCCAGACATATTTCAAAGGCGCAATTTTTCTTTGACTCGACAATTGCAAGGGAAAGATTTCCTCAAATCACTTTTTTCTTTCAATTTGCATGGAACTGCAATAGATACATAAGCATACCAGAGGGGGGAGGGGAGGTTAAAATTTGGGAAACACTAAGTTTCTAGGCAGAAAGGCACACAATTTAGGTAGATTATTAAGTAAACATATCTAAAAACTAATGGTTTCCACAAGATTTCTTTTTAATAATATTAAGTCTGGATCTTGAAAATCAGGCAAAATGTCACAAGGTCGCACTGAAAAGTTTGGATGCAGGTATGCCTATTGCCAGATAATTTCAATAAAAAAAAGATTGTCAAATGCCTTAGAACTTTTTAAACTGGGCAACTATCATTCTGGTGAGAATCCGTTATAATTGAGCGCCGGCTCAGGTCACAAAGACAGACGTGCTCTGCTCAAATAATTTTTCAAATTTCTCAAATCTGAAATGGGGGGGGGCAGTGGGGGGGCCACTCATCCATTTGGGGGGGCCTCCCCCCCAGGCCCCCCCCATAGCTCCGCCACTGCTGGTACTTAATCCAACTTATAAATTGCAATGCATCTGCTAAGTTCAGAACTCTTCGACAAGGGTCTTGCACCTACCCAGGAAACGTTGGGGGGGGGGGCAGGGGTAACAGTTCTGGGGTCGAGTGGGGGGGGGGGGTCTGGGGAGAATCTGTAGTCCGTAGGGGGTCTGGGGAGAATGTCTAGTTCTGTAGGAACCAGGTCTATTGACTGAAGTTGTCAGTGTTTGCCCATCGCTGTTTCTTTTTTCCGTACATACAATATAAAGTTTTGAAGTGAAGAGAAATGCTGCTTGCTGTGACGCTCTGACGCAAAATTGTATGATAATGTGTGGGATTCGTCTAGGGGTCTAGAATAGATTCTCTGGGTGACCCCCTTGGACATGTTGTCAAAAATTAGTACCCCCCCCCCCCTTGGAACACATGTGAAAAGTTCCCCCTAGGGGAAAATTCCCAACCACTCCAGTGATAAATTCTGAACGGTCCCGGGGGGAGGGTTGGTCTAGTGATAGCGCGCTGGGCTGCCAATCGCTAGGGTCAGGGTTTGAGTCCATCTCTTTCCAGGTCATCTGGGCTTATGTTGGACGGCTGTTCCAATCATCTTCTGCCTCATTGCTGTGTTTTCCTCCTGTCCTAATTAGCCTACCAAGTGCATAAATACAGGACGCACAGCCCCAAACATCCATCCATCCATCCATCTGAACGGTCCCTTGTCCTTCACTTCAAAGATCTTCCTACCTGTCCTGATTTGCCTTCAAGTGCATAAATACACGATATAAAGCCTATCCATTCATTCCTGTCACAATGGGAATTTCTAGTGTTCTGTACTGGGTGGATTTCCCTGAATGAATAGGGTATGTAACAGACTGACAGCCTTATCATATATTATATAGATAGTGGATGGTGAGGAGGCCAATAAAACTCAATATTTGTCGACAGTACAATGTTTGAGGCAGTTTATCTTTTGCAGGGATACCTGTTCGGGAAAGACGACTACTGTGATGAACAAGAGCAGGTTTACTGCCTCCATATCCCCCATGCCCTACACATCTACCAATACCCACCAGAATTCCAATTTTAGTTATGCCAAATATTTCCACCAGGGGCACAATGCATACATGTAAGGATGTGGAGACACCTGGGGGTGGAGTTCGCTTTTAAAAATAAAATGGCTGCAGGCCAAAAGCACAGCAAAAAGTATTCGGGATGTGGAAATGGTTATGATATTTATTGATTTATGGTCAGATTTGACAAGTTTAGAGGGGTCTTTGAATGTTGGGAAAGGATGAGCATTGTGCATGGTGTGGTGTTTGAGATATTTGATGGACGCCATGACATGGAGACTAAAAGTAAAATCCCCCATAGCATAGCATGGGGGATAATTAAGTTTTATGTGTCAAGTGATTCATGTACCCCTGTGGAAATTAGAGATACCCTAGAAAAAATTGTGTTGGTTTTGCAAAGATCCCTGCTCAAAATTTATTAAGTGCTCATAAAATCAAATTTAGTTCTTTGATAATAGAACAGAGTAAGTTGTCTTTCCGAAGAGGTATCCCTGCAAAAGATAAAGTGCCTAAAACATTGTACTGTAACTGACAATAGCAGAGAAAGAAATGCTGTTGGATTATAAGAACCCCTTTCAAAACTGATTGGTCTTACTACTTTAATAAGGTGTCTAACAACTCAAATTGCATTGGGTTAACTAATCATGTTAATGTTCACATCTGCAGCTTCCGGGAGTGTGAAACTGCCAAGACTGGCTTATCTGAGGAGTGGGGCTATCTATATAATAATTTGTATTATGGGATAGCATGACATCACATCGCTAATCCCTAATTTCTGAACCTATCCTTCTCTATCCCAACTTTACACATGCCCTTGCAGAGGCATTGCTTGTGACAATGTCTCTACTGCCATTGTGTCTAACAGCAAAAAGTGCTTTTGATATTCCAAATAGCACTATGAGGATATTTGAAAAGATCAAATATCCCCCAAGATGCTATTTGGATATTTCATCAGACCCTTTTTCATCAGATGATATTCCATCAGATGCTTTGCCTTACCATCTGAAGCTTTGGCTGACCGTATGGTACTTTGGCTGCTGCTGCCAATTATTCTCTGGGTCCTATTGTGACGTTACCATGCTATGCAGTAGAGTTGCTGTTCTTTTTCAGGAAAAACGTGTGATGTTTGCAGCCCTGACACTCGCTTATGACTAGCAGGAAAATTATGAAACTTTGGGGATATGTTAGTCAATACCTGAATTTTCTCACCTGATTTTCAGAATTTATCTACGAGTTTTTTAAGAGTCAATAAGGCCATTTTTTTAAACATAAAAGATTGCGATTTTCACGTGCGTCATGCTGCTAACTTTTTCGCAAAACATACAATGTTCAAAAACCTGACACTCAAAATACCATGAGCAGGAAAATTATGAAAATTGGGAAATATTTCAGTCAATACCTGAATTTTATCACCTTTTTTTCAGAATTTTTCTACGATTTCTTTACAGTCAATAAGGTCATTTCTTTAAACATGAAATATCGCAATTTTCATTTGCGTCATGCTGCTAACTTTTTTGCAAAACATACAATGTTCAGAGACCTGAAACTCAAATACCATGAATAAGAAAATTACAAAAGTTGGAAAATATTTCAGTAAATATCTGAAGTTTATCACCTATTTTTCAGAATGCATCTACGATTTTTTTAAGCAGTCAAAAAGGCCGTTTCTATAAACATAAAAGATCACGATTTTCATTTGCGTCATGCTGCTAACTTTTTTGCAAAACATGCAATGTTCAGATGCCTGAAACTCAAAAACGGTGTATAGGAAAATTATGAAAGTTGGGAGATACCTCAGTCAACACTTTAATTTTCTCATCTGCTTTTCAGAATTCATCTACAATTTTTTTAAGCAGTCAAAAAGGCCGTTTCTATAAGCGTAAAAGATCGCGATTTTCAATGCCCTCTTGTGTCGTAGAAGAGATGGCAGTCCATGACAGCCCAAAGATCAAACGAAATAGTGTCCCAAATAGTTCCTAACCATGAGACACTATTTGGTGACTATTTGATGTAGAAGAGATGGCTGTCAAATATATTGTGACAAAGTTTCTAACATAGCACATTAGAACTTTTGGAAAAGATCAGTAGAAAATTTGGCTTGGTTGCTTTTTTTGGATATTTTGTTAGGGATATTGGCAAAGCATGGTCAGGGGAGTAGATATTCTGACAAAAACCTATTTTAGTGTCTGGCATGCAAAAGGCAGCCCGATTTGCAAATTGGGCATGTAGAACTATCGGCTGTAACAGGCATAACACTTTTTTCTATCAATTAACACCAAATATGACCCTATCCATCCTCTCTCTTTTATGTTTACTCAACGGTACGTTTCTATCGAGCGCATTGCCGCCATTTTATTTGTTTTGATCCAAGCCCTTGAACAGCACCATGATATATATTGCCTTTGCATCAATCACAGGTGTGTAGCTGTCACATACCTAGGCCTGTAGCCTTCATGTCCTAATTGCCAATCAACTTCATTCAGCAACATTGGCTAATTGGTATTCAAGTGTCAACTTTGAAGTGTCATACTCTAGTTGAATTACATTTCTGAAGGGCCACACAAGGCCCCATTTAAGCATGTAACTCCAGGAACTCCTTGACATCCTGCAACTCCCGCTATGTCCCACTAACTCCCGCTAACTCATAATAACTCCCGTAACTCCCGCTAACCAGGGTTGGGGCGATTAAATTATTTTTTTAATCAATTAGATTAGATTAAATGGAGACATTGCTTGATTAGATTAGATTAGATTAAGTCCATTTTCCAATCTTAATCAATTAAATCAGATTAAACACAATATTTAATCTGATTAAATTTGATTAAAATAGAAAAGTAATTTAGTATTGTACAAAAAAAAATTCTCAATTATCGTGTTGTTCAAATATATTCTGAATGAACGACAAATTCCTTCAAGTCTCAGTTTTAAAGGCACAATTTATACAGATTTTACCAGAAGTTATATCAAATATCTGAAATGTAGGGTTATTTAACTGCTGTTCTATACGAAATTAGTCCGCAACCTCTCAGGTAAGCCCTGCGAAGTCCAAATGTAAACAACAGACTGCATATTGTTGTTTTCTTCTTTTTTTGGTAAAAATTTAGAATTTGTTAGATAATTATTCAGAAAACGTTCATTTATTATTTTACCAAATAATCAGAGGTAATAGAATGTGCATCACCAATACCAACATGATATTGAGCAAAATGCGATAATGTCCCAATTTCTTTGTCACTTTACACAATGTTTATGCAATGTTTCAACTATCTTATTTGATACAAATATGTTCCCCTTGTGAAATATTTGATTTTTCCACATAACTGGCTAATTATGAAACCTAATACATGTAGTTGTACCATTTCCTATTCCCTTAAGATAGGTATCTTATACACTGTAATTTATGTATTGCATAAGATTAGATAGTGGCCATTGTGCATCAGTATTGTCTCTGTATGTTCCATACAGTTTTATGAGATATGGGTAATGATCTTACATAATCATGGAACTGATAGCAGCACTTGATAGGTCTACTGATTGGTAAAGACACATGCATCTTTGAATAATATGTCACTAAACAATGCATCATTTCATTTGGTGTCATTACTTTACTGACTACTTAAACATCCAATCATTGATCACAATCATACAGTTGAAGTTAATATTTAATCAGATTTCAATCTGATTAAATGGTTTAATCTGATTAAATAATTTAATCTGATTAAATAATTCAATCAACATTTAATCATGATTAAATGCTGATTAAATGGAAAATATGATTAGATTAGATTAGATTAAATGACTTTTAAAATTTTAATCGATTAGATTAGATTAAGTAATCTAATCAAATTTAATCATTTAATCGTGATTAAGATTAGATTAGCCCCAACCCTGCCGCTAACTCCCGCTAACTTCCGTAACTCCCGCTAACTCCCACTAACTCCTGGTAACTCGCGTAACTCCCACTAACTCGCGTAACTCCCACTAAATCCTGGTAACTCCCACTAAATCCTGGTAACTCCAACTAAATCCCATTACTCCTGGCAACTCCTGCCAAGTCCCATAACTCCCAGTATCTCCTGGCAACTCCTGGCAACTCCTGATAACTCCCGTAACTCCTGGTAAGTGCCTCTAACTCCCGTAATTCCCATAACTCCCTGAAGTCCCAAATGGAGGCTCCGTTTGGGAGTTGCATGCTTAAATGGGGCCTCACACAACAGAGATTTCCCAAGCAGACTTCTATGGTCAACTTCTCATCTTTTTACAATTCATATCCAGTTATCCCTGATCTCAGTTCTAATTCTCTATTATGTCATTACGAAATGTCAAATTGTAGGCCATTCGAAGGAACTTTCACAGAAATCTCAACTCATTATTAAGCCAACACACGCCTGTCTTGCTGCCATTTGTTACGGGTGAATACTAGTCTATGATAATTACCAACCAAAAGGATGATATATACATTCTTTTTCATGCTGGACTATAATGATTTATTGAAAATAGTATGGCATGACTCAGTCATGATCCCGTAACCTTTCGATTAAACTTTGATAATTATTAGGGTGGTCCACATTCCTATGGGAAAAATCAAATCTCCAAAAACCCCCAATTTGAAAGTAGAAATTGGTGACTACACACGCAAAATTTCAGCCAAATCGGTTAATATTTAGAGGTGGCACAAAGCCCCTGAAGTTTATCATGTAATTCCCTATTCACGGAACTGACAAAATGGTAAATTTCCCAGATCTTTCTCCGAAGTGAATATTTGTTTGCGGTTTTTACCCGAGGCAGTACTGCCTCAGGGTATTGTCGAAGTGCATGACCTACATGGCCAAAACTTGCAATTTCCCACACGGCTGTATACAATCTTTGTCCTAGCACAACTCATCGCGTGTCACACCTGCTGCTGTCAAACTACACATGTTGCTTTATTTCTGCCTAAATTCAGGAATGACAGAAGTTCAGTCATGTGCATTTCTTAAATCCACACGAAACAATGCTTTTCGTCACCTGGAAAAATAATGCTAACCTCCTGCTCTCCGACATGTTTTGATCTGAGCTATAAGTAGGCCATATGTTTTCTACTAAAAGGGGTGTTTTAAGTGTGACCCAAGCTGTCATCATGTGTCACCAGGCATAAATTGTGAGAATAGGTCCTTCTTGATGTAGACCTACCTCTGGAATTTATCATCAAATCCTGTTCTTTTTTACTTTTATGTACTTTCTTATCTGGAGAGTGGAAAGGGAGGGGGGGGGGCAATATCAGGGAAGTGGTATGTAGGCTGCTGGAGGGTAATTGGCATGTTTACCACGGCTGGATCAGATTCCTTTGTCCTAGCACAACTTAGTCTGTGTGACATGTCTACCCTGCACACTGCACATATACCTTTATTTATACCTATATTACTTCATTATTGATAATGGATATCATCAGTACCTCATAGTCCAGGCAATCCATGGTTTGACCCACCACAAATTGCAATAGTTTTTATCTATAAATTTTCTGAAAGCTTGGAAACATGGCTTTGACATACTAAAAGTCTGCTCAGATAGTCCCGTGCGAAGTCTGTTTTCTGAGGGGTCAATGGAGGGACTGTCGGAACACAATTTTTGACGTCAAAATCCCAATCCATTCAAATGAAATGTAGATCAGGGGTTCAAAAAATATGGCATTATCTAATGTTTCAATGACTTTTGGTTGGTAAGTGTGCTAGTATTCCAGAAAACTATTTTTAACAATATTTGCCTTCTGATAGGGTTGTAAAGTAGCAAAATCCAAAATGGCCGCTATTACGCGCTTTCCAAACCAAAAAATGCTTATATCTTGAAAACTAATTGAGATAGAGAAGAAATCATAGTGTCTATACCTATGTTTTTGGTACCAAGGAATTCAAATATGATATCAGAACATGTCTTAGTCCAATACTAAGAGATGAAATGCAACATGGCTGCCACCATGAGTCCATGATCCACCGAAACCGTAAAGTGACCATAGCAAAAATTGCCATCAGTTAAAATAAACTGCTTTATTTAATTTTTCAATGGATTTAGGTGGATAAGTATATATAAGTAATCCAGAAAAGAAAGGTTTACCATAATCTACCTTCTACTAAAGATTTATAAAATGGCACAATCCAACTAGCTACCATCACTCACTATCCATATGCACTCCATAAAAATTGCTATATCTGTCAATCTAACAGTCATGAGATTGATATATTACATAGGTATAATATGTCTTGATCTGTGTTTTCATGCCAAGGAATTCAATAATCACACAATATATGGTTTAGCTTTGCTAATTTTTTTATTTAAATGCAGTGATAAAATGGGCGCACCTTCACCCTCAATGGACCCGTCAACAGTAATGTGGTCAAGTACAAAGAAAAAGAAGGAGGTTTAAGTCACCAAAAACTGGTTCATTGGTTGGTTGCAAGCAAACAATGAATTGTGACCTGTTATTTTATGAGAAATTTATGCATCAAATTGCAAATGATTACAAATGTAACTTAGTTATGAGCTACCACATCCTTAAGGGGCGGGCACATTTTCCGCTCTGATTAAAATGACCCTAAGTCCTAACATGTGATAGTTTGAATTGTTTAAAATGGAAAAAATAAGTCCTGAAATACACATATAAGCAGTAATGTAAAATACTTTAGGATATGTGTGGGAAGAATACACATATTAATAAATAGCATCTATATTTCTGTTCCAACTAGGTCTAAAATAAATAAATTACAAAAGAATTACTATTGAGGGGCCATTAGGGACACTAAAAATCTTCACTGACACCTGTTAAGATAACTCAGCTAAACTTACTACTTCTTTCTCTTGCTCAGAATCTTATAGCTACTTTCACTGAAAAAGCCCAAGAGTGGTTGTACAACCAAAAACAGAAAGGCGGTATGCCCCGATTATTTTTGCACCTTTGTTCTGAATGCTCAACACTGAATTCACAGAAAATCATTCTTACAACATGAGCAGGTGTTTTTGTCATTGCAACTGTGATTTGATAATTTTCATCAGTGACATAATTAATGGCAGGCTCCTCTTGATTTTTGACAGGCTTTGCTGAATTACTCTGAATTTTCTTGGACCAAATCCAGCCCCACTCTTGTAGGAACGAGGTCATTTCTATGCCACGCCATCACGGTTTAGAGGAGTAACCTCCATGAAGCAGCTTTGCTGTTGAATCTCAGAGCTCCTCTAATTAATCACGTCCAGTGTCTCTTCATCTTTTTCCATGAATGGACTGACTGCTATTCACAGATGACTTTTCACACCGAAAGGTTAGGAAGGAAAATTAGTTCCAACCTGTGTCACTGGCATGGACTACCCAGATGCTTCAGCAGCATTGCACTGTATACAGCTCTGGAAATAGTTCAAGTTGCCTATGTATCTCAATGTCACATTTGTAAACCATAAGACTTCAAAACAGCAGTGATAAGGAGAGTAGTGACAGTCAGGATGAGCAAATGTGTGGGAAAGAGGTTGAAACTTGGAGAATTGCTGAAGATCCTAGATGCATTAAATATAAAAGTGAGCAACCACCAAACCATCAGCATGTTATGCCTGGTTATTGGTGGAAGGATGCTAAAGCATGAGACATAGTGTCCATACGAAAGGGTTCTATTTTACACCAAGTGAAGACGGTACCAAAAGCAGGAGATTGTTTCAGATAAACTTTGCAAAGGAACAAGAAGCAAAGGCGAGACAAGTTAACAGGGACATAAATGAAACAGTAACAGATTGGGATTCCTGAAGTTTCCAAACACTATCACAGACAAATATTTTGAGACCGGACATTGTGTGTTACCTGCTATATCTAGAGAAGTAGTCAATTTCAGTCAGTCATGAGGGAAACAGAAAGTTATATGAGATCCTGCAAGTTTAGTTGGTGCTGAAATCAATCCAACTCCAAACTCTCGTTAAGTAGTTAAACAATTATATTGATAAATGGGATTGCTACATTGAAATACGGTTTAAGCGCAATGCCTGGGTGTTGGTTTGTAGATACAAATACATTGAAATGGTACATGCCTAAATAAAAGCACTGCAAGTACTTTCAAGTTGGTCAACATCTTGGGATTCTTGAAGGCGCATTCTTGCTGTTAAACAGCTGCATGCTAAAAAACACTCAGCAACCACCACTACCTCCTCGCAACTGTATACGATAGAATTTTGTGAGACAAAAACTCGAAACTAAAATTTTACATGTTGAATAATAATTATTATGTTAAAGCAACTATACAGCCTTTCTCAGTGATCTGTCTGATTGAGTAAAATAATAATGATTCTTGGTATTAAAAACATATATATCCACACAAAAATTACACCTTTATCTCAATTAGTTTGCAAGATAGGAGCATTTCATGATTTTGATAGTGCTTGATGGCAGTCATGTTTGATTACACCTAATACAGTAAATCTTTAACTTCTGGATTGCTTATAAATTATCATACTTACCCACCTAAATAGATTGAAATATTGAATAAAGCAATTTATTTTAACTGATGGCAATTTTTGCTACGGTCACTTTACGGTTTCGGTGGATCATGGACTCATGGTGGCAGCCATGTTGCATTTCATCTCTTAGTATTGGACTAAGACATGTTCTGATATCATATTTGAATTCCTTGGTACCAAAAACATAGGTATAGACACTATGATTTCTTCTCTATCTCAATTAGTTTTCAAGATATAAGCATTTTTTGGTTTGGAAAGCGCGTAATGGCGGCCATTTTGGATTTTGCTACTTTACGACCCCTATCAGAAGGCAAATATTGTTAAAAATGTTTTCTGGAATGCTAACACACTTACCAACCAAAAGTCATTGCAATATTAAATAATGCCATATTTTTTGAACCCCCTAATTTACATTTCATTTGACTGGATTGGGATTTTGACGTCGAAAATTGTGTTCCGACAGTCCCTCCATTGACCCCTCAGAAAACAGACTTCGCACGGGACTATCTGAGCAGACTTTTAGTATGTCAAAGCCATGTTTCCAAGCTTTAAGAAAATGTATAGATCAAAACTATTGCAATTTGCGGTGGGTTCACTCCCATATTATCACCAGTTGCCTGGACTATCAGGCACAGGTATGCAATCTCCGAGCGCTTATTATACTTTCTTTATATATGAACAAACTGAACTATGCCTCCAAGACTTTCTCAGCTGATTACAAAGGTACATAAATACAATTCATGGCAATTCAAGTCCATTCTACTTAATGACATACCTTATTTTTCTTCACACATAATTGGTCACATGAACCATTCCGTCTTGTGGACTTTCTTTTGTAAAGCAACCGTTTTCGTAGCAAAGTCATTTGTCTGCATATAGCCGAGGGTTTACGTGCTTGCACGGTATTTTTAACCGGCCTAAGGCCGGTTAATAGAGGAGGGCTTAAACAGATTTTTGGTGAAATGGGACTCTTGTCCACTTGTCCACTTGTCTATGTGTCAACTTGTCCACTTGTCCACTTTCCTTACCCCTCTGAACACAGTGCTTCAACCCAGTGAGCAATGGGGGCCAATGACAGATATGGACCTGCCCATTATGAATGGGGGATTCAGTTAGCTGTAAGGGGTTACCATAGTTACGGGTGCAATGAACAGCTGCAGCCAGCAGTGGGCCTGTGAGCCTTATTGGAGAAGGTGCCCCTGTGTCAGGATTGCTTATAATTCCAAAGCACTGTGAGAGTCAAACCATTTAAGTACTTGTGTTTAAAATAATTGTTCATGCCTAGATGAAGCATGGTTGCTCAGTGGATCGTTATGTTTGTATAACACTTGGCATTGTCTACTTCTTCACCAGCTTTCTGTACAGTGCTGTGATGTAGTTATGTACCATTGCCAAATTATTCCTGCAAGCAATGTCTATCAACACCCATCCACTAAACTCCCCCAAGAGACCAGGGCCTTCCTCAGTGCATTTCTCATTCTGACAGTATACTTTGACAAACTTTATCATTTACAGCCTGTAAATTTGATATGCATAAAATGAGTGTTGCTTCCCACAGATTTTGGGACTCTGTGACAGTGAGTCATAATAACTGATGAAGTGTCATCTTCCCAAATTTAACATCCATGGGAAACATAGAGGCTGTTTGATTAGTCATGATGAATAGAAGGCTATTTGATTTGTCATGTGACTGATCTTAGAGTAAAATTATTGTGACAAATCATCAATATGATGATTCACGAATTGCCATTTTCACAGTGCAACAGCCCACTCTGTTTGGATATCAGTTTTACAGACTAAACTAAAGTGGTGTTTTTATTGTAGTCTGCAGAAAAGGTTGCAAAAAGACACTGCACACCACAAATAAACGGGCCTGTAAAAATTCTGGCGGTCCTGTAAACCAGTTTTTACCGGCCCGCATGCCTTGTGAAAGGTCAGAGCGAGTTTTAAGGCTGTTAGTATTTCACTTGGATTTATGAAATTCGGGATAGGGATTCACTTTGGGGTCTCCGTCAAAATTTTTTGGAAAAACCCAAGATGGCTGCCAAAATGGCCGCCATATTTTGAATTGCCCACTGTGACCTTAGTATTTCACTTAAGATTTATGAAACTTGGTACAGGGATTCTCTTAAGGGTTCCCCTCAAAAAATTTGGAAAAATCCAAGATGGCTGCCAAAATGGCCACCATATTTTAAAATACCCACTGTGACTTTGGTATTTCACTTAGATTTATGAACCTTGGTACCAGGCTACAGTAGCCTGCTACATCAGTTGCGAGTGTGAGCGAGCAGGCTACAACATTTCACTGGAGGTGCTGCCTTTTTGGTCCTCGCACACATGCATTTTTGAAGCAGCCAGTGAAGTTCTGCTGGGTTCTGCAGGGCGCGGACCTTAGGGGCAGCAGCGCAGACTTTAGAGGCAGCAGTTCTAGTGACCTAGATCCCAATTCGATACCCAATTCGACTTGAATTTCATCAGTCTGCAGCCTCGCTCGCTCGCCTGCTTAACAGCAGACTGACTTGTCAGTCAGCCTTGGTACAGGGTTTTACTTAGGGGTTCCCCTCAAAATTTTTGGAAAAGTCCAAGGTGGCTGCCAAAATGGATGTTCTGAATTGCCCACTGTGACTTAAGTATTTCACTTAGATTTATGCAATTTGGTATAGGGATTCACTTAGGGGTTCCCCTCAGAAATGTTTTGAAAAATCCAAGATGGCTGCCAAAATGGCCACCATATTTTGAATTGCCCACTGTGACTTTAGTATTTCACCTAGATTTATGCAATTTGGTATAGGGGTTCACTTTGAATTGCCCACTGCAACTTTATTATTTGGTTTGGGGATTTACTTAGGGGTTCCCTCATAAATTATGAAAAAATTTCCAAGATGGCTGCCGAAATGGACACCATAGTTTGAAGTGCCCACTGTGACTTCAGTAATTCACTTACAATTCTGAAATATGGTATAGGCATTTGCTAAGAGGTTCCCCAAAAAGTTTTTATGGCTTGCAGCAAACACTATCAGTCTGGCAATAACTGCTCAATACAAAACAATCCATGTAATAATATATAAATCCCCCCGTTCATGATTTCACCCCGAATATATAATCGCCAAAAGGCCGGTTTTGAATCCATGGATTCTTGTTTAGTATATGATAAAGTTGGCATGGCAAAGTAATATCTGGGGGTTATTTTGGATTTATTATTCATAGTAAGTGAAATATTTGCCTGTTTTTATGAAAAAACGCTTGAAAATTGACCTATATAATATCTATGCTGACCTTCCATAAAACTTTTTAAGTCAAAAAGAATATCAGGACTAGATTGGGCATCCTTGACACACTAAAAAAGGGTTATTTGATCAAAATAATTGGCCATTATTGCAAGATTTGCAAATACCGATGATTTTGGCCTGCTGCAGGGGAATCACATGTTAAAATTCAACGGCTTTGTGCCACCTCTAAATATTAATTGATTTTGCTGAAATTGTTTATCAGTACGTTCTATTGATGTAAGATCACAATGCAAGATTCAAATCAGAGAAATTTAGAAGAAAGTGTTTTTGGACCACCCTAATATTTATTAATAAATCTAATATATATATATTCTTTTATTCACAACGAAATATCAACAAGATACATGTGTGATGACAGTAAAATAACTACAAAGAAAGACAGAAGATATATATATACAAGAGAGAGGGACAGTGACTATAAACTACATCTAGGGAGAATGTCAAGTATCAATTTACATAAAATAATAATACTGCAATTAAAAGCACCATAACGATATGTCCATGAACTAAATGGAAAGATATATACTGACACATTTAATAAGATATAAAATATTTAGAAACATAACCAGTTTACATATTAAAGTCTCATAGAATTCTATCTGTAGCAATTTAATATAATTATATCAGTAGCAGCATATATACGTAAAGTTCAATTGCATTAATACTGATCATTTAGAATATAAAATGTTTAGATTATTGCTATTTTAAGTTCTAAGCTGATTAATTTAAGTTGGCGTGAGAGCTCCGAAGCACGGGGCCAGCGGCAACCGCTATGAGACCGCACCATCGGGCTCTCACAGTCTACTTTCATTTTCCAAAATGACCATACACAAGCACAAAATAATATATACACAGAATGTCAATTTGAGCACCATGAACAAGTAACACACCTTTATGACTAGCACCAAATTATGCACCAAAAAATTATATACACACACTTAAGAAATGAATACAAATATCATGATACTAACAATAGCTATGAACATACATGCATATATACAAAAGGAACAATTTATATAGGCCTACTGCCATGACATGTAAGTACCGTATGTTCAGTGCCTGTGGCCACTCGCGATTTGTGCAATGGTGATACAAATAATTAACATAAAGATCAGATTTAGACAATGTTATCAGCATTTAAGACAATGGCTAAAAATTTTGCTAGTCCAAAATTTACTTCATAGTTTTTGTTAGTAAGTATATGTAGGAACTGTTCATTTTGATGTAATACAAGAAAATTTTCAATATGCTGGGAGGCAATTTCAAAAAGGTCACATCTCAGTGAGCTCCATTGTTTGCAAATCATTAGGCAATGAAATTCATCTTCTACCATATTCACATCACATCTTTTACATAGACGTTCGTCTGCCACAATATATGGTCGTTTGTGTCTACCTAGTTCTATGTGAAGGTTATGAGAACTTAATCGAAATCTAGCAATGCTCTGATAGAGACATTTTGGGAGGTTTATGTTCAGGTATGGCTCTAGACGAAAGTCTTTCTTAAATAATTTATATGTTCTAAGCTTTGGATTTTTACCACTGTCATTTATTTCAGCTAGCATTTTAATTTGTGCTTGATCATACAATTTTGATACTGTTCAATTCACATTGATACCTTCATTCACATTTAAATTTAGCATTCCTGTTATCTGTTCAACTCTCGCCAGCCAGCAAGGTTGTTTCTTTATCAGTAGCAATTTCTGTATATCATAGCATTCATTAAGCAAAGTAGGACAGTTGCCTGATTTTAACCTATCCAGGTATTTTAATGCTGATACCTTTTGTCTACAGAGCAGAGGAAAACGCCCAGTGTCAGCTAGCACTGCTACAGTGGAAGTTTGAAGTCTGACACCAAGAAGATTTTTTAGAAAATGCAATTGGATTTTCTCCAGTACACCTATTTCTTTCATTGAGAACCATATTTCACTGTGATAATCAAGAATCGGCATGACATGTGAATCAAACATTTTTAGATAGACTTTTGCTGGGAGATATCCAACAGTAGATTTAACACGCTCTTTGAGTGCATGCATTGCCCTTTGCGCCTGAGTTGAGAGATGGTCATACATTTTTTCATAAATTTTGCCTGTGCTGCTGATTATATGTCCAAGATACTTATAGGAATCGACTACCTCCAGACTGTCACCATCTATTGAGAAGTCGTAGGAAGGATCATTTGTTGCCTTACGTCTACTAGGCTGTACTACCATTATCTTACTTTTATCTGAGTTAATCAACAAGTGCCATTTCCTACAGTACGATGCAAGGTTGTCTAACAATTTCTGCAAACCTGACGCACTGCCAGAGACCAACACAAGGTCATCTGCGTATAGTAGATGAGTGAATGTGACATCATTGATTTTAATACCACTGCTTTGGTCCAAGTACTCATTCATATCGGATAGGAATAAGTTAAACAGTTGAGGACTGACAATACCACCCTGGAGGACACCATGGGTACTATCAATATTTGATCCAAGCTGACCCTGCCATCTAACTCTAGCACCTGATTTTGAGAACATGCTTTGAATGACATTTAGCAACCTGCCTCCATATCCCTTTTTTATTAATTTGTAATATAGGAAGGTTCGGTTTACAAAGTCAAATGCTTTAGAAAAGTCAACAAAAGTTATGAACAGCGGTTTTTTCTTGTGCTTGTGATAAGACATCAATGTATCTATAATGAATACATTGTCACTGGTTCTACATCCTTTACAGAAACCAAATTGGTATGGATCAATTGAATTAGTTGCTTCCTCCTGGAAAACTAATCTTTTATTAACAATTGATTCAAAAACCTTTCCCATACAAGCCATTAAAGTTAATTTGCGATAGTTATCTGGTTCGCTCTGACTGCCTTTTTTATGCAGGGGTTGGATAATTCCTTCTGCCCATTTATCAGGATAAGTACCTTTCTCCCAAATATAGTTAAATGTAATTGTCAGAGGCTCAGTTAAATAATCAGACAAATATTTGTAAAACTCATTGCTTATGCCATCAATTCCTGGTGCTTTACCAGTCTTAAGATTCCTCAGTTCAGTTTCTACCTCATGTGCAGTGATTGGCGCATCAGTAATAAATGACGGGTGTGGAGTGGTGTTATATGAACTCATATAATGCTCTATTTCAATTAGAAACTGCATATCAAATTTCTCTTGAGCAACCATTGGCGGAGACTGAATGCCTGAGAAATAAGTCTCAAAAGCATTTAGAGTTATATTGCTTGTGAATGAAAGAATAGTATTCCTTTTCAATCTATCCCAAAATTTCCAGTAGTCCTGGGGATTATTACTTTCCATAGCACTTAACTCTGTCCTTATATTGTTTTGATAGAGTCGTTTTTTTCTTTGCAAAGTGGAACGATATTGCTTCTTTAAACTGTTGTATTCTGATTTTGTATATATTGGTGCACTAATTTTGCTAAATTCTCACCCAATACACATCAATTGACATAACAATTTTGATGATATAAGTGACATATCAGTTTTTTTTTAATGCGGAGAGGAAGGTATTCAAGCAAGTGTTATGTTGCTTTGTCCTCAGTTGGTTAGTGCCTATATAGACCTCAAATGAAAGGAACATATGATTTTACACAATTTTCACTATTCAGCTATAGGCATTTTAATGCAAAATATAGCAAAACTTCAACCTTGATGAGCCACCTCAAAATATTAGTCAATTTGGCTGAAATTTTGCACACTTCTTCCACCTGGTCAAAGAAAAAAGTTAGGGGGTACCATCAATGAAATTAAGACATATATTTTTTTGGACCACCCTAATGCAGATACACCTATAGTTGCCAAATATTTTCAAAGAAATTCGAAAATTGTCAAATATATATATTTATTTCTCTTCATACACTTTTACAAGGTATATGGAAATATATGTATGTTAAAAATTATATTAGGTTACAAATTACAACAATGACAAAGTTATAAAATACACAATATAAATAGAAATTGTTAATTTTCTCCAAATTCAATGAGGCCATTTCTCAAGTCTTTTATAGCTTACACTGTTGTCAGATCTTCTGGATCGAATTTGTCCAGTAATCTCAGTTTACCGTTTACAGTCAAGGAAATTACCATCTGCTCATGACAACCAATGTCTTCAGCCCTACATGACACTGATCTCAGCACTGTCATCTCTCACCAATGACCTTCTCAAAGTGTCACGGCCCAGCCATGGCTTAAGCAGTGCTCAAAATCATCTTATGCAGGCTATTTAAAATAACTGCTGCTACTTTCACTTCCAAACTTGGCATAAAGTTGTATCACAGTATCAACTAACTCTATAAATTTTGGCAGGCTTATCCATTACATAATGAGGAAAAGAACCCGAAGGCTCCGGAGAAATAAGGAAACTGTCATCAGCTGCTGATGACCTTGCGGAACCTCGCAAAATGTGATAGAACGCGTCCCATTACTGTCATGCGGCTGTGTGATGAGGATGGGTGTACACAGATCAGACTTCCTTTTGATACATAACTGATCAACCCCACACACTCAATCATCCTGTCAGGGCCAGGACTTAGGGGCAATTGCAATTGTCAACATGTGATGGTAATTTCCTAGACTGATTTAACAGTTTGTTAGAGATGCTTGCTTGCTTGCAAGCGGCATCTCTATTGTGGGAGGAACTCTCTGAAACTTATGACAACTGCCTTGGTCATGCTCTTTCATCTCTGTCCTTAAAACTTTGCATACAGTCTAAATAGAATTTTATCTTGCGCTGAAAATCTTTTGGTGTCTTTCTGAGATGAAGAAATTAATAAAGAAAACAAACAGGCTGAGTTTCTGCAGGTCAAAGGTCAATCACCAAAAGTAGGTCACAAGCCAGATACCCTCCAGGAGGTCTTAGTGACAAATACCCTTGTGCAGGTCTCATATGCCACATACCCTTGTGCAGGTGACAGACAAAGGGGCAGATACTATCATGGGCAGTCTTAGCCAGTCTATCTACAAGCATCTCTTAAAGTGCTTGCACATTATTTTTTTTCAATGAATGTGTTGTTGGCAATGTCACTCACGTTATGATTTATCAATGAATTCACATTGCTTAAGCCATTGTTTGCTATAATATGCTTCACAACTGGATTGTCACTTTCAATCATGGTCTTCAGAAGCTTCAGAAATCTGTTGAAAACTTGTTTTATGGAACTGGTAGAGTTGACAAGTTTTGGCTAAAATCTGGTGTGAGTCTTATACGGGAGGCCCAATATCTGCCTGGCACACTTATTCCACATGGTGTGGAACTCTTTAACTTTTGGTTCAGTGAAATCCCATGCTGTAGCCCCTTAGAAGTGACACACCTGTTTTTGGAACACTTCCAATTTTATCTCATCAGGTTCTTTCGGAAGAGTTGCCATTACAGTGATGCACTTTGATACCAAAAAAGAGTGTACTGTTGCACTGTGAAAATGGCACTTCGTGTGTCATCATACAGATGATTTGTCATGATCATACCCAATACTTTCAATGTTAATTTGATTTAAGGAGACTTATCCCTCTTGTTGGTGACAGCCAAACAAAAGGATCATGCATCTGATTTTCAATCCAAAATCAGTTATGACAGGT